>CM019073.1:107292312-107883985 GCA_009667805.1 Leptobrachium leishanense | reverse complement strand
AAGTCAATGGGACTCAAAATTCGATTTTTAGAGTGCCCTCCAAGAAGGCATACAGTATATGCCAGATATTTGCCATAAAAGGTGTATGGGGGTCCGGGTAGTGCCCTGGGGGACAGAAAACAAGGACAAAAAGTTTAAAAAAGCTAACTTTTTAAAGGGACAGTGAGTTTTTCCATGAAGTAAGGGTTAAAAATAAAAACGAAAAATTCCTTCAAATATCGTGCCTAGGAGGACCCCATAACCTGCCCGTGAAGTGGCGGATTTCTAGGATGTATAGAAACATTTAAAAACAATGTCTGGGTCCGGGTAGTGCTCTGGGGGAAAGGAAACAAGGCCAAAATTTTTAAAAAATATGGTTTTAACCCCTTCACTGCTGACGACGTGTGGGCTCAGTTACTCCCGCTGTATGCTGAGGAGGACGTATCCCACGCGGACCCCCGGCGGAGATACTCACCTCTCTGTCTGGGGTCCCGCGGCGTTCTGACTTCAGCGTCCTCAGACACTGAAGTCAAGCTCCTCCTGACGTAAATGACGTCATCACTCCATGCACGATGATGTCATTTCCAGGCGACCCCCCGGCAATGCCGGGAGATCGCCTGGAAGGGAGGGGGGATCCGTTCGGATCCCTCTCCCTCCCGATCGGGAGGTCCCACAAAAAAAAAGCCAGGCACCGCTTAAAAGGAGAGAGTCTCCACTTTTAAGCGGTACCTGGCTTTAACCCCTTAGGCCCCGGGTCGCACTTCGGCACCTTGTGGCGCCAAAGTGCGGCCTAGCTCTGGTGGGGGCCGCCATCTTGGATGGTGGCTCCACCCCCGGATCCCCCCTCACTGCCTGACGTCCTCACACATAGTGTGATGACTTCAGATAGCCAGGGAACCCCTAGCTGCCCGGAATCCCCTGGTGGAGATAGGGGGTTCATTTGAGGGTTCACAGAGATGCTGTGAGGTTGTGTATAGAGATGCTGTGAGGTTGTGTATATAGATGCTGATGGGGTTGTGTATAGAGATGCTGTGAGGCTGTGTATAGAGATGCTGTGAAGTTGCGTATAGAGATGCTGTGACGTTGCGTATAGAGATGCTGTGAGGTTGTGTATAGAAATGCTGTGAGGCTATGTATAGAGATGCTGTGAGGCTGTGTTTAGAGATGCTGAAGGGGTTGTGTATAGAGATGCTGTTTGTGTTTATAGATGCTGATGGGGTTGTGTACAGGAGATGCTGTGTGGCTGTGTATAGAGATACTGTGTATAGAGATGCTGATGGGGTTGTGTATAGCTGTGCTGTGAGGTTGTGTATAGAGATGCGGTGTATAGAGATGCTGATGGGGTTGTGTATAGAGATGCTGTGAGGCTGTGTACAGAGATGTTGTGAGGTTGTGTACAGAGATACTGTGAGGCTGTGTATAGAGATGCTGTGAGGCTGTGTATAGAGATGCTGTGTATAGAGATGCTGATGGGGCTGTGTATAGAGATGCTGTGAGGTTGCGTATAGAGATGCTGTGAGGTTGCGTATAGAGATGCTGTGAGGTTGTATATAGAGATGCTGTGAGCTGTGTTAGAGACTGTGAGGCTGTGTATAGAGATGCTGAAGGGGTTGTGTATAGAGATGCTGTTTTGTATAGAGATGCTAATGGGGTTGTGTATAGAGATGCTGTGTATAGAGATGCTGTGAGGCTGTGTATAGAGATGCTGATGGGGCTGTGTACAGAGATGCTGTGAGGTTGCGTAATGCGTATAGAGATGCTGTGAGGTTGTGTATAGAGATGCTGTGACCTGTGTATAGAGATGCTGAAGGGGTTGTGTATAGAGATGCTGTGTGGCTGTGTATAGAGATGCTGTGTATAGAGATGCTGATGGGGCTGCGTATAGAGATGCTGTGAGGCTGCGTATAGAGATGCTGTGAGGCTGCGTATAGAGATGCTGTGAGGCTATGTATAGAGATGCTAATGGGGCTGTGTATAGAGATGCTGATGGGGTTGTGTATGGAGATGCTGTGAGGCAGTGTATAGAGATGCTGATGGGGCTGTGTATAGAGATGCTGTGAGGTTGCGTATAGAGATGCTGTGAGGTTGCGTATAGAGATGCTGTGAGGCTGTGTATAGAGATGCTGTGAGGCTGTGTTTGAGATGCTGAAGGGGTTGTGTATAGAGATGCTGTTTGTGTATAGAGATGCTGATGGGGTTGTGTATAGAGATGCTGTGTATAGAGATGCTGATGGGGTTGTGTATAGAGATGCTGATGGGGCTGTGTATAGAGATGCTGATGGGGCTGTGTATAGAGATGCTGTGAGGCTGTGTATAGAGATGCTGTGAGGCTGTGTTTAGGGATGCTGAAGGGGATGTGTATAGAGATGCTGTTTGTGTATAGAGATGCTGATGGGGTTTTGTATAGAGATGCTGATGGGGTTGTGTATAGAGATGCTGATGGGGTTGTGTATAGAGATGCTGTTTGTGTATAGAGATGCTGATGGGGTTGTGTATAGAGATGCTGTGAGGTTGTGTATAGAGATTAGGCTTGAGCACCGATTTTTTTTCGGATGTTTAAACTTTTCGATTGGGCTCGTTTCGACTGATTTCTGTTTCGATTCGGTTCGGCTCGACTCGTTTTTCGTGTACATTTTTTTTTGGAATATCGACCATTTTTCGTATTTTCGTGTCACGTAGCTCGTTTTTTGTATCGACTTTTTCGTGATTTCGGAAATTTTCGTTTTTCAGAATTGTACATGTTTTCGGAATATCGACCATTTTTCGTAATTTCGTGTCACTTTGCTCGTTTTTTGTATCGACTTTTCGTGATTTCGGAAATTTTCGTTTTTTCGGAATATCTGTTCTCCTCGTTTCAAAGCAATAAATTTCGATTTGACACATTTCAAGTCCATTCGAAAATTCCGAAAATATTTCGTTTCGGCTCGGAAAACTTTTCGGATCTGCCATTTTCGGATCTAAAAATTTTCAGAAAAATCGGCCGCATCCGAAAACACGAATCGGGAAATTTCGTGAAAATTCCGAAATTCCGAAACCCGAAACGCACATCCCTAATAGAGATGCTGTGAGGTTGTGTACAGAGATGCTGTGAGGCTGTGTATAGAGATGCTGAAGGGGATGTGTATAGGGATGCTGTTTGTGTATAGAGATGCTGATGGGGTTGTGTATAGAGATGCTGTGTATAGAGGACCATTAGGGATAGAACGATATATCTGTTTAGCCGATAATCGGTGCCGATATTCAGAAAATTACTGATATCGGTATTGGCATTTTATTTGCCGATATTGCCGATATTTGGACAAGTTGGCTCACTGCAGCTGCGACACACAAGATCCCACAGAACTGTACGAATCTGGGGCTTCTCCCACATCAGGCTGTAAGCCCTCCCTGCAGAATGACCCCTGCTCACTGACCGTATTGTGCATGAGCGTGATGGCAAAAGAAATGGGGCTTCCATCCCATCTGGCAGGGAATTCCCTATACAGGAGATGCAGGGTCTATTTCCTACAGCAGGGTCCAGCAACCTAGGACCTCCAGATGTTTTGGAACTGGATTTCCCATGAGGCTCCAAGAACCTAATGAGAATATGAGCATCATAGCAGATGTAATTCCAAAACATTGGGCAATATTACAAGTGACTGCTTAACCAGAGCTGTAATATAACTTTGTAATATAACCCTTGGAGGGCCAAGGTTGCTGAACCCCTTACATACAGGATCATATGAGGGATCTTTAAGAAAGCCAAAGACACGGTCTGATTGTTTGTAAAAAATAAAAGATTAAATAAAATAAAAATTCTTATTAAATTGAATAAATGAAGTGGACGTGGTGCAATGTTTACATGTTAAACACATTGGGCTATATTACAATCTTTGCGCCAAGCGTTAAACGTTTGCGTGTGCAAATCACCGCTGGAATTACAATCCTCACGCGTTTTTGACCCGATCAATAACCTGCGTAAACCGGATGCGCCCAAATGCTCGCGCAGTACCGTTGCGCGCAGAAATCAGTGTGCTTACTGTCATTTTTTTCACGCAATTCAACCAATCAGAATTAAGAACCACAAGTCAATCTGACCATATATGCTGCAGCAATAATACATGCACGCACAACTTCTCCATTTTATTGGTTTGGGTATGTGTAGACTGTGTAACTATACTTTGCTGCATTTTTTTTTTTTTGGGCGGGTGTATTTGGTTTCGGCCAGGACGTTCAGATTTGCCGTTACCACCAGCTTTTAGTTGCTAAAATTATACGCGCAAACGCTGTGCGTTACAAACTGCGCATAGATTGTAATACCATCCGCGTACCAGCGCGCAAATGCGTTTGTGCGCACAATGTTAAGTATAGATCGCGCGACGTACAGTAAGCTCACGCAGGGTTCGCAGGTTCACCCGCGGTAGACGATTACGTGCGTTTGTTGCACTGACTATGTAATATGACATTCGGCGTAAAGGGTTTGCCACTCGCGTTAAATGTTTTTTTGCACCGGTGGAAACGTTTGCACGAAGATTGTTGTTTAGGCCATTGAGTTCATGGCATAGTCAGATTTGTTCTGTTTTTTTTTCCGAACTTTAAATTTACAGAATATCGGCACCAAATATCGGCTATCGGCCAGAAAACCTGCCGATAATCTGTATCGGTATCGGCCCTGAAAAAATGGTATCGGTCTATGCTATGAGGTTGCGTATAGAGATGCTGTGAGGCTGTGTATAGAGATGCTGATGGGGCTGTGTATAGAGATGCTGTGAGGTTGTGTATAGAGACGCTGTGTGGCTGTGTATAGAGATGCTGTGTATAGAGATACTGATGGGGTTGTGTATAGAGATGCTGTGTATAGAGATGCTAATGGGGTAGTGTATAGAGATGCTGTGTGTCTGTGTATAGAGATGCTGATGGGGTTGTGTATAGAGATGCTGTGAGGCTGTGTATAGAGATGCTGTGAGGTTGCGTATAGAGATGCTGTGAGGTTGTGTATAGAGATGCTGTGAGGCTGTGTATAGAGATGCTGTGAGGCTGTGTTTAGAGATGCTGATGGGGTTGTGTATAGAGATGCTGTGTATAGAGAGGTTGATGGGTTGTGTATAGAGATGCTGTGTGGCTGTGTATAGAGATGCTGATGGTATTGTGTATAGAGATGCTGTGAGGTTGTGTATAGAGATGCTGTGTGGCTGTGTATAGAGATGCTGTTTGTGTATAGAGATGCTGATGGGGTTGTGTATAGAGATGCTGTGTATAGAGATGCTGATGGGGTTGTGTATAGAGATGCTGTTTGTGTATAGAGATGCTGATGGGGTTGTGTATAGAGATGCTGTGAGGCTGTGTATAGAGATGCTGTGAGGTTGTGTACAGAGATGCTGTGAGGCTGTGTATAGAGATGCTGAAGGGGTTGTGTATAGAGATGCTGTTTGTGTATAGAGATGCTGATGGGGTTGTGTATAGAGATGCTTTGTATAGAGATGCTGATGGGGTTGTGTTTAGAGATGCTGTGTGTGGCTGTGTATAGAGATGCTGTGTATAGAGATGCTGATGGGGCTGTGCCGAAGTGCGGCCTAGCTCCGGTGGGGACTGCTATCTTGGATGGCGGCTCCACCCCCGGGTCCCCCCTCACTGCCTGATGTCCTCACGCATAGCGTGATGACGTCAGATAGCCAGGGAACCCCTAGCTGCCCAGAATCCCCTGGTGGAGATAGGGGGTTCATTTAAAAACCCGATATCTCCAGGCAGCTAGGGGGTCATGGAGGGTGTCAATTGAAAGGCCTGAGCATGGCCTTTCGAATGATACCCAACATGACCAGGTATAAAGTAAAAAAAAAAGTGTTTTTTTTGTGTGTTATTTTTATTAATGCAGCAATATTGTTCACATTTCAATTATAATGTGAACAATGATGCTGCACTAATGATTTTTTTCTATGGGGTGCGTTTGCTATAAATCACATAATTCCTCCCACAAAATGTAACAAGTTGCCATTTCCAATTTTTGTACAAGCGCACCCCATAGAAAACATAACCGCAAACGCTCATGTGCTAAAATGTGAAGAAAAAAAAAACACTTTACACACTGCAGATGATTAAAAATTCAATTTTTATTGCATTTTTTTGTCCTAATATACAAGCAGGACATGACGTATACATATAAAAATGATATATTATGAATCTGCGGAGTCTGCCGGAAAGAACGATATCTAATATGTCTGGGTCATTTAATAAAATGTGGCTTCAAATTGCGTTTAAAAATGATGAGCGAAAGCGGTAAAAATTAGCTGAGCACACAGCTGTGAAATGCAGCATATCAGAGGAAGATTTAGTAGAGAAATTAACACTTCTCAGAAGCACAGGTGTTGTTTGATACATCTGGAGACACCACACCCTCAGTCTACATACAATCAGGGGCGGATCCAGAGACTAGTCTTGGGAGGGGCACTGACAGAAAATAAGGTGTTTTAGCAGAGAGCCAAACTCACGAGAATTTACAGAGGGCCCGGCTCACAGGAGTTTACAATCTGGAGGAGCAGAGGGCCCTGCTCACAGGAGTTTACAATCTAGAGGAGCAGAGGACACCCAGGAGCTTACAATCTAGAGGAGCAGAGTGCACCCAGGAGCTTACAATCTAAAGGAGCAGAGGGCACACATGAGTTTACAATCTACTGTAGCTGTGCAGAGGACACCCAGGAGTTTACAATCTAGAGGAGCAGAGGGCACCAGGATTTTACAATCTAGAGGAGCAAGGACACCCAGGAGTTTACAATCTAGAGGAGCAAAGGGCACCCAGAGCTTACAATTAGAGGAGCAGAGGGCACACATGAGTTTACAATATAGAGAAGCAGAGGACACCAGGAGTTTACAATCTAGAGGAGCAGAGGGCACACATGAGTTTACAATCTAGATGTGCAGAGGACACCAGGATTTTACAATCTAGAGGAGCAGAGGCACCCAGGATTTTACAATCTAGAGGAGCAGAGGACACCCAGGAGTTTACAATCTAGAGGAGCAAAGGGCCCACGTGAGTTACAATCTAGATGTCACGGTGGCCCATGTCCAGGGAAGTGTTGCACCTTCGACCCATGTCCGGGAAATGTTGCACCTTCGACCCATGTCCAGGGAAATGTTGCGCCTTCGACCCATGTCCAGGGAAATGTTGCACCTTCGACCATGTCCGGGAAATGTTTGCAGCCGTCACAGCAGCTGATATCCAGAAAGCCTTATTCCAGGTACTGTGTACTACAGGACAGAGAATGGTGCTGCCCGCGAATTCAGACGCAGCATGCAGGAAGGACAACCAATCGCAGCACATTGACCAGCGATCCTATAGCAGAGCAGGGCGTCTCCTCTGAGCACCAATAGGAAGTGCTGTAGCTCCATTTAAAGGGCTTCCTTTCTCTTAGCAAGTTGCCCTAGCGTGGTTCCAGTTACACCTAGTGCCTTGTTGTTATTTCTGAATTCCTATCTGACTGATTTCCTGGTTTATACGATCCCGGCTTGTCTTGACTTCCCTGTATTCTGGCGCCCTGATTTCTGGCATTGTATAACGGACCTCTATTTCCTTAACCCCTGCCTATGTGTGTTTCTGTTGGTTTGCTGTGCTTAACCTGGCCATTATTAAGGACCGGCTAGCTAGATGTCACGTGGCGTGTGCGGGTCAGGTGAGAGCCCAGCAGGCGGCGACACAGAGGGGAGGCCAGACAGGAATCACACAATGAATAAGTTTAATGAAACTTAAATAGGCCTTGGCAGTAGGCACTGAATGAATAAAGAAATATATAAAGTCCAGGGAGAGTTCTTGGATGGAGAGTCAGGATAGTGGACTATGCAGTCCCAGACTGCAGACAGGGTCCACTAGGAATAAATCCAGATAGCTGACAGTGGTACCTTGAGATCAAAAGGTCAGAAACGGTGGTAATCACTTGTAATCCACAGGTAGAGATCGCTGAGAGTCCCTTGCACAGGCAGATGTATCCAGAAACAACAAGGTAGACAGATGGATTAGCAGGAGTAGGTTTGCACACGTCCAGATGACAGTCAAGGAGCATAATAATGCAGAACCACTGCTAGTTGGGTCTCTCTGCTATTTAAGGAGGCTTGATAGCAGATGGGCCTCAGCTGTAATTCCAGGGCTAGACAGGAAAACCCAGGCTGGATCTCCAGGAGCCTGGACATGGTGCTTAGCCTGGGAAAAACCTGGACTGGAATCCAAGAATGAAGAAATCCAGGGCAAAGTTCTTAGATCCAGGTTTGCTAGACAGGTACACGGGGTGGACCGTGACACTAGAGCATTGTGGGTTACTTTATTCTGCAGGTTGTTTTACTTTGCACTCCGCCACTTTATTTGTGTTCGTCATTCTCAGTATTACTGACCATAACCCGGCCATTACTAAGGACCGGTTGGTCAGGGTCTGTTGGCTTACAGTCTGCAAGCGGGGTTACCCGATCCTGACACTAGAGGAGCAGAGGGCACCCAGGAGTTTACAATCTAGAGGAGTAGAGGGCACACATGAGCTTACAATATAGAGAAGCAGAGGACACCAGGAGCTTACAATCTAGAGGAGCAGAGGGCACCCAGGATTTTACAATCTACAAGAGCAAAGGACACCCAGGAGTTTACAATCTAGAGGAGCAGAGGGCACACATGAGCTTACAATCTAGAGGAGCAGAGGACACCCAGGAGCTTACAATCTAGAGGAGCAGAGGGCACACAGGAGCTTACAATCTAAAGGAGCTTCAGGTGTTTGCATTTAGGCAGTTAAAAAGTAAACAGTCCGCCCTTTATAACATTTAAGACCAGCTCCACTGAGCCTTGGCTCTTGTGACATCCCCAAGTGGCATTCTTAAGTGGACGCGCAGAGTTGATTCCTGGAGTTGCGGGACTGGAGGAAGGAACTGCAAGGCCCAATTTTACTCTGGGTAAACGCACGTCTATATCATGCTTTCTCTCACGCTTCTGCTCTTTACTTCTACCTTTCTCCTTAAATGGAACTCCTGCCCCTCTACCACCAACCCCTACACTATCTGCATCTCTCCCTCCCTCCTCTCTCACACATGATTGGCCTCACATGAGCTCCTTTGTTTTCTCAGAACATGGTCTCCTCTAACTCTCGTGCTGCCATCACTCCCACAAATCCCATTCCCACCTTCTCTTTCTCACTCCGGCTGTTACTCTATTCAGGTGACATATCCCCTAACCCTGGCCCCACAACACATCCAATACTTACTCTCATCCTATCTCCATCGCACATAAATCACCTCCCTGCAAGCCCAGCAACCTCATTCCCATAATCCCTCAGCGCCTGTCCTCTTTCTCCTGCGCCCTCTGGAACGCTCGCTCTGTGTGCAACAAACTCACAGCAATCCATGACATCTTCCTTTCAAACTCCTTCAACCTCCTAGCTTTAACTGAAACCTGGCTAACTCCCTCTGACACGGCCTCCGTTGCTGCTCTCTCACATGGAGGTCTACACTTGAGCCATACCCCAGACCGGGTGAGAGAAATGGTGGCGGGGTCGGAATCCTGCTCTCTCCCACTGCACCTACCAGCATCTCCCTCCACCCCATCCCTCTCCTTCTCCTCCTTTGAGACACACTGCATCCGCCTGTTCTCTCCTCTGGCTCTAAGGGTGGCAGTCATCTACCGCCCACCGGGACCAACCTCCCAGTTCTTTGACCACTTTGCTACCTGGCTTTCTCACTTCCTGTCTTCTAATCTTCCATGCCTAATTCTCGGGGACTTCAACATTCCCATTGATGATCCTTCCGCCCCTGCTGCCTCCAAACTTCTTTCACTCACGTCCTCCTTGGACTCACACAATCCTCCTCCCTACCCACCGCGATGGTCACGCTATTGACCTTGTCTTTTCCAACCTCTGCTCCATTTCTGAGATCAACTGTCGCCCTTTCCCCATCTCTGACCACCACCTTCTCTCTTTCAACCTATCTGGACTTCCTAAACACCCTGCTCCCCACCCCGCACACACACTCGCAGAAATCTACATGCTGTGGACCCCCATCAATTCTCCAACCTACTTCACCACCTCCCTCATACCTCATCCTTCACCTGCCCTGATGCTGCCACTAATCACTACACACTACTCTTATCTCTGCTCTAGACACTCTTGCTCCTCTTCGACTCTGTAAGGCCCCACGCCGCACAGCTTCAGCCCTGGCACACCCTCCAGACCCGCTACCTGCAAAGATGCTCCCGCACCGCAGAGATGTGCTGGAGGAAATCCCGCTCTGAAGCTGATTTTGTTCACTTCAAGTTTATTCTCCCGGTCATACACCTCTGCCTCCACTTGGCCAAACAATCCTTCTTCTCATCTCTTATATCTACGCTGTCCTCCAACCCTAAACGGCTCTGGTCCACCTTCAACACCCTCCTCTACCCACCTGCACCTCCCCCCACAGCTGCCTTCAGCGCTCAAGACCTGGCAGACTACTTCCTCAGTAAAACTCTAAATATCAGAAGCAACATCCCAACACAAGATAGTTATCTGCCACCTCACTCCAGAGGTCCCCTCTGCCACCCTCTGTCGCTTCCTCCCAGCCACTGAGGAGGAAGTCAATTCCTTATTGTCCTCCTCACATCTCACCACGTGCCCGCTCGACCCCATTCCCTCACATCTAATTCCTCCCCTCTCCTCTCCTCACCCCTGCTCTCACACACCTTCAACCTATCTCTCTCCACTGGCTCCTTTCCATCCGCCTTCAAACACGCGCTAGTTACCCCTTTACTAAAGAAACCATCCCTCGTCCCAACTCTCCATCCAACTACCGCCCTGTATCCCTGCTTCCTTCACATCAAAGCTCTTAGAAAACTAGTCTTCAACCGCCTCTCCCTCTTCCTGTCCTCCAATTCCCTACTTGACCCCCTGCAATCTGGCTTCCGTCCACTCAACTGAAACTGCCCTCACCAAAGTCACCAACGACCTCCTAACTGCTAAAAAACACGGCCACTATTCTATTCTCATCCTGCTCGACCTCTCGGCTGCTTTTGACACTGTTGACCACCCCCTCCTTCTACAGACCCTCAACTCTCTGGGTCTCGGTGACACAGCACTCGCTTGGGTCGAATCCTATTTATCCAACAGGTCCTTCTGTGTGTCCTTTGCTGGAAACTCCTCCTCCTCATTGCCTCTATCTGTTGGTGTACCTCAAGGCTCTGTCCTTGGTCCTCTGCTCTTTTCCATCTACACCTCCTCCCTGGGCAAAATCATCAACAGCTTTGGCTTCAATTACCACCTCTACGCTGATGACACTCAGATCTACCTCTCCACCCCTGATCTCTCTCCCCTGTCCTTTCAAAAGTCAGTGACTGTTTATCTGGCATCTCCTCCTGGATGGCCTCCACCACCTAAAGATCAACTGTCAAAGACTGAACTCTTACTTATTCCTCCCTCCAATGCCCCCCACCTCCTGACTTCTATCACAGTGGAGGGTATCACATTTCCCCATCAAACCAAGTTCGCTGTCTTGGAGTTACACCTGACTCTGCTCTTTCCTTCATCCCCACATCAAGTCTCTTTCCTCCTCCTGCCGAACCTAACTGCGTAATATTTCCCGAATTCGGCCATTTCTTACCGCTGTCACCACAAAACAACTCATAAACGCCCTGGTAAGCTCCCGACTCGACTATTGCAATAATCTCTTATCTGGCCTCCCTCTGTCCCGCCTCTCCCCCTACAAATCCTCCTGAACGCCTCGCCAGGCTAATTCACCTCACCCGCTGCTCTGTCTCTGCCGCTCCCTCTGCGAGTCCCTTCACTGGCTCCCCATCCACTGCAGAATTAAGTTCAAAATCCTTATCCTTACCTACAAAACCCTCACTAACTCGGCTCCCCACTACCTGTCCTCACTAATCACCCAAATACACCCCAGCCCGCTCCCTAAGGTCAAACAGTGACCTGCGACTAGCTTCTTCCCGCATCACCTCTTCCCATGATAGACTGCAGGATTTCTCACGCGCAGCCCCACTCTCTGGAACGCTCTCCCTCGTACTGTCAGACTTTCACCTAACTTCTCTTCCTTCAAACGCTCCCTAAAAACGTTCCTATTTAGGGAAGCCTACCACCCAACTCACTGACGCAACCATCAATCACTCTCACCTTACAGTCCTCTCCTCCTGTTTCCAACCCCAACCCTCCTAGATTGTGAGTTCCTACGGGAATAGGGCCCTCATCTCCTCCTGTACTGTTTGTCAAATGTTGTTCAATGTATTGTAACCCTGTCTATACTGTGCTTATTGTACAGCGCTGCGGAATATGCTGGCGCTTTATAAATAAAGAATAATAATAATAAAAGGAGCAGAGGACACCCAGGAGTTTACAATCTAGAGGAGCAGAGGCCACCCAGGAGTTTACAATCTAGAGGACCAGAAGGCACCCAGGAGCTTACAATCTAGAAGAGCAGAGAGCACCCAGGAGTTTACAATCTGGAGGAGCAGAGGACACCCAGGAGTTTACAATCTAGAGGAGCAGAGAGCACCCAGGAGCTTAAAATCTGGAGGAGCAGAGGACACCCAGGATCTTACAATCTAGAGGAGCAGAGAGCACCCAGGAGTTTACAATCTAGAGGAGCAGAGGACACCCAGGAGCTCACAATCTAGAGGAGCAGAGGACATCCAGGAGTTTACAATCTAGAGGAGCAGTTCAGACTCATATCTGAGAGGTTTATTACTGTGCAGCTCTAGCTTTCTTATACACCCTGGAGGAAGGATCAAACTCTCAGGGACCCATTACTTACCTCCCTGGTGTCCCTGCATGGAGGCTCCAGCCCCTCTCTCCTCTGATCCTGTTGCTCAGTGCAGCCTCAGATCCAGCCCTTTCCTGTGGCTGTCAGGCAGGCATGGAAGGAGACAGGCTCAGCCACATGGTCACTGGGAAAAGGATCACCACGTGACACGCCCCTGACACATGACTGGGAGGGGCAACCCTCAGTGCTTCTGCGCAGTGTGTGCCTCTGCAAATCACCATGTCTGCATTCACTGCACACATCGTGATTTAAGTTCTGGAGGTCAGCCTGGCATCTGCACTGCTCGGGGGGGGGGACAATTGCCCCGTTGCCCCCCTGGATCCGCCCCTGCATACAATGTATTAAATTCATTAGACCAGACTAAAAACACCTGTTGTTTACGCCGTTTGAGAACACAGGTCATTTAGAGGTGAGAATCTTTGCACGTACACATTAGTTTTTAATTCAATATCTAATAAACCGTTGCTTATAATATTCTGCAGTAAAGAGTCTCTTTATTCTAGATTTTTTAGTATTTTCTAAGCATTTTTTATACTTTTTTTCAAAATTATTATTTTTTGCGAACTCGAACCGAACACTCTAAAAAGTTCGAAGTTCGAATCGAACTCCGAACTGATCGAACCGAACAGCTCATCCCTACTCCTGATCAGGGTCATGTCAATTCTTTCTGCTCCTTGAAAGGCTTTTCAATGGATGGACACTCGATGATAAAATCAGGAACTGCAGCCCAGGCTTAAATTTCTTGCTTTCTTTATTGTATAAAAAGCATCAAATGGAAGTTGAATTAAAACGAATAGCTTCCAATATTCAACGCTTTTCGTCCCTTAGATATGACATGGGACTTCATCAGGAATATGAAACATAAAATCCTCTATCGGTTTAAATACCTTCAGAGTTACAACACATCAATTAAACGCACTTGAAAAAAAATCACAGACACCAGAACTCAATTAACAGCCAATGTGTTAATCACTCTTCGTATGGACGTTCCTCCTTTCTGTAGTTTTCTAAATCCTCCACAGATGAGATCTTCTACCATCAGTTGTCGCATCATCCAACTGTGACTTCCAGTCTCTTACTCCCAGTTTGCAATGCATGCATGGAGTTGTAGTCTTTTTGCTCTTAATCGCCGCATCTTCTGAGAATGTAAACCAAATTTCTTCGTGGGGTATTTAGTGGAAAAACTTCCTTAACTCGGGAGTCCATATGAAATACAGAGAATCATAAACGAATCTGCAGTTTCCTCATTCACTTTGGAAACAACAAAAAACAGTATTAAAACCCAAAAAAGATAAAAAGATAATATATGGAGATGGTGAGCAAAAACTGCTCCTACAGCTATACTTTCAATAAACCAATGGTCCCCCTCCTTATAATCCATATTAAAATCAGCTACTGGATACAGTTTTTCACATCCATCTCCATATTAAGTCCCCCATTGTGCATGGTGGTAACGTAAAAATCCAAAAGCTTTCTCTATAGGCTAATCTTTTCAATACATCACCTCCTTCCACCCTAAATCTATTTGTTCTATCCCAATCCACTTGAATTCTTTCCAGTTAAAACAAGGACACATATTACAATGCAAAGGGACACTATGATCATCTTTTCTTTTCAAGATATTATTTCTGTGTTCTAAAATCCTTACCCTAAGGGGTCTGGTGGTCCTGCCTACATACTGAACTCCACAGGGGCATTGTAATAAATACACTACATTTTTGCTAGAACAGTTAATAAATTTTTTGAGCTGTCACCCTGTATTTGGCGTGAGGCATTCTAACCTAGAGCCGGGATCCATCAGGCTCTATAATTCGTGAGTGAATTAAATATATATACTCACTCCAACGAATTTCAACAGTCTGCACTATCGTTTCTCTTTTTTCTTCCCCATGTAATGGAATCCAACAATTGAGGAAAGTAAGTACAACGTTGGAACATTTGATCACGATTTATAAACTGTACGGCGACTAACAGTCCTGGATTTGGTTTATTTACGTTTTGAAAATTGCACTTTTTTGCATGTGCACTTTTTGTGGCTGTAGATTATTTAGAGACTAATATATACCACTGGACAATTTTACAGAATCTTTAGAGGTCACATCAACACATTTTATGTTTGCACTTTACAAATAGAAAAGTTATTACGAGCATATGCACTTTATATGCATTTTTCACATGTGGTTTAATACACACTCTGTATTATGAGATGGATTCACACGTATGATGTAAGGAGATATCACTATTGTTGTTGTTATCCAATCTGCACTTAGTTGTGATTTTACACAAAAAAAATTTGCACGATTACTAGCAGATCATTGATCCATTGCAGCACCTTCCGCTATCAATACCCGATGACATTCGACTCATAAAAGACCTCTAGTATCACCATTAAAATTAAAATCTTCCACACTAGGAAGTATCCATTGCGCCACTAGGACCCCAACTTTTTCTAAAAGATATCAGTGTTTACGAAATATTACCGAGAGATCCTTTAAAACCATTTTTGGTAGAACTAAGAGCATTATTGCAAAACGCCAAAGATGCAGGTGTAATTAATGAGAATGAATTCAGTTACTTTTTTAATCCTCATTGTAAGACGCCCTTTTACTATTTTTCGCCTAAGGTACATAAAAATATGATACACCCCACAGGCCGACCAATTATAAGTGGCATAGAGTCCTTGACTTCGAATTTATCTCACTATGTTGATTTCTATTTACAGAAATTGGTCCCTCAGACTAGATCGTATTTAAAAGACACCCGACACATTTTGAATGAGTTGAATTCTATGCACTGGGAGAATGAGTTAAATACAGCCACTATTGACGTCACCTCGTTATATACGAGTATCCCCCATGAGAAAGGTCTAGAGGTGATTAGAGAGTCATTAAATGTTAGTGGGGATTTGAAACAGGCCCAAAGAAATTTTTTAGTAACATCGATTGAATTCATTTTGAAACACAACTATTTCTGGTTCGAGTCTCAGTTCTTTCTGCAGAAGTGTGGAACTACCATGGGGATGAGGTTCGACCCCAGCTACGCGAATTTTTACATGGCCCAGTGGGAAGAGAAATCCATTTGGGCCCACGTGGGGCTGGGGGGGAGCCTCGTCCTCTGGCGGAGATTTATTGATGATGTTATATTGGTGTGGAGGGGAGATGAGATCTGTCTTAAAGAATTTATCCTGGGATTAAATGTCAACAACTATTCCCTTAAATTTACCTCAGAAATTAGTAGAAAGGCGTTAAATTTCCTCGATCTTAACATCAAAGTAGTGGATAATAAAATTATCACTAAAGTGTTTTTTAAACTGACAGATGTAAACACTGCTATAGATAGAAATAGTTCCCATCACCCCAGGTGGCTTAAAAATATACCTAAAAGTCAATTTCTGAGAGTCAGGAGGAATTGTTCTGATGAAAAAGATTATATGGCCCAATCTGAAATTGTTTCTAACAGATATATAGAAAAGGGTTATGATCCAGAGGAGGTGTTTCAGGATTTTATGTTTGGATTAAAACAAGATAGGAGCAAACTTTTGGAAGAGAAGACACAGGAGTCATCCCAACAGATGGATCTGGCCTTTTTTACAACGTATAGTGCACAGGCTAAACAAATGTCGAAAGTTTTGAGAAGATAATGGCACATTCTGAAACGTGATGACATTTTGAAGGACCACCTACCTACTTTTCCCAAGATCATTTATAAGAAGGCACAGTCCCTTAAAAATCAGCTGGCCCCAGTGGTTTTACCATTGGTTAAGGTTAATGAAAAAAATTGTGAAGGAAAAACCGGAGGGGTTTTTTAAATGTGGGGGCTGCCTTGCTTGCAGTTTACAGAATAGAAAAACTACTGTCTTCATAGGGATGAATACAAATAAAGAATATAAAACTAGACAATTTATTAACTATTCTAGCAAAAATGTAGTGTATTTATTACAATGCCCCTGTGGAGTTCAGTATGTAGGCAGGACCACCAGACCCCTTAGGGCAGGGCTTCTCAACTCCAGTCCTCGGGACCCACTCCAGGCCAGATTTTGCAGATCACCTTGGGGAAATGCAGACTGAATACTGCAATCACTGAGCAGCTAATTAGATCACCTGTGCTGTGCTTCGGATATCCCACAAACCAGGCCTGTTAGTGGGTCCTGAGGATACGAGTTGAGAAACACTGCCTTAGGGTAAGGATTTTAGAACACAGAAATAATATCTTGAAAAGAAAAGATGATCATAGTGTCCCTTTGCATTGTAATATGTGTCCTTGTTTTAACTGGAAAGAATTCAAGTGGATTGGGATAGAACAAATAGATTTAGGGTGGAAAGGAGGTGATGTATTGAAAAGATTAGCCTATAAAAAAAGCTTTTGGATTTTTACGTTACGCACCATGCACAATGGGGGACTTAATATGGAGATGGATGTGAAAAACTGTATCCAGTAGCTGATTTTAATATGGATTATTAAGGAGGGGGACCATTGGTTTATTGAAAGTATAGCTGTAGGAGCAGTTTTTGCTCACCATCTCCATATATTATCTTTTTATCTTTTTTGGGTTTTAATACTGTTTTTTGTTGTTTCCAAAGCGAATGAGGAAACTGCAGATTCGTTTATGATTCTCTGTATTTCATATGGACTCCCGAGTTAAAGACGTTTTTCCACTAAATACCCCACGAAGAAATTTGGTTTACATTCTCAGAAGATGCGGCGATTAAGAGCAAAAAGACTACAACTCCATGCATGCATTGCAAACTGGGAGTAAAAGACTGGAAGTCGCAGTTGGATGATGCGACAACTGATGGAAAAAGAGCTCATCTGTGGAGGATTTAGAAAACTACGGAAAGGAGGAAGGTCCATACGAAGAGTGATTAACATATTGGCTGTTAATTGAGTTCTGGTGTTTGTGATTTTTTTCAAGTGCGTTTAATTGATGTGTTGTAACTCTGAAGGTATTTAAACCGATAGAGGATTTTATGTTTCATATTCCTGATGAAGTCCCATGTTATATCTAAGGGACGAAACGCGTTGAATATTGGAAGATATTCGTTGTAATTCAACTTCCATTTGATGCTTTTTATACAATAAAGAAAGCAAGAAATTTAAGCCGTTCCTGATTTTATCATTGGGTGTCCATCCATTGAAAAGCCTTTCAAGGAGGAGAAAGAATTGACATGACCCTGATCAGGAGACCACGGTTCAGATAAGCTTTAAAGTTTTTATCTCTGGTGCGCAGTTTTAAATCATCCAATGCAGGATTAACCCGTTTCATACAGTGTGCGATATTATTTCCTCTTTTTTAACCCACAGGGAGTTTTCTTTTTATGTACTGTGAACTTGTGGAGTGCTAAGGAAGGAGCACTGAAACTTCCCTGTAGTTTTGTATATATTTTTTGGTTAATAGTGTGACAAGGAACCTCTATCTTTTCTTTTCTAACTAATTATCCCACCGCTGCCACCATTTGTGGTGTAAAGGCACTGCGCAGACAAACAGTCAGGTTTCGCATTGCTTTTATTTCTGCAGCATATAATTTCTTTGCAGGTTCACTTCACCAAATAAATCATAAAACAAAACCTACTCCACTTATTGGGAGACTGACTAAACAACACCATTACTCTCTAATAGATACTGGCCAGCTAAACTGGTTCCCAGTCCAACAAACAGTGTGCCTTTTTGGCATATAACGTCTTGGTTCCCTCGCCAGCCAGCTCCAACCTCCTGTGTCTCTGATCAGCTACCACTGAGCTAATCCTAGCAGGCTTATATAGGGCTGGACAGTGGACACCACTTACCGAGCAGCAGTTGGGGCCACTTACAATCTTAATCGGTATGACTGGTTAACCCTGTAAGGGAAAGACAGTTTCTTCCTTCTCCCTGCTTACGTACCTACCCTCAACCAGTCTGCCCCTAGTGACCCTGTCACAATATATATATGTCAAACTGACCAATATATGTTTCGATAATGCTTACACTGCATACCTACCTGTTTTAAAAAAGGCTCTGCCCATTGAACAGCTGTTTTGCCATATAGGAATTTTAATGTTCGAGTAAGAAATAGAAAGGCATCATTTCAAAGTGTATCCGTACACCGTACACTTTACTTACTATTGCATCGCACACACTCACACAGGTTTTTCAACTCACAAACAATCACAGGCCTGTGTTCAGGTTTGGAAAACATTTTGACAAGAAAAACAAATCACTAGATCCTTAGTGAAGGGATTAACGTGGTTGTGCATACATGATCAGCAATAGCAGACACAGCAGCCCAAAATCATGTTAACACAATCGGAGGTTGTGCTGTATGATCGTAAATTAGATTTGTTTGTTGCAATTTAATTTCATTTGCTTTTTGGCTCCAGAAGGTGCCTCCAAAGTTTCAGCACTGTGGGAATAACGCCCAAGGGGCTAAAGCCGTTTAAAATCAGAAAAAGGAATGCCGTTATCAGGCTTCCCCAGCCGATGCACCGAGCCAGGAGCTGCAGTTCTACCTGCAGTATCTCAATTTGGCCAGTAGATGGAGTCATTTGCCTGCCAAACTGGTTATTACAGTAAGGAATACTTTGAGAATAGTCTCATATATTAATTGATTACAAATTATTTTCCAAAAATCTACTGATTCCTGGCAGTGGATTTTTGTAAAATCACTTGGTAGTGTAGGGGTTAAAAGCTTGAAAGCATCTTTCAACTAACATATATTAGATGTTCAATAGAGGTATGTTTAGTTTATAGTACAGTATACAAACATGTAGGTACAATCCATGCAGATACCAGACAATATTGATGCAGTATATGGGTACCTTGTCTATCCTAGCGTTGTATTAGGGAGGCACTTTAAAACGAGGTTTGTCTGTAAACTCTATGATAGAAAGCATCAGGGTAGCAAGACACAAGCTCGCTACACTAATAACTGTATCTCCATGATGAGAAGATCACAGAGTACCCACTGTCTGTATCACATTGCTTTAGTATGAAACTTTCTATAAGTTACTTCCAACTATAACCAGTAGAAGGCAGCAATGATTCATGATTGGCAGGGTTTAGAGATCCATGTATAGCTAAGCACAGTACTAATTTTTTGGTTTCTTTCCTTTATGATTTTTTTGGTCATATTTTGATTGAATTTTTGTACTGTGTGAGTGCAAAAAACATGTAGCAGGCAGCATCTTTGTGGTCCCTATATCCCGCAACTTATTCTTAGATATAAGTGATCAAAGAATTTTGTTTGTTTTATTATTATTATTATTTGTTTTATTCAGTTATTTTTGTTGTACCAACTTAGGGCTAGATTGCAAACCTAACACACAGCCGCAGTATCACCTCCCGTAGTCTATGGGACTCCATGGAGGGTTGTGCTGCCAGGATGCGAGCCCTGCACAATCTGGTTCTCACTTTTTCTCAATTTAGAATTTTCTTATTAAAATTCAAGGAAGTTGGCAAATAAGAAATAGCGCGAAAAACAGTAAAAAAAGAGTTAAATCGAATGGCATCAGTTAGAAATTACAGTAAAAAATGGACATATTGCTGGATATTCTATTCCTTTACAGCTCTGTTACACCCTCACACCCCAAATATACTGGACCTCTAAATGAAAGGATATTGGGGGAAAATATGCTACCCTTTAACGCATTCACTACCAAGTGATTTTCTAAAACTGTCTGGAACCAGTGTTTTTTTAGAAAATCATTTTTAAATATACAGTGTACGGTAAGAAATATTTGTGAGTATTCTCAGTGTATTCCTTGCAGTAATAACCTATTTGGCAGGCAGATTTCGCCATCTGCTGGACAAATGGAGGTTCTGCAATTACAACTGCAGTCAAGGCTCTATGCTGCGGCTGGGGAACGACCAATCCAAGACATTAGGGGTTTTTCAGATGGAGCCGATTTGGCCCCGAAATGTATTCGAATAGAGAATTTCCCCGCACGGTTACATTTCTGGGCCATTCGCCTATTCAGAGAGCAGGCAGTTCACCAAATTTTGGCAAACTGCCAGCCCAGTATGGTACCTGTTCAAAGGCAGTGAAATCCCCATAGAGAAGCAATGGTTAATCGATTCAGAGAACACCGAACAGCAGGGAAAAGTTGCCGAAGTTTTTTCAGGCGAACCCCATAGGCTTCAATGTGAAAAATATTCCAATTTTAATTCAATATCAAATAAACCATTTATTATTTTATTCTGCAGTAAAAAGTCTCCTTATTTATAGATTTTTGTTCGGATCTTTTAGGCACTTTTCGGTATTTTTTCAGCAATTTTTTTTTTCCATTTTCTTTTTAAATCGTTTTTTCTTTTTTCTGTAACAGACCTTTTTATTATCAATAATAGGATCTTATGTGTAAATTCCAGACATTTTCGTTGAGTAGTTTTGTTTGCAAACAGCGTTTCAATTTTGAAACTTTCAAACATACTGTTTTAATTTTTATTTTTAGCCCACTCATCAGCTCGTTGTTTTTTTCGGCTGCTGCTCTGCGCTGTGATCGGTGGCTCATCGGCTTTTTCCTGCGGGGGTTTTCCGGCGGTTTCGGTGGATTTGCGGCAGATTTGCGGTAGGTTTTCCCTGCACTCCGAGGACCCTGCGGTGAATGCTGAATTCACCGCAGGGTGGGGAACTTTGATTCCCCGAAGTGCAGGGAACTGCGGGGAACGAGAGAGCACTTAAATGTCATCAACATTTCGGTGCTCTCTGAATAACCCCTATTATCTATCTTATTTTAAACATGCCCTCAGTTAACACGATCTCTGGATGCTGTGTCTGTTACTGCTGATTGGGTATACGTGATCAAGGTAGTGAAGGGGTTAATCTGATGTGCTAGCCCCTGTCTATTTGCCTTTCCAAGAAAACATTCCTGGAAACACCTTAAATGACTACTTCTCCAGCGCTTGAGAAAGATGTTTGAAGACTGAAATGTTTTGTGGGCGTTTTCTATAAGTAAAGCTCCTCGATTTGCAATGTGGACAGCCTGGTATCCACTTTTTCTTTTTTACTTGATTGCGTTGGATGCTCAGGTCCTGAGAGCACCCAGATTATTGCTGAAACTGTATCAACACGTGTGAGGGCAAACTCTGTTTTGTTTATCAACCTAATGTAATTGCGGCATGCCGCAGGGGTATGTAGAGGACAGCTCTGATTGGAGAATTATCCTACAGGACTGCCCTCTGCTTAGTCTGTGTGCACCACTGATGTCAGTCAGCATGCTGATATCACCGCTGAAGGTCAGTTGTTTATGTATCATCGTATGACGTGGGCTCTGCCCAATGATGTCGAAAGACGGTGAAACCAGTTGCTGTATCGGGGTGAGTACAAACTATGATATATCATCAAGGGATTAGATATCACATAGCACTTTAATCAAATCGATCTTTAAAACCAATATAATATCATCCCCTGATGGGATGTTGATGGCAGTAAAAGTGCATATGTATTTTAAGAGATGTTGCAGATGCCAGTTTTTTTTTTTTTTTTTTAATACCTTCTTGAGATGGGAATAACAGGAGGCTTTAGAATTGCTTTTTATTCTATGGATGGCAAAAAATGTATGTTTTCAATATGAAAGGTTAGTACCCCATAATATAATAATACATAGGAAGAATCATCAATCGAGGAAAAGTTACTAACGTCTATAACTATACTTGACATGATTAAATATTCTTGATAACATACACACATTGTAAGATGCCAAAGGGTTAACATGATTAATGACTATACAAAGCAAAGTATTCAAGGTATAGGAAGAGTTAATTTACAGTAAGCAGATTGCTGCTTGGCACTTGGTTAGCTGGGAAGCAGGTAGTGTTAATGGGCTATTACCACCTAAAATGAAATGTCCTTATTGTGTTTATTTTATGTTGCTGATTAGGGATGAGCTCTTCGGTTCGATATGTTCGGAGTTCGATTCGAACATCGCCAGTTCGGATGTTCGCGAACTACGAACATTTCCGCGTGTTCGCCGCATGTTCACCCACAATGGACCACAATGCACTTTTCCACTGGCCTGAAGCTTGTAATTGGCTACAGCCTTGCACCTGACCACAGTTTAGGTACAAGACAGGTGCAAGACTATGCCAATCACAGCTCAGAGTCCTGATTGGGCAAATTTTGCCCAATCGTTGGCTCACAGAGCTAAGTCCCGCAGCACACTATATAAGACTTGAGCCCAGCCAGCAAGTGTTTTTCTGCAGGAGTGAGAGGAGATTGTTCTGTCAGTGTGTCTTCTCACTGCCAGTGATAGCTATTGGGAGGGGGGGTCATACTTGTTGCAGATATCTGGGAATTGAGGAAAGTGTGTCTTCTCAGTCAGTGACAGCAGCAATTTGGGGGGCTCACTTGTTGCAGACATCTGGGAATTGGTGGTGGAAAGTGTGTCTTCTCAGTCACTGACAGTCAGCTATCAGGGTGGTGTCACATACTTCCATAAAATTTCTGTGAATTGTAATCCCTGTCTTTTCACACTGCCACCCATCAGGGGGGCTCACTGATTTATAGGAGATTCCTGGGAATTGTAATCTGTGTCTTGTCACTGGCTGCCAGCTATCAGGGTGTCTCACTGAGTTATACCAGAGTTCTGGAAATCTTTAATCTAGATAACACAGCTGAATCAGAGTTCTGCATATCTCCAATTTTTTTATAACAGAGTTGAATTAGAGTTCTGTATAACTTTAATCTATATATCACTCACCATGTCAGAAAGACCAAAAAGGACAGGCAGACGCTCCCAGACACAGATAAGAGGGAAAGCAGCCCCTGTGTCGGGAGGCTGTGCCTCTGATCGTCGTGGATGTGGTGCATCCTCTGCAGGGGCACGCTTGTCCTTTCTAACTGGTGCTGGCCGTCTTAAGCAGCAGCAACATAGAGAGGATTTGGTAGATTGGCTAACCAGGCCATCCTCATCCTCCGAGTCCTCTGCCAGCCAGGCTTGTAGTGCTTTACAGTCCACCTCAGCTGCCAAAGCATCTAATGCAGCCTCCATGTCCACACCTACTCCTGCCGTAGCCTCACTATCACACACGGAGGAGTCAGTTGAATTGTTTGACTACAATGTCAGTGACATGCTGCTTGAGGATGCGCAACTACAGTGCTCTGATTCAATCTCTGAGGTTGAGGAAGGGAATATAATCAACCTAGAGGAAGGGGGTGCCACTGATGACTAGTGATGAGCCGAACACCCCCGAGTTCGGTTCGCATTCGAACTCAAACTTTCCAAATGTTCGAATTTGAACTCAAACTCAATACAAGTCAATGGGACTCAAAATTTGATTTTTAGAGTGCCCTCCAAGAGGGCATATATGCTAGATATTTGCCATAAAAGGTGTATGGGGGTCCGGGTAGTGCCCTGGGGGACAGGTAACAAGGACAAAATGTTAAAAAAAAAACATTTTTAAAGGGACAGTGAGTTTTCCATGAAATAAGGGTTAAAAATAAAAACGAAAAATTCCTTCAAATATCGTGCCTAGGAGGTCCCCATAACCTGCCCGTGAAGTGGCGGATTTCTAGGATGTATAGAAATATCTAAAAACAAAAAAATGACGTTTCAAATGACGGTAAATGCTTTTCCTTTAATCTATTCATAAACAACTGCTTGGGGCGGCAGCCTGTATGAAAAGACATTTTAGGGCGCGCAGAAAAAGTTTAGTGATTTTTTGGCTAAATTATTGTGAAACTTATGCAGGCTTTGGATGAAAGTAACAATAGGTGCTTTAAAATTGGGCTTTTAGCGTCGGCAACAGTGCCGCCACACCGTAACCCCTCTGAGGATATGAATCTGGTACAGGTGTCAGTGGCAGTGCACCCAGATATTGTGCCTTTGGTGCCAGGCATGCAAGTACTATCATACAGTAACCCCTCTGTGGTATTGTGGAAGAGTGCAGGGGTGGACCATGCGGTCAGGGCCGGTGCTAGACTATTTTGCGCCCTAGGCAAGACCAGCTACTTGCACCCTCCCAAAAAAACCAAAAACGACACAACATGAAACTGCTAATTTTTTTTTATTTAAGAATAAAGTTTGAAAAGCACCAATAGTAAAGGTAAAATAAATATAAATAAACTGTATTAAACCATTTTAAATTAACTCTATTAAACAAATTATAATTAACTGTATTGAACAAATATGAATTAACGAAAAAAAATAAGAGTGTCACGTAAGTTTCAATTTCAGACACATCAAAATTTCACTTTGCGTGCCTCATCCTTTGCAAATTTTCATCATGCGTATATATATATATATATTGTGCAGGCCAGCTCACATCATGCTCACAGACAGTCACAGATGCGCCATCATGCGTATATATATTGCCCAGGCCCAGGCCAGCTCACATCATGTGTATATATATATATATTGCCCAGGCCAGCTCACATCATGCTCACAGACAGTCACAGATGCGCCATCATGCATATATATATTGCCCAGGCCAGCTCACATCATGCGTATAGATATTGCCCAGGCCCAGGCCAGCTCACATCATGCGTATATATATATATATATATATTGCCCAGGCCAGCTCACATCATGCTCACAGTCACAGATGCGCCATCATGCGTATATATATTGCCCAGGCCCAGGCCAGCTCACATCATGCGTATATATATATATTGCCCAGGCCAGCTCACATCATGCTCACAGTCACAGATGCGCCATCATGCGTATATATATTGCCCAGGCCCAGGCCAGCTCACATCATGCGTATATATATATATTGCCCAGGCCAGCTCACATCATGCTCACAGTCAGATGCGCCATCATGCGTATATATATATTGCCCAGGCCAGCTCACATCATGCTCAAAAACAGTCACAGATGCGCCATCATCATAGGCGTGAGCAGCCTATTGCATTAGGGTGTGCACCCAAAAGCTTAAACACATGAAAAAAAATTATGATATATATATATATATATATATGTACACACACACACACCCTTATGCATACATACAAACGCACACACTCTCACACATTCAGCCTAAATATATCATTACAATCAGGGTAATTCAAAGAGAATCGAAAAGTCACCGCACGTTCGGTGACTTTTCGTTCTCTTCATTGCAGTTTGTTTTGACGATTCCCAGTTCCGCAACCCTGCGGTGTATTCAGCAAGCACCACAGGGTCCCAGAATTGCAGGGAAAGGTTGCCGCAAACCCGCCGAAAACTAACCGCAAAACCCGGCGAATGCACGCCGAAAACCCGCAAAAACATCTAGATTAACCCGCCAGAAAAAGCCGAGCAGGAGACGATCACACGCAGCGAAACCGCCAGGAAAAAGCCGACACCGCAGACGAATGGAGTGAATAAATTAGCAAAACAGTTTGCTTGAATGTTTGAAAAGTGAAACGCTGTTTGCAAAGAAACTACTGAGCGAAAATGTCTGAAATTTACATATAAAATCCAATGAATGATAATAAAAAAGTTACAGAAAAAATAAGAAAAAAAAAAAAAACAGGAAAATGCTTAAGATATCCTAAAAAAATCTATAAATAAAGAGACTTTTTACTGCAGAATTTTATAATGAACGGTTTATTAGATATTGAATTAAAACGGGAATATTTTTAACATTGAAGCCTATGGGATTCGCCTGAATAAACTTGCCGAATTAAACCACCGAACAGCAGGGCATTAGGGGAACCTTTCACTGCTGGTTTGTGTTCTCTTAATAGCCGAAGCATTGCTTTTTTATGGGGATTCACTGCCCTCGAACAGGCACCGTGTGTGCAGGCAATTCGCCAGGATTTGGCGAATTGCCTCCTCTCTGGATAGCCGAATGGCCAGGAAAGGTAACTGAACGCTGATTTTCAGCGTTCGGTTACCTTTCTCAAGCAATTCGGATCTCTTTCGATAACCCTGATAATATATCATTTTCGGTGGGTTTTGCGGTTAGTTTTCGTCAGGTTTGCGGTAGCCTTTCCCTGCAACTCGGGGACCCTGTGGTGCTTGCTGAATACACCGCAGGGTCACCGAAATGGGATCGGCAAAAGGAACTGAATTGAAGAGAACGAAAAGTCACCGAACGTGTGGTGACTTTTCGAATCTCTTTGGATAACCCTGTATGAATCTGCGAAGTCTGCCAGAAAGAACGATATCTAACATGTTGGCCATAAAATGTGGCTTCAAAATCACGTTTAAACATGATGAGCGAAAGCGGTAAAAATGAGCCGAGCACACAGTAGTGAAAATGCAGCATATTAGAAGAAGTTTTAGGAGGGAAATTAACACTTCTCACTCAGAAGCAGACACCACCCCTCATTCTACATACAATGTATCAAATTCATTAGACCAGACTAAAAACACCTGTTGTTATGCCGTTTGAAAAACACAGGTCATTTAGAGGTGAGAATCTTTGAACGTACACATTAGTTTTTGATTCAATATCTAATAAACCGTTGCTTATAATATTCTGCAGTAAGGAGTCTCTTTATTTCTAGACTTTTTAGTATTTTTTAAGCATTTTTTATACTATATTCAAAATTTCCTTTTTTTTCCCGAACTCGAACTGAACACAACTAGGGATGAGCTGTTCGGGTTCGGACGGTTCGGGGGTCGAGCGGATCGCGAACCCCAAACATTTCCGGGTGTTCGCCGCATGTTCAACCACAATGGACCACAATGCATTTTCCCACTGCCTGAAGCTCGTAATTGGCTACAGCCTTGCACCTGACCACAGGTCTGGTGCAAGACTGGTTGAACACTATGCCAATCACTGCTCAGAGTCCTGATTGGGCAAATTTTGCCCAATCATGGGCTCACAGAGCTAAGTCCCACAGCACACTATATAAGGTTTCAACGCGCCGATTCTGCACGCATTTCAGAGGAGATTTCAAAGAAGATAGTTGTGTGTGTTGTTACTGCCGGTCTGCCACGATACTGGGGGGTCTGGGGGGTCTCATTTCGACCAAATATCAGGGAATTTAGGTGATATGTGTCTTGTCACTGTGGCAGCAAGTTTTTTTTGGGTTTACAACTTTATTTAAAACATTTGTGTATTGAGGTGATTTTCTGGGTCTTGTCACACTGTGCCAGCAAGTCTTTTTGGTCTCATTTATACCAAATATCAGGGAATTTAGGTGATATGTGTCTTGTCACTGTGCCAGCAAGTTTTTTTGGGGTTTACAACTTTATTTAAAACATTTGTGAATTGAGGTGACTTTCTGGGTCTTGTCACACTGTCCCAGCAAACCTTTTTGGGGCTCACTAATTTCTTTAAAACACTTGGGAATTAAGGTGATCTTCTGTGTCTCGTCACACAGCCAGCAATTTTTTTTGGGGCTCACTAATTTCTTTAAAACACTTGGGAATTAAGGTGATCTGTGTCTCGTCATACATACAGTACCACGCTGTATTTTGGGGCTCACTAATTTATTTAAAACATTTGAGAATTAAGGTGATCTGTCTCTTGTCACTGGCTGCCAGCTATCAGTGTGTCTCACTGAGTTATACCAGAGTTATTTAAATCTTTATATCAGAGTTGAATCAGAGTTCTGTATATATTAATCTATATATCACTCACCATGTCTGAAAGAACAAAAAGGACAGGCAGACGCTCCCAGCCACCGATAAGAGGGCAAGCAGCCCCTGTGTCGGGAGGCTGTGTCTCTGGTCGTGGTGCATCCTCTGCAGGGGCACGTTTGTCCTTTCAAACTGGTGCTGGCCGTCTTAAGCAGCAGCAACATACAGAGGACTTGGTGGATTGGCTAACCAGGCCATCCTCATCCTCCGAGTCCTCTGCTGGTCAGGCTTCTAGTGCTTTACAGTCCACCTCAGCTGCCAAAGCATCCATGCAGCCTCCATGTCCACAGCTACTCCTGCCGTAGCCTCGCTATCACACACAGAGGAGTCAGCTGAATTTTTTGACTACAATGAGAGTGACATGCTGCTTGAGGATGCGCAGCAAGTACAGTGCTCTGATTCAATCTCTGAGGTTGAGCAAGGGAGTATAATCAACCTAGAGGAAGGGGGTGCCAGTGATGACACACAAATAACTGGCACTCATGTTGCCCCAGCAGCTGCAGCATACTGCCAAGTTGGCTCCAGTGACGAGGAGATAGGGGGTGAAGATGACATTGATGATGATGAGGAAACTGACTCCACCTGGGTGCCAGATCGAACTGAGGAATCAAGTGAGGAGGAGGGGGAGGAGGAGGAGGAGGCACAGCAAACACGAGACACAACATCCTCTGTGACCAACCGTAGCACTAGCCAGTCCAAGGCATCACATGTCAGAGCTGCTCCGGTGCAGAGCGCTGTTATCTCATAGAACACATGCAGGAAATCTGCTGTCTGGGAGTTCTTTAAGAAATGTGCAGCAGACCCCAGCGTTGCTATTTGTAATCTATGTCAGAGGAGGCTGAAGCGTGGGATAAACCCCGGACACTTGGGTACCACGTGCTTGAGGCGACATATGAACAAGTGCCACACATCCCGTTGGGGCAAAACTTTGCGTAGGTCCTCCTCCTCCTCATCTGTCTCTACCCACACTGTATGTCCTGCCATGCAATTGCCTACAACCTCCACCGACAGGGATGATGCTACAGTAATGGATGTACCAGCAGGTCCTTCTTCAGAATGTGAAATCATCCCAGTAGCTGAAGATTTACGCAGTCAGATTACGTTGCCGCAGCTGCTGCAGCGAAAGAAAAAATATAGTCCCAACCATCCCCAAGCACAGTGTCTAAATGCCAGCTTAGCAAAATTACTCGCATTGCAGCTGCTGCCTTTCCAGCTGGTGGACTCTGCTCCCTTCCGTGAATTTGCTGTACCACAGTGGCAGGTTCCAAAACGCCATTACTTTTCACGCAAGGCCATTCCAGCACTATACCAGCACGTGGAAGACAATGTTATCCAGTCATTGGGAAAGGCAGTCAGCAGCAAGGTGCATGTCACTTTAGACACATGGTCCAGCAAGCAAGGACAGGGTCGTTACATTTCCTTCACGGCACACTGGGTAACTCTGATTGCAGCTGGGAGGGATCCAAGATGGGGCTCTGTGCTGGAGCTTGTTCATCCACCACGCCTCCAGAAAGCTGCTTGTATGAGGTCTGTCTGCTCCACCACCACCACCTCTTCCTCCTCCTCCTCCTTCTCTGTCTCTGGCTTAGTGGCAGTTAAACCGACGCCTGACAGGGTCTACGCAATGGCTCAAGCAAAAAGATGCCATACTGTGCTTGAGCTGGTTTGTTTAGGGGACAGGAGCCACACGGGTCAGAAATTTTGTCAGCTCTGCAGGGGCAGGTGCAGAGATGGTTAACACCACGCCAGCTTGAGATGGGAATGATCGTCTGCGATAATGGCAGCAACCTTCTCTCCGCCCTACGCAAGGGTAAATTGACGCATGTACCATGCCTAGCACATGTCCTAAATCTGGTGGTACAGCGTTTCCTAACCAAGTACCCAGGGCTGCCAGAGCTTCTCATCCAGGCCAGAAAAGTCTGCAGCCACTTCAGACGGTCATTCCAGCAAACGTTCACCTGGCAGAAATTCAAAGAGAGTTCCACCTTCCACAAACCGTCTGATCTGTGACATGCCCACCAGGTGGAACTCGACATTAGCAATGCTGCAGCATCTGCACAAGCAGCAGAGGGCCATCAACGAGTACCTGTGTGAGTATGGCACAAGGACAGGTTCAGGTCAACTTGGTTTTTCCCCCCCTGCAGTGGCTGATGATCAAGGATGCATGCACTGTACTGTCACCATTTGAGGAGGCAACAAGGATGGTGAGCAGGGACAGTGCATGCATCAGTGACACAATTCCTTTAGTGTTCCTGCTGGAGCACACTCTGCAGGGAATTATAGATGTGGCTCTAGAGGCAGAGCAGCGGGAGGAAGAGGAGGCCTTCCCTAGCTCTCAAGGCCCCAGTCTTTCCGCAGACAGCATTCCAGTGGGTCCTACTCAGACCAGACAGGAGGAGGATGAGGAGGAGGAGGACTATTTAAGAAGTGGGGGCATTGAAGGTGGGGATTCCTCAAGGGAGGGTTTTGTGTGCCCAGAAACAGAAGGGCTTGTGCGTGGCTGGGAGGAGGAAGTGCACGATACGGTCATCCTCATTAACCAGGAAGACTCGGAAGCTAATGCCACCTCCAACCTACGCTGCATGGGCTCCCTAATGATGCAAAGCCTGCTAAAGGACCAGGATTCGTGCTATCAAGGAGAGGGATCATTACTGGTTGGCAAGCCTTCTTGATCCACGATACAAGGGGAAAGTTGCAGAGCTCATCCTGCCCGCACAGAGGGAGCACAGGATGAAAAAACTTGAGGACGCTCTAAAGCGACACTTGTGTAACACCTTTCCAGGCACTGGTAGATTACCAAGTGCTGACACACGTGCTTCTGAGGCTGGGGTGATCAGAGGAATAGCGGTGAAGGCCAGGGCCGCTTGACTGATGCTTTTTTAAATTTTTTTAGTCCACGACGCCCAAGGACGTCAAATGTAGGCACCCATTGCCAGCGTCTTCACCATATGGTGCAGGACTACCTAGGGGCAAGGGCAGACCTGGATACCTTTCCAGCAGATGATCCACTGGCTTACTGGGTGTTGAGATTGGATCACTGGCCAGAATTTAGCCAATATGCTATGCAGCTACTAGGTTGCCCTTCATCTAGCGTGCTTTCCGAAAGGACGTTCAGTGCCGCTGGAGGTTTGTCACAGAAAAAGAGTGCATCTGTCCACCGACTCTGTAGACTGGTGACATTTATAAAAATTAATCAGTCCTGGATCAGCAGCTATCAATCCCCTGATGCCGAAGTAACGGAATAGATCGGGTATGTCTTCTGCATGCACAAAACCTCCAGCACTGAACTCTTCCACAATACCACAAAAGGGTTACGGTGTGAATGCACTTGCTGCCATGAAAGGCACAATATTTGGCTGCACTGACGCCTGTGCCAGATTTATATCATTTTAATTTTTTGAACAGCAGGGTCCAACCCTGCACTTTTCCACAATACCACAGAGGGGTTAATGTATGATGATACTTGATGGCCTGGCACCAAAGGCGCAATATCTGGGTGCACTGACGCCCATTACCAGATAAAAAACTTTTCAATATAGGACCACATGGTCCACCCCTGCACTCTTCCACAATACTACAGAGGGGTTACTGTATGATGATACTTGCTTGCCTGCCATTAAAGGCACAATATCTGGGTGCACTGACGCCCATTACCAGATTCATATCTTTTTAATATAGGACCGCATGGTCCACCCCTGCACTCTTCCACAATTCTACAGAGGGGATACTGTATGATGATACTTGATGGCCTGGCATTAAAGGCACAATATCTGGGTGCACTGACACCCATTAACAGATAAAAAAAACACTTTTCAATATAGGACAGCATGGTCCACCCCTGCACTCTTCCACAATACCACAGAGGGGTTACTGTATGATGATACTTGCTGGCCTGGCAGTCTTGCACCAAAGGCAGAATATCTGGGTGCACTGACGCCCATTCCCAGATTCATATCTTTTTAATATAGGACCGCATGGTCCACCCCTGCACTCTTCCACAATACCACAGAGGGGTTACTGTATGATAGTACTTGCATGCCTGGCACTAAAGGCACAATATCTGGGTGCACTGCCATTGACGCCTGTATCAGATTCATATCCTCAGAGGGGTTACGGTGTGACGGCACTGTTGCCGACGCTAAAAGCCCAATTTTAAAGCACCTATTGTTACTTTCATCCAAAGCCTGCATAAGTTTCACAATAATTTAGCCCAAAAAAACACTAAACTTTTTCTGCGCGTCCTAAAATGTCTTTTCATACAGGCTGCCGCCCCAAGCAGTTGTTTATGGATAGATTAAAGGAAAAGCATTTACCGTCATATGAAATGTCATTTGTTTTTAAGTGTTTCTATACATCCTAGAAATCCACCACTTCATGGGCAGGTTATGGGGACCTCCTAGGCACGATATTTGAAGGAATTTTTTGTTTTTATTTTTAACCCTTAAAGATGGAAAACTCACTGTCCCTTTAAAAACGTTTTTTTTAAAACTTTTTGTCCTCGTTTCCTGTCCCCCAGGGCACTACCCGGACCCCCATACACCTTTTATGGCAAATATGTAGCATATATGCCCTCTTGAAGGGCACTCTAAAAAACCGAATTTTCAGCCCCATTGACTTTCATGGGAGTTCGGGTTCGGGTTCGGTCCCAAACAAATGGGAAGTTCGGGTTCGGGCCGAACCGAACTCGGGGGGTGTTCGGCTCATCCCTAAACACAACCAAAAAGTTTGTGGTTCGCGAACTTTCGAACGACCAAAGTTCGAATTGAACTCTGAACTGATCGAACCGAACAGCTCATCCCTATTAGTGAGTTGATGTCATTTGGTGTTTTGTAATTTCTCCTTCCAGTTTTGAAGTCCAGTTATTAAGTCCTGTTGCCACTTGAAAGCAGGGCCACTTTAAGGCCCCGTTCACACTCTGCGACATGAAAATTGTGCATTTTTACACTCGCTTTTCATATTCGCGACATCGAGCGATATTGCGTGATAATGTTGCGCGATGTCGCCGTTATGTGCGATGTTGCAAATCACCACCAATGCAAATCGCAAAATCAGGGTCATGTACCAGCAACAAGCAACAACGATATTGAGCGACAAGATGTGAACAGCTCCACTGAAATGCATTGTGTCACGACCCAACTACGTGCGCTGCTGCGCAGAGACGCCGGGTTAAGCTGCGCACTGTCTATACTAGACCCAGATAATTACACGCACTTCTCTTCCCGTCCCGGCCACACTGCCTCTCACAACAGGCACGTAGAGCACGATATACTGATCCCAGGATTGCAACACAGCACAAGTCTTCTCCTGAAGCGCCAAATAACTATGTCTCCCACAATCCTGGAACTCACTTTCTTATTCTATTAGTAACGCTGCCACCAGTCCTCACGGACCCTATGCGCATCGCAACAGGACACGCAATTTCTTATATATAACCGAGCTTAAGGCAAATAGCAATACTCCCAATCTCTTAGTTAGCGTGAATTTCATCAGCCAGAGTCAAAACTTAAATATTTTTTGGTTTATTTACGATAGAAAAAGAATCAGTGCTTGGTTACATAAAAAAAGATCATATAACTAGAATAAATCAATTACTTATACAATACACAGCAATCAAAAGAAAAAGGTTTAACCATAGAGCGTAACTTACGAAGAACTATTCCTCTATGGCCTCCTGGAGTCTGGAGATAGGAACATGGACCGATCAATCCTCTTTAGAAGGCATCCCCAAGTGATCAGCCAAAGCACATGGCCAGTGTTCCGAATTTATAAAACTTCCTGATCTTTCCAGCCCCCACCCATAAGTGGCCCAGTGTCCTGGACTTCATTTCCCAGCGTGCAATTCTCGGTCGCGCTCAGTAAGCTTGTCAATTACTCTTTAATTGCCTAAAGGAGTCCCTCTTGCCTCCAGACCCCCCTTCGAGATCAAGGATGTGCTTCCTTTCTTTGAAGATCGTGTTCAGCTCTCTTGGTGCCGATTTAACTGTTAAGGTGTGATTTGCTATGGCAGTGTACAAAAGAAATTCCTTTTTTACAGCTACGTGTTACATCCTCCCCCCAAGGGAGAAAGCTAAACCTTTTGATTACATTTCAGCTGAAAACCCAGGGATACACTTACCAAATGGTCCGACACAAATATGAACATAACTCTATATGGAGGAGATAAACACATATATACAGGCAGACCTTTATATAGAGATAGAAATATAGATCTAGTCTGCCACACATTGGAGAAGCTACATAAAGCAATATCGGAAATATGCATGATATCACGGCAAAAAACGCGCGATAAGGCTAGGGTCAGACTAACGCAGTATCAAAGTGCATTTAGCAGCACTAAATCACGGCCGTGCTAGCAGCAAATGACGTCCAATGATGGGCAGCATACGAAGAACGGCCGCACAAAAGTGCGGCTGCGCAACGCAAGTGGCAAACGAACGCATTTTTTCGAGAACGTGATACCGCTAGTACTGACGTACAGAGTGCGCTGCGTCCGCTAGCGGCGTGTTTGCGTGAATAGGAGATGTCAGACGCTGCTAATGTCCGGCCAACATCACGTCCAGACGCAAAAAGTGTTTTATTGATGATCCTACAAAATCACAGACGAAAATGCGCATCGTATGACTGCTATCTCGTATTCCGTGAAAAAATACGTCCATTCGTTCCAACGCACTTTTTCACAGACAACGCGAAAAATGCGTTAGTCTGACCCTAGCCTAAATCGCACAATGTGAACGGGAGCTAAAACAGGGCCTGTGGGGAGCCTGGCTGATATTGAGCTCATAACAGCAGCTTGGAGGCTCCCTATGTAATAAACTGTTTATTATTTTAATCTGCAGTAAAAAGTCTCTTTATTTATAGATTTCTGAGAATCTTTTAGGAATTTTTCGGGATTTTTTTTCACTTTTTTTTAAAAGGGTTTTTTCTTTTTTCTCAAAGAGAACTTTTTACGATCATTCATTGGATCTTATATGTAAATTCCAGACATTTCATTGAGTAGTTTTTTGCAAACAGCATTTAAATTTTCACTCTTTCAAATAATTTTTTTCTGTCAGCTTTTTCCGACATGTTCGGCATGTATTTTGCAGCAGTTCCGGTGGGTTTTTGGCGGGTGTGCGGCGTTTTTTTGGCGTTTGTTCCGCAGGTTTTTGACAGATTTTCGACACGTTTTCGACAGGCTTTCCCTGCACTCGGGGGAACCTGCAGTGAACGCTGAATTCACCGCAGGGTGGGGAACTTTGATTCCTCGAAGTGCAGGGAAGTGCGGGGAATGAGAGAGCACCAAAATGTCAGCGACATTTCTGTGTTCTCTGAATAACCCTATAAGTATCTATTCATATTCAATTCATTGCAGAACAGAAAAAAGTTTTGTTTTAAGATAAATTAGGAGCAATAAAATTTCACCCAAAAAATCCTGTAAAATGACAAAAAAAAATCCTAAAAAAATAGACAAAATGACTTTTTGCTGCCAGTAAAAAAATAAATGGTTTAAGAAATGTTTAATAAAATTTGGATTATTTTTTTACAATAAAACCTATGGGGGGAAAAGCGTTGTTTCTTAAAAATAAACTAGGAAACTTAAAATCTCATCCAAAAAATGTCTAAAAAATCCTAATAAAGTAAACAAAATGACTTTTGCTGCAAGTGAAAAAATTTATGGTTTAAGAAGTATTTAATAAAAAATTTTTTTTGAACATTGAAACCTATAGGCAAATCTTATAGGTTTCAATGTTAAAAAAAATCCACGTTTGTATTACTTTGAAATCATTTTGTTCCATATATTTTCATTTTGGGTAATTTTCGTTTTCAATAATTTCGTTCCGTTGTGTCATTTTCGTTCCACTTTTTCTCATTTCGGATCTTTTTCATACCGTTTTGTATCGTTTCGGATCATCTTGCCTTCCAGCATTTCGTTTAGCCGTTTTCGTTGTGCTACCGCGATTCGCAATTTTGGCCGATTAGTAGTTTCGAACAATTCGTAACTTCGGACGGCCGTTATTTCATTTTTTCAGAAATGTAAAAAAATGGTGATTTTCGTCCAAATTTAAATTTGTAACGAAACGAAATGCACATGTCTATTGGACATGTTAGGATGAAGAACCATATGCTAATAATATGGGATCTTTAACACATGCATATACACAGGGTACTAGGTGAGGAATGCAAAATTAATGTTTTGGGGTATCTACTCTCTTGGCTTAGTAAATCATTTACTTTTCATTGACCCAGATGCTTTTGTATTTGGAGAAGAATGGAGACAGATGCCTCCAGGATCCCTAGTCATAAAGGCTTACAGACGAGGGTTTGCAATCTTAAAATCAGTGACCTCTTGGACAGTGTACAGCAATTTCTCAAATAATTGTACCTTATACATGTGTTATTGCATTTTCCAGTCCGGCTGACAGATAGCGTCACAGATAACTGCATAATAGTTATGTGTGATGACACAATTCAATGTATAATTATCCTTTCCATACAGTCACTGTGTATAGTGTCAGTGCCTCTCGTTTGCCAGTAGCTGGAGCACCTGTAACATCTCAAAGTACAAGGGTTAGAGGAAGTCATAGAGTTACACAGTGTCACACAGAGCTCACACTGCAGCTCACACTCAGCAGGACACATGTGTCTATCACAGGGGCTGCTCACCTGGACCCTGATCCTGGCAGCTCTCACAGGTAAGAATAAAAGATATATATATATACACTGGCTGAGTTTGTTAAGTGTAGAAGGTGGATTATATATTATTTCAATGTAATATGTAATAAAAATTGTTAGGTATATCTGGGGAAATGTAAACAACTACCAAAGTATGACATTTAAACACAAATGAGCCAGATGTTAATATAAATCGAGCTTAAAGAACAATATTATTTTCCCCACAGCTCCGGCATCCTCTCTGCCTCCTGTGATCGGGACAGATGGAGGGTTTGTGAATCTGTCTGGGAGTTTGTCTCTTCCTGCTAGTCGGCAGGTAACGTGGAGCTTTAATGGTGATCAGATTGTAATACAATTTGCGGATGGTGCTCCGATTTATGGTCCTCTATACAGAGGAGGGAGATGTGAATTATATCCGGACACAACTCTGCGCCTGAATAACCTGACTATGGCGGATCAGGGGGTTTATACAATGACTGTACAGGATTTAGACCCTTTATCTCCTCCACAGGAACAACAGATAGAACTACGAGTTTACCGTGAGTATCACCTAGCCATGCTCCTAATAGACAAAATGCTTAATTGTAGAAAATGTATTTATTTATTATCAAGTAACCTTAAATGGCAAAACAGATCAGGATTTACTGGATAGCAGTAAGTAGGTGTAAGAAAATCATCCTTAAGCAACTGAGATTTAACCGCAGTAAAAATATTTATAATGACACTAGTGTGTTTATAAAAAAAAAAACGACATCTGGTAAATCTAATAAAATATACACGTTTAATTAAAAACTAATCAAATTCATCTGAAAAATTCATTGAAAACACAGAAAAATATTTTTTGATTGTGCTAAATAATTTCATATTAATGCATTTCGACTTATAATACCAAACGTCTCACAGCAAAGCTCTTTTAAAAAAGGTTTTCAATAAACTGACGATCATTTCCACAATACACAGTTTTATAAACCTGCGAATGTACAGGATTGTCATGACTAGTATTAATTGTAACTCAGAAGTTATGGTTTGATGGCAAAAAGGTTTAATTGTTTTTCATTCAGGTCTATTCAAAGAAAGATGAAACTCAGGAGAAGAGAACAATTTAGACCAAATAGCCGATTTGGAAAGTGAGATAAATGGGAGAATTTTTCTGGTTTGGCAATTTGGTCTAGATTGCTCTCTTCACCTGACAATTCTCCTGGTTTTCACCTCTCTCTGAATAGACCTGTTAGTGAAGTTCATGTTTATTTGGAAAATGTACCGGTCTATTCAAAGAAAGGTGAAACTCAGGAGAATGACTGGAGAAGTGAAAATTCTAGCAGGGTTATTCAAAGAGATCCGAATTGCTGGTGAAAGGTAACCGAACGCTGAAATTCAGCTTTCGGTTACCTTTCCTGGCCATTCGGCTATCCAGAGACCAGGCAGTTCGCCAAATCCTGGCGAATTGCCTGCACATACGGTGCCTGTTCGGTGCCTGGTCGAGGGCAGTGAAATCCCCATAGAGAAGCAATGATTCGTCTATTCAGAGAACACAAACCAGCAGTAAAAAGTTGCCGAATTGCCCTGCTGTTCGGTGGCTTCATTCGACAGGTTTATTCAGGCGAATCCCATAGGCTTCAATGTTAAAAAAATGTATTCCGGTTAAAAAATGTATTCCCATTTTAATTCAATATCTAATAAAGTCTTTATTTATAGATTTTTTTAGTATCTTTTTGGCATTTTTGGGATTTTTTTGCAAACATTTTTATCCGATTTTATTTTTTTTTTTTAAATATTTTTTTTCTTTTTTCTGTAACAGCCCTTTTTATTATCATTCATTGGGTCTTATATGTAAATTTCAGACATTTTCGTTCAGTAGTTTCTTTGCAAACAGGGTTTCACTTTTCAAACATTCAGGTGAACTGTTTTTTTTTTTTCCACTCCATTCGTCTGCGGTGTCAGCTTTTTCCAGCGGCTGCTCTGCGCTGTGATCGGCTCCTGCTCGGGTTTCTCCGGCGTGTTCGGCGGGGTTAATCCAGATGTTTTTGTGGGTTTCGGTGTGCATTCACTGGGTTTTGCGGTGAGTTTTCGGCGGGTTTGCGGCGACTTTTCCCTGTATTGCGACGGCCCTGTGGTGCTTGCTGAATGCACCACAGGGTCGCCGAAATGGGATCGCCAACTCGCACCGAATTCAAGAGAACGAAAAGTCACCGAACGTGCGGTGACTTTTCGATTCTCTTTGAATAACCCTGTAGGTCAAAATAGCCAAACCAGAAAAATTCTCCCATTTATTTCACTTTCCAAATCGGCTATTGTTCTCTTTTCCTGCCAGTTCTCCTGATTTTCACCTTTCTTTGAATAGACCTGCATATGTTCTAAATTCGGAGTCATTTTCTATAGAACTGCTTTGTGATTCCATGAGCTGACTGGTAATTTGTGCTTAAGCTTACGTGTTGGTAACCAGGAATTCTAGAAACAGGTTTTGTTCGCTATATATACTGTGTAATGTTATATGTTTTTATTTTTATCACGTCTTTGTTTTATGAAGTCTCTTGCTTCACTTACATAAGCACGCATGAATATGGTTTTAAATTCAGATTGTAAAGTCATTCATTTATAGTCGTGGATTGCTCATCCAGATTCCATGTTTTCTCAATGTGATGTAATTTTCCAATTAAGGCTAGGGACAGATGAGCGCATTTTCTGCGGCCACCGTCAAAATGTACGTCGATGCGTGCGCACGCATTTTTTCACGGAATACGCTTAAGTGGTCAGACAATGCGCAATTCTGGACGTATTTCATGACGATGGGGTGAAAAGAAGTCTAGGGAAATCCGGCTGTTTGAACGTTATGTTGGCCGCACACTAGCAGCGTCTGACATCTCCTAATCACGCACACACGCTGCTATGCGGCCGCAGCGCACTCTGTACGTCAGTACCAGCGGTTTAACGTTCTCGAAAAAATGCGTTCATTTTCCACTTGCGTTGCGCGGCCGGACTTTTGTGCGACCGTACTTCGTATATTGGCCGTCATTGCCTGTCATCTGCTGCTAGTGCGGCCGTGATTAAGTGCGCCAGAACGCGCGTTCGCACTGCCTCAGTCTGACCCTAGCCTTAATGAAGGAAAATGCAGTTATGGATAAAGATGGCAAACAACAAGTGGATGTAGCAAACGATTTGTAACTTGTCCTGTCCTTTGTTTTTGTGCTGGTTACATGTATTTTCTGAACCATATGAGTTTGCAGATATGGTTTGACTTGCATCTCTCCAATCAGTGGGAACCTTTCACGCATGATCACTTAGCAAACACACCTAGGTCTGTCAGGGCATTCGTGGTAATTCTCAAAAATAGGCTCTTAAACTATGCTCTCCAAAACCAAATTTTTTTTTTTCCTCTCTTGCTCTTTATTTATTTATTTATTTATAAAGGATTTTACCAGGAAGGATACATTGAGATTTCTCTCGTTTTCAAGTATGTCCTGGGTTCAAGAACATTGAAGTGTTACAGTTACAGAAATACAAAGTAATACAATGCAAGATATTAAAAAAAAACAACATAAATATACAGATTAACAGAAAAATATGTAGGAAATATAGTCACTAGGTTACATGTTTACAGGTGCATTCTGTATTGAGGTATGTTAGTAAGGAGCTCTTGAGTGACTAAGGCTGGGGTCAGACTGAGGCAGTGCGAACGCGCGTTCTGGCGCACTTAATCACGGCCGTAGTAGCAGCAGATGCCGGGCAATGACGGCCAATATACGAAGTACGGTCGCACAAACGTCCGGCTGCGCAACGCAAGTGGAAAATGAACGCATTTTTTCGAGAACGTTAAACCACTAGTACTGACGTACAGAGTGCGCTGCGTCCGCTAGCGGCGTGTGTGCGTGAATTGGAGACATCAGACGCTGCTAATGTCCGGCCAACATAACGTCCAGATGCAAGAAGTGTTTTATTGATGATCCGTACAAAATCACGGATGAAACTGCGCATAGTATGACCGCTATTGCATATTCCGTGAAAAAATACGTCCATTCTTCGAACGCACATTTTCACGGACAACGTGAAAAATGCGTTAGTCTGACCCTAGCCTTAAGACTGGGGGAAGATTTGATGGTGTCTGGGAGGTTATTCCATAATTGTGGTGCTCTGTAGGAAAATGAGGACCCAGCCACTGTCTTTTTGTATTGTGGTATAGCAAGTAAGGTGCTGGTCCTGGATCGGAGGTTATAGGATGAGGGAACTGCTGGGGGAAGCAGTCTATTCAGGTAGGATGGCAGCTTCCCAGAGATGCTCTTAAACACCAGGCTGAAAAGGTGAAGGGTGCGTCTGGATTCCAGCAATGGCCAGTTTAGCTCTTTTAACATGTCACAATGGTGGGTCATGTAGTTACATTGTAGCGCAAAGCGGCAGAATGAGTTATACAATGTAGTAAGTTTATGAAGGTGTGTTTGCGGGGCGGCTGCATACACTACATCTCCGTAGTCAATAGCCGGCATAAGCATTTGCTGTACAATCTGCTTTCTTACCGCGGGACTCAGGCTCTTCTTCTCCATGTAAGTGTCAATGCTACTGAAACCATAGAGTCGTATACATCATACAGTTATACAGTACATAGAAGCGCCCTGTAGTCATCACCCACCCTGTAACTCAACCACTAAATAATTGTGATGTGAATGATAATTATAGCCGGGGTTTAGGTCCAACAAAAAGAAGTGTGGGAACTCACCAAGACTTCTACCTACATCCACTCACCCCATAATCTTGTGTTTCTTGCCTATTGCCCACACATTTTGATAATAAAACTATATCCAGGCTTTGATTCAGGGAATCATTATGATTGTTATTATAATAATGTGTATATATTTTATTGCTTGTGATTGTAAAGGAAAGATATAACTGAAACCTAAAATGTTAAATAAAGCTTTAAAATAAAGCTGTGTGGGCCAGTTCCTGCTCTAAAAAAAGTGGAGGAACTATGTTCCCACGCATTACTGCACGTCTTGACCTCTCGTTATAGCTTTGGCCCTGGAAAGTGCTACAAGTGAACTGATAGGAATTCGAGACAAACAGGGTAATTCAAAGAGATTCGAAAAGTCACAGCACGTTCGGTGACTTTTCATTCTCTTCAATTCGGTTCCTTTTGCCGATCCCATTTCGGTGACCCTGCGGTGTATTCAGCAAGCACCACAGGGTCCCCGAATTGCAGGGAAAGGCTGCCGCAAACCCGCCGAAAACTAATCGCAAAAACATCTGGATTAACCCGTCGAAGACGCCGGAAAAACCCGAGCAGGAGCCGATCACACACAGTGAAAGCCTCTGGAAAAAGCCGAGACCACAGACGAGGGAGGTGAATAAATTAGCAAAACAGTTTGTATGAATGTTTGAAAGTGAAAAGCTGTTTGCAAAGAAACTACTGAGTGAAAATGTCTGAAATTTACACAGGAGGTCCAGGGAATGATAATAAAGAGGGCTGTTACAGAAAAAATAAGTAAAGTTAAAAACAAAAAATCGGACTTTAAAAAAAAAAAGAAAATCCAGAAAAATGCTTAAAATATCCTAAAAAATCTATAAATAAAGAGACTCTTTACTGCAGAATTTTATAATGAACGATTTATTAGATATTGAATTAAAACGGGAATATTTTTAACATTGAAGCCTATGGGATTCTCCTGAATAAACCTGTCGAATTAAACCACCGAATGGCAGGGCATTTCGGGAACCTTTCACTGCTGGTTTGTGCTCTCTGAATAGTCGAAGCAGTGCTTTTTTATGGGGATTTCACTGCCCTCGAACAGGGACCGATCAGGCACCGTATGTTCAGGCAATTCGCCAAGATTTGGCGAATTGCCTGCTCTCTGGATACCCGAATGGCCAAGAAAGGTAACCGAATGCTGAAAATCAGCGTTCGGTTATCTTTCTCCAGCCATTCGGATCTCTTTGAATAACCCTGAAAGGATGAATTTAAAATTTGTTAGTGAAGAGAAAAAAAATGACATGTCAAAGAGGTTCAATAATTTTGGGTTGCACAGTAGAAGAAGAATTTAGCTGCCCCCACCCTCTTCCTAAACAGCCTGATATGTGTGTGTGTAGCGTACGGTCTGTCCACATTGCTATCATGGTGGGATGGGAGTGTATGTGTCTGTGGCTGTCTGTGACTTTGTGACATAGAAATGTATGCTGCTACTGGGTGGCATAGAAAGGCATGTGGGGTTGTCTCTTTGGAATGAGAGGGAGTGTGTCTTTGGCTGTGGCGCAGGGTAGTGATTATTTGGTTGCCTGAGAGGGATGGGAATGAGTGTGTGGTTGGTTAATGTGGACAGGGCCACTCTGAAGTGTCAGGCAAACTAGACGTTCTTCTTGTGTGACACCAACCAACAGTTCTCAGATTTTCTGTCCCCTGCATGGTGCCTTAAGAGGAATTTGACTGGGGTGGGGGGACCTGAGCAGAATATGGATCAGGGACCAGAATGTACAGCTTTTGCTTGATCATTTGCAATCCCACCATATACTGAGTTATATCATAACCAAATTAAGGCTTCTCTAAAATAAATAACTAGAAGAGTATAGTCAACAGATATATAAAGTGAAATGAAATGATAAAGTGAAACAGAAACGTGAGTCAGTGGAACAGTGAAGATGCCGTTTATCATAATACAGTACATAAAAATCTAAACTAAACCTCAAACTAAGCCCAATGGGCCCTATTCCGTCTCAGGCGATAAACTACAACCGTAAATGGAAAAATCGCGAGCGAGCCTTTTATCATTTGCAGCTCGCATGAACATCTGTACTGCGACTAAGCCTGCCAGCAGCTCGACTCGTAATACCGCTGAGCCGCAGGTGCCGTTATACATTAGATACATTAAACATTATTGTGGGTACTTGGCGCTAATTAACAATAACCCTATATAAATCCTCAAAAATAGAACAGAACCCAAGACCACTCATAAATCTATCTAAAAAGTGATAAAATAAAAACAAATAGGTAAATATACCATATAACTTTTCTCCACCCACAGGGCCATATGGCCTGATCGTGTTCCAGAGGGGGGGAAAAAACCACAATACAATGTAAATAAACAAATTATTAATACACATAGGAAAACATTGTATTCAGTTTAGAACAATATTTGCAAAAATACATTGAACAGTTGAAGCTGCTGATTGCTGGATTACATTTGCTTTATTGATTGATTTATCGTCTAAACATTTCTATTTATGTTTTATTGTATTAGTAAACGGATTTATCAGATCATATTGTGACATTATTCACTGCACAACCAGGTGTTACAAAAAAAACCATTGTACAGTTAAAGGCAAAATAGTAATATTGGTAATGCAGCTTAATTTAATTTTAGAACCGAATTCATTACAGAATATTTTCCCTGTTCAGTGCTTTTCCATGTGTGCACAGTATCAGGGTTATTCAGAGAGTGTGAAAAGCAGGAGAATGACTGGAGAATGAAAAATTCTAGGTCAAAATAGCCGATTTGGAAAGTGAGATGAAAGGGAGAATGTTTCTGGTTTGGCTATTCTGACCTAGAATTTTTCATTCTCCAGTCATTCTCCTGCTTTTCACCGCTCTCTGAATAACCCTGTATGATATTTTTGAATGTATGATTAAAAACATGGGAGACCTGGAACTCATTCTATGTTTATTCCAGGTCATCTTACGACTCCGACTCTCAGTAGTAATGACAGCCGTCCTGTCAGTGGTAGTGAAGTGAACCTTCACTGTGATGACGACAATCAAACTGTGACTTCCTACACCTTCTATCGGAACCAGCAAGATGTCTGCTCTCAGACACACGTGAACTGCACTGGGCCCTACCTGATCTTCCAACCAATCATGGAGGGGGATGCAGGGAGCTATACCTGTACCATCCAAAACCCCATCAGCAACAGCAGCAGCAGCAATGCTGTGGATCTGACAGTGTCAGGTGAGAATAATGTTTACATCAGGTATGGAAAATGTGTACATGCATTTAATGGAATATTTTTAAATTAGTTGCAGTGATGCCGCTTGGCAAACAGATTGCAGATTGTTCTGCCTAGTAGTTAAATCATCGTGTAGGAACAGGACAGAACATATATATTCTGACTTTTCGCAAGTCTTGATAAAAGGGAAAAAAATGTTTTTAATTATATTATTTATTAAGGTACAGTGAGTAAAAACAATACAATTCTATAAAACACCAAAAAGGCAAGTCAATATTCCAACAAGAGATACAGAAGGAATTGAGGGCCCTATTCCCGTGGGAATTTATATTCTAGATGGGTAAAGGGGAAATAAATGCACAGATAACTAACTTTAGCCTCAAACATTTAATTGCATTCATTTCTGCATTCTGCAGGACTTTTCAAATGTTCTGGGTTAATAATGTAAACACCTGCAGAACTGACATTAACTGGAATTATTTATTGCCTCCCCTGACAGCTGTTGCATAAAATTTACAGGTACAGTCAGCCAGATTATATATATAAAAATATATATATATATACACACACACACACACACGTATAGAAGCCTTATCTCTGCTAGAAAGTCATAGTTTGGCATAGCATTGATTTTAGGGTTCTGTGTAATAACAGACCCAGGATGCAAAAAAGCGAGACAGGGGTCATTTGCATATCCTACCCAGAGTTCCTTGCTGTACATGGGGAGTGTAGCACAGGAGCTCTGGGATGCAATTCTTTGAATTGCTATGATGTGCAGGTGGCTTCTGCAATAATAAACAAACTAATTATAGCGTGGAGGCTTTTTATCTCACGGTTTGTCCTCCACCACAACCCTTGTAAGTATGTATATATATATGTACAAAAAATATAAGCTTGGTCTGCACTCACGGTTCATCCAGTTTTCACACACCCGGTGCTTGGTGTTGGCCTCTTACGAGTATATTCAAACAAAGGAATTCACCAGCACTCCAGGATTTTCCAAGGATTCCAAAATTCATTCAATCATGTTGTCAACGTTTCAGTTCTCAATCCGGAACTTTCATCAGGACAAAAACATATACCACCCCATTCAAGCTCAAGGCTTAAATAGGTAACACATTACCATAACAATTAAAAAACCTCAATTGAAAACTCCTATGTGCCTTAATGGAGTCAGCCAGGTCGTCATGGGAACCAGGACGCCATTGCTAAAGGAGTGAAAAATGTCTGCCTCCCACCCGTCCTGATTCCCATGACGACCTGGCTGACTCCATTAAGGCACGTAGGAGTCTTCACGTAGGTGCTGTTAAGTCGTTTAACGTGCTGCCCGCTCCACACACCTGAGGGGTGAGTTTTCAATTGAGGTTTTTTAATTGTTATGGTAATGTGTTACCTATTTAAGCCTTGAGCTTGAATGGGGTGGTATATGTTTTTGTCCTGATGAAAGTTCCGGGTTGAGAACTGAAACATTGACAACATGATTGAATAAATTTTGGAATCCTTGGAAAATCCTGGAGTGCTGGTGAATTCCTTTGTTTGAATATATATATAGTCACTAATTGTATAACTTGTAGCAGCACATCTGTATATGAATTTAGTAGATCCTGTTTTGTTGTCAGGCGACATGGTTAGAATATATACTTTTTTTTTTATTAGGAAAAATATTAAGAAAACAGACAAAAATTTGCAAATATCAACTTTTACTGACCAGATATACAGGTCTATTCAAAGAAAGGTGAAACTCAGGAGAATGACTGGAGAAGTGCAAATTCTAGGTCAAAATAGCCAAACCAGAAAAATTCTCCCATTTATCTCACTTTCCAAATCGGCTATTTGGTCTAGATTGTGCTCTTCTACTGCTAGTTCTCCTGGTTTTCACCTTTCTCTGAATAATTCTGATATTTTTTCACATTTCCCTGGGATGTCACGGTTAATCATTTCTGTACTATAACATGTGAACAAAAAATGCCAACATGCTAAATGAATGTACATTTTATTGCTATTTATACCATCATTTACAACTAAATTCCCATTTTTATTTGCAGTTCGTGTTTCTGCGGTAAAAATACAAAATAACACTAACTCCATACTCTGGGTTGGAAGAGATTCTGTGTCTCTGAACTGCTCAGCTCTTGGTACTGATGTCCAATTCTCCTGGAACTTGAATGGAGAAAAATTACCTTCAAATCCGAGATATAGTCTGCAGCAAAATGACTCCTTGCTTATTATCCACCCTGTCGACCGCAGCGATGATGGATCTTTTACCTGCAATGCCAGCAACTGGCTGAATACTAACACCAGCGAATCTCTCAAACTCAACCTGGGCTGTAAGTAATGTTTTATATATAATGCTCACCCAGATGTGTAAGGAAAGCTTGCAGGGAGCAAGCTGAAACGTTGACTTGCACAATAAATATGTACCCTTTGAGAAGACCCAGAGTGTCGCCGTATATATACATTTATATAATGTAGTATTGCAACCGCTCGGGATCCTTGGTTCCAACCAAGCAAACAACACGGTCCTCTAGGGAAGAAACAGTCGCAGACTTGAAGCTTGTGCAAATAGGAGGTCTTTTATTCCAGCATAAAGAAGCAAACACCACACTTTGCTGAATCACCTGCAGTAGTGATTCCAAAGCTAAGAAAATTACAAAAGAAAAACTAACTCAAATGAGAGTACTAACTATTAGGGATGAGCCGAACACCCCCGTGTTCGGTTCGCATTCGAACAATTTCAAAAGTTCGAGTTTGAACTGGATCACAAACCGAACTCAATGCAAGTCAATGGGACTCGAAAGTTCGAATTTTAGAGTGCCCTCCAAGAGGGCATATATGCAAGATATCTGCCATAAAAGGTATGTGGGGATCCAGGTAGTGCCCTGGGGGACAGGAAACAAGGACAAAAAGTTAAAAAAAAAAGTTTTTAAAGGAACTGAGTTTTCCATGAAATAAAGGTTAAGAATAAAAACGAAAAAATTCCTTCAAATATCGTGCCTAGGAGCTCCCCATAACCTGCCCGTGCAGTGGCAGATTTGTAGGATGTATAGAAACATTTAAAAACCAAAAAATTACATTTCAAATGACGGTAAATGGTTTTCCTTTAATCTATTCATAAACAATTGCTTGGGGCGGCAGCCTGTATGAAAAGAGGAGACATTTTAGTACACGCAGAACAAGTTTAGTGATTTTTTTTTGGCTAAATTATGGTGAAACTTAGGCTACGGTCAGACAACGCATTTTTCACGTCGTTCTGCATTCTGTAAAATGCATAAACGGGGAAATCCCATTATTACAGGAACGCGCTGTAAAACGTCCTTCGCCCAAAGAAGTACAGGAGCTTCTTTGGGGCGTATTGCAGCGCGTTCACTCTGCAGTCTGTGGCCGTGAACGCGCTGCCTTGCGCGTTCGCATGGTTTTTACGTTTGTGCGATACGCGGGTTAAAAAACTCACGTATTGCGCGCGTAAAAAAAACACAGGTGTGAACCCAGCCTTACAGTATAATTAATGCAGCATATGATTCTGCACACTGCCGGGCAGCACCTCTACAGTTTGTGGATCCAGGAATCAGGTGAGTATTAGAAAGAAAGAAAGGTTTTATTTTATGTAGCTGGGGACATTTAAAAATGTCCTCGGATTTAATTTTTTTTAAAAACGTGTCGCCTTACATTAGCCTTGTGGACAGTGGGGGCTCCCTGGATCCTGGTGTTGGGGAAGGGGGGTCTGCTGTGGCTCCCTTACTGGAGTCCCTGCGCCACCTCTCTGCCACATGCACCCGGCTGGCCAGCCCGCACAGTCGCAGCTCTGTCATCCTGCGGCCGCATGCTCCTCAAGGGGTCCTTGGGAGGCCCCGGCGGGCTGCCCTCTACAGTGCCTGATTAGAGGGCCTCGTCTGCCTGATGTTTTAGCAACAAGAATGTTTTATCCCATAGGCTTCAATGTTAAAAATATTACCATTTGAATTCAATATCTAATAAACCGTTGCTTATAATATTCTGCAGTAAAGAGTCTCTTTATTTTTAGATTCTTTTAGGAAATCTATTTTTTTTTTCTAACTTTTGGCGCACATCCCAAAAAGTTCAAAGTTCGCGAACTTTCGAACGGCCAATGTTCGAATCGAACACCGAACCGAACAGCTCATCCCTACTAACTATACATCCTGCACTCCTAACTATACATCCTGCACTCCTAACTATACATCCTGCACTCCTAACTATACATCCTGCACTCCTAACTATACATCCTGCACTCCTAACTATTTAACAACCATAATCTATTAAACAAAAGAAAAAGACACAGCATCTCTTTAGAAGTGTTACTCCCAGCAGTTTGATTAAAACACTTCTGTTCTGGAGTCAGCAGAATGGGTCTTTACCTGTGGCTTAATTGGCAGCAAGTGTGAGAGAATAGAGGCCATGCAGAACTCTGGGTCCTCTCCTAAATTCCTTCCCTCAATTACTCTCCAAGACATCCTGTTACCCAACCCATGCACTCTGTCACAATATATATAATTTCACCAAACTGAGGGCACTCACGGGTCTTCGCATAAAAGTCAAATTTTCCTTGTAAATACATCAACGTTTCGGCTCGTTCGAACCTTTATCAAGACAATGCCATTGTCTTGATAACCAAGCCGAATCCTTCATGAATTTACAATAAAGAGTGGACTTTTTATGCAAAGACCTGTGAGTGCCCTCAGTTTGGTGAAACTGTATCTGCTGTGGAGGTAGCACTGGGGACGAAATTGCTTACTGGTGATTTGAGGGGCTTAGTGCCTGCTTTTGGAGATCTATATATATATATTAAATAACTTCACAGAGACTTGTTTTGATGTTAAGACATTGGGTTGACTGTAAGCTCAAGGAAAGTAATCTAATAGAAAATATAGGAATGGTACTTGAATGGTTATGTATTTATCAACCAAATATTTTTTTATTTCAATAATACAATTCAAGTATAATAGCAAATATCTCCGGTTCCTATATGTTATGTGGATTCGAAGTCCAGTTTGTTTTCTAGATTGCACTAAATGTGTAGATGGATCATATTTGGTTTTCTCATAAATTCCCTAAAGTTGGTCTTTAAGGTTTGCAAATGAAAGATGCTTCTCCTACTGGAGTTTATAGAAAACCTTTATCGCTAGCACTCCCAGAAACAAATAAGTGTGACGTGAGTCTAATGCCAGTAGACAAAGAACAACAATAAGCAAACTCTACTTCACTACACAAGGACGCACAGGTTAGGAGGGTTCCTTAATTTATGCTATAAAGGGGAAATGCTGTAATTGGTCAAAACCAGATCAGTTTTATCAAAAGGAGTATGTATTCATGTTTTGCATTGGCCTCAGTAAGCTGGTGATGATGCTAACTTGTAATGGGACCAGGGCTGCCATTAGGGGTGGGTTGACAGCCCAGTGGCTCCAAGGGACCTTGGCCATTGCCAAGCCCTATGCAGCTTGTCTAAGTGGCACAGATGTAAGAGCCTCTCAATGTCACCCAGACCAAATATCAACTAAATACCCGGTGGGCCGCAGCATTTGAGGACAGTAAGAGTTTTTTGAGTCATCATGCACCAAGGAGAGCCGGACACTGAACGCTCTGCCACCAGGAAATACTTTTGAGGAAAGGGGGCCCCAAGAATGCCGACGGCAGTCCTGACTAGGGCAGGGACTTACCACAGTAAATGGCATCAGAGGAATCAAATCACGTTTATAAACAGGGGCTTTGACTTTACTCCAAGTCTAACATTGTGTTGCATAATATGGGATGGATCAGATTCAGCTTTCGATCAGGACACGTCATCTGAATTCTATGAGCAGCATCACTTTGCCAAGTGAATATCACTCAGTGAATATCAGTGTGGTTTTCTGGTACAAGGAAAGAGTTTTTGACCTAACCAGATGTAGCGCTGTGTTAAAATCTTGCTGTGGCATTACCTATTTTTGGCCACAAGATGGAGACAGTCGCGATTAGAGACACTGAACATTGGGACTACATTTCCCGGCATGCTTTGCAAGGAACAGGAAGTGGGTGGGGACTGGACACTTACATCCTCCACCTCGTGGAGAACGCGCCAGAGCGCGCCAGGGAACGAGAGAAAGCAGACGCACTGAAGAGATCGCGAGAGGGCCTAGGCCAGAGGCCTGAGTGAGACCTGTCAGTCCTTATTGGGTCACTCAACCTGAGGAGAAGGAGACTTGCCAGAATCCAGGAATTGCTGCAGACCGGAGGAACCGAAGACCTCGAGTGAGTAGTCACCGCGAGTTGATCGGGTACGGAGAGCAGGCGGTGAGCTGGACGAGCTGCATAAGTCAGACAACGGATCCGGCCGCTAGTATCCCCAGTCAAAATCGAGCGGAGAGACGTCCTGGGTCAGCGGAGCCTAAAGCAATCGTCGGATAGGTGAGAGGCCTCCAAGGCTGTTTTGTGATTAAAGGACACGCTGCTGTTTTCTCTTTAAAGTCCACAGGGCCCCAACTTGACTAGTCGAAGACATTCCTTAAGTAAATTCACTGGCCAGTTGAACAGTACCCGGGTACCATACACACATACACACCTTTTACATTCCGGGACTTAACCTGTGCAGGACTCATTCTGTTAAGAATCGGAACGGGGGTTAAAGATACGTTCCGAATACATATTTTTCTCTTTTCCGCTGCGCGTTTATGGTAATACGAAGAGATTGTATTTTGGGGTTCGCTACGTGTCTCTGTTTTCCGAACTATTGAGTAATTGCATATATTTTTTTCTGTTCGGTTGCGAATATTTATTCTTCCGAAACACGAAGCCTCGTGTTTCGGTTCTTTTCTGCTACGCGTTTTACCGCAATACGAAAGTACTGTAATAATATCTGTGAATACCGTGTCTCAACATCTGTCTATTATTTTAGTAAACTATTTAAATGATAAAAACTCACAGCGGTGTTGGAGTATATTTATTCCCTAGTGCGGGGAGACTGACCCGTGGTTCATTTTCAGCGGCTCCTCTGGGAGTGAGCGCTACACGTGGGGGCTCGTTTCCGGGATTCAGTCTCTGGAAAAACCGCATCTAAAGGGTTAAATATGGATCCAGACACTGTTGCCAAATGGTGTGAGGAGCACAGTAGTCATTTAGAATGTTGTATAGTCATGGATATTCCCGCAGACACTTGGGCCGAAGAGTAGATCCGCCAGGCCGTGGCCACGCTAGCACCAGATCATCGGGGGTTAATACTGGACATTAAAAAAACCCAGATACTTCTCACACGTATGTTCTTCTCGAGTGGAGAAAGGGCGTTCCACCATGCTTTCAGGGCGCGACGTGAAACTGGCCGATGAGGTGGAAGTCCAACTAATTCAGCCAAGTGTGCCACGTGGCGAATCCGCAAGTGTTCCCGCGCCTAGTCCGTTGGCCATGATCGGGCCTGAATTTATCGTGGCTATTGGAGATCTACTGGCTAAATGTCAGAAAACAAGCCCTCCTCACACTAACTTCGGTTATCGACGGTTAAGAAATTTTACAGGAAACGTACCAACTCCGGCGGGAGAGGAACCTTTGAAGAATGGGTGGAGCAGGCGATGCAGGATCTGGATGAGTGGGACGTCCCTGAGGCCCAGAAGAAGCAAAGGATCACCGAGAGCTTAAAGGGACCTGCGTCGGAAGCGGTGAGAAACCTAAAACTGAGTAGAAAAGATTGTACTGCTTTGGATTATTTAAACGTTCTTGAAGAAGTTTTGGGGCGAACCGAAAAGGCAGCCGAACTGTATATATCAGTACGAACACACCTATCAGAGAAGAGGTGAAAGGATGACCGAGTACATGAGGCGCCTAGATAAGATTCTACACCAGATACTCCTGAAGAAAGGGGCCGAACAGGCCGAAGTAGATAAGATCCGAATAAAACAGATCCTGAGGGGCTCTCAACCTCTAGATCCAGTAATGATGCAGCTGAGAAGCAGAGCAGGTAACCAAGAGTTGCAGTACCTGGAACTGATCTGAGTTGTACGAGAGGAAGAGGCTTTGCTGGAAGAGAAATCCTTCAGGCGGGGGAAAGGGCTTATGCACAACCTGTGAGACATAACGACGGCCTGCAGCCTGAAAGCGACTCTCTAGATACTTATGGATCTGATGAGGACGAACAAGACACACCTAGTTGTTTTTAAATCTACAGAGAGGGCTGCCAAAGAATCGAACCTCTCTGAGCGTGGTGAATTGTCCAAGACCGTCAAGAAAGTACAGGAAGCTCAAGCTGAATTGCAACAAGCGCATGCGGAACTGTGCCGAGTGTTGATGAAGGTGACCGAAATGCAGGCAGAAATGCAGAAATTCCTCACAGATATGCAGACGACGGGAGCTGCTGTGGCGTCTGGTCCAAGTCCCTTAACAAAATCCCAACAAGCAACTACGTCTCCGCTCTCTAAGAAGAGATGTTTTGGTTGTGGAGAAATGGGCCATTTCCGCGCACAGTGCAAAGGCCAAAAGCCTGAGAAGGATAGAGTCGAGGGACTGTTGAAAGCCCTAGAAGGACTGTTATCTACCTCACCGGGGAAAACGCCAGAGGGCACAAGTGAAGGAGCAACCTAAGTGCCCGAAGGTTGAACCCCGCTCCAGAAACCAAGCCAAGACTAAGAGGGCGAGAAGGCCCAAAGCCGAGTCAACTGTGGAGCCTGCCAGGACTGAAAGAGTCACTCCCTTAGCATCCGGGTTCACGTCATGGGGAAGCAATGCACACCCAAAACCTGCACGGCCAAGAAAAAGGCCAGGGTACAGCAAACTGGGTCTAAGTGTCCGGATACCGCCACCAAGTTCCCTGACCAACTGATAGGTCCTTCTCCTATTGTGCCAATCCAAGTGGAAGGAGTCTACACCAAAGCCCTGTTAGATTCAGGGGCTCAAGTGACATTGATCTACAGAGACTTCTACGAGAAACACTTAAAGCACATTCCTCTGCAAGAATTGAAGGATTTGGAAATATGGGGTATCGGCACTGAGAAACTCCCTTATGATGGGTACCTGCAAGTGAAGTTGGAGATCGGATCTGAAGTCATCGGGCAGTCTGGGGGTTGTGATGCATTGGCCATTGTGTGTCCTCGACCCTCGGGTGCGAACAGAAGCTCCCTGATAGTGGGGACGAATACTGACCCAGTGCGGCGTCTCCTGACGCCTATCGTGTTGGAAGAAGGTTCAACTCAAGGAGTACACCAAATGTTACGTCCGGTCTATCAGAGGATGGTCGAAGAACGAAAGGCACCTGCCGAGGTGGGAAGACTGTGGAGACTGGGTGGAACAGAGAAGGTTCTGCAAGCAGGAGAAGTAGCGAGCTTCCGGGCTTCAGTCAAGTTGAACGGATCGCAACCCGGTCCCTATGTGGTGCTGGGATCCGATTTTAATCATGGGAGTGAACCGGAGTCGAAGTGATTCCTGAAATAATCTCCACCAAAGCTCTGAAGAGAACACGAGGAAGTTCTCGGTCAGCGTGTGCAATGTGACGGATTCTCCAGTAGTCCTTAAAGCACGAATGCCTATCGGGCAAGTAGAGTCTGCTACACCCCTCTCTACCGATTTAGGAGGGGGAGTGGATAAAGAGATTCCAGATGAAAGATTCTACCCCAAAGACGCTCCCATTTCACCTGAGTGGAAGAAACGTCTTCAGTCTCAAGTCCTAAAGTGGAAGGAATTGTTCTCGAAAGATGAGTTCGATGTGGGCCTAGCAAAGAGTACTGAGCACCGCATTCGGTTACAGAAGACAAGCCGTTTCGGGAAAGATCAAGGCGAGTTCCGCTAGGAGACTTAGATGATCTGCGAGAGCAGCTGAATGAATTGCAAAGAACCAAGGTGATTCAAGAGTCCAGGAGTCCATACGCATCTCCCATAGTGTTGGTCCGGAAGAAAAATGGTTCTGTCCGTCTATGCATAGACTACCGCACGTTGAACCGGAGAACCATCCCCGATCAATATGCCACTCCTCGGATAGAGATGCCCTACAGTGTTTGTCTGGAGCAAAGTGGTTTAGTGTACTAGACCTGCGAAGCGGATATCACCAGATACCCATGCATCCTGAAGACAAGGAGAAAACTGCGTTCATCTGTCCACTGGGGTTCTTTGAATTCAACAGGATGCCTCAAGGCCTTACGGGGCTCCAGCCACGTTCCAACGGTTGATGGAGAAGACAATCGGGGATATGAATCTAATCGAAGTATTAGTGCACCTGGATGACATAATTGTGTTTGGAAGACTCTGGAAGAACATGAGCAACGTTTGGAGAAGGTCTTGAAGAGGCTCCATGAAGAGGGGCTGAAACTGTCTCTGGAGAAATGCCAATTCTGTCTACCCTCTGTTACGTATCTGGGACATGTGGTCTCAGCAGAAGGTGTTTCGACAGATCCTCGGAAGTTGGAGGCCGTAGCTTCTTGGCCTAGACCCGAAACGTCACTGAGCTTAGATCTTTCTTGGGATTCTGTTATACTATCGAGATTTGTGGGAGGGTTCGCAAAAATAGCTCAACCACTGAACAAACTCCTGCAGAAGGAAACCACCGAAGAAGGCTGTAAGGTCTCTGATGAGAAACCGTCAGCTCCAGGGCCAAGGAAAGCTCGAGAGTCTATACAAGGTGAATGGACCAGTCAATGTGAGGGAGCTTTCATGAAACTGAAAGAGAGTCTACCCGAGCTCCTGTTTTGGCCTATGCGGACCCTCACAAGCCGTATGAGTTACATGTGGATGCCAGCCGAGAAGGTCTGGGAGGAGTCCTGTATCAGGAGTATGGCGGATTGCTGAGGCCTGTAGCGTGCGTGAGCCGGAGCCTTACGCCTTCAGAGAAGAACTACCCTACTCACAAGTTGGAGTTCCTAGCCTTAAAGTGGGCAGTGGTAGACAAGTTAAAAGACTATCTGTATGGAGCTGAGTTTGTGATCAAGACGGATAACAATCCTCTCACCTACATCCTTACTACCGCAAAACTGGACGCAACGGGACATCGGTGGTTGGCCGCTCTGTCAGGGTTTCGGTTCAGCCTGAAGTACGCCCTGGGGTGAATAATCGAGATGCTGATGCGTTATCGAGAAGACCCTACACTACAGAATGGACTCAGTTGACTCCAGACGGGGTGCAAGCTTTGTGTCAAGGACAGAGCGCGGGTCAAAGGAGGGATTGAAGCGGAGGCCATAGGAGTCATGGCTGCGGCTGTTCCTGAGTTTTACTGTAACCCTACGCAGTTAAGGGATGAAAATTTACCTACCTTTTCGAGACAGGACCTGAAAGCGGATCAGGCCAGAGACCCTTTAATTGCCTTGACCATAAAGGCCCTGACTGCAAACCAGCGAGAGATTTTGTTAACTAACTCCCCGAGTGGGGCCAGATTGGTCTATAAAGAGTGGGAGCGGTTAAAGATGTTGGATGGGGTGGTCTACCGAAGGGCCCCTCACCAACGCTGAAGAGATTCAACAGTTATTCCTCCCACTAAACATAGGGAGAGTGTGCTGCGATCCCTACATGATGAGCATGGACATTTAGGTGCAGAGAGAACTTTTAAGCTGGTGCGAGATAGGTTTTATTGGCCTTGCATGAGGGCTGAAGTAGAAAGTTATTGTCATTCCTGTTTGAGGTGTATTCAGAGAAAGACTCTACCGACCGAACTGCTCCAATGAGCCATCTGCAGAGTCAGGGACCCATGGATTTGGTGTGCATTGACCTCTTGTGCTTAGAGTCGGATGCTAGTGGGCAAGGGAACATTCTAATAGTGACTGATCATTTCACTCGTTACGCCCAAAACATTTTCCACAAAAGATCAACGCGCTCCGACAGTGGCCAAGGTGTTGATGGAAAAGTTCTTTGTTCATTACGGACTGCCAAGGAGGATACACTCTGATCAGGGTAGAGACTTTGAAAGCAGACTGGTGGGGCAATTGTTAGAGTTGTTGGGAATCCAAAAGACCCGAACTACACCATATCACCCTCAAGGTGATGCTCAGCCTGAAAGGTTTAATCGCACACTGCTAAACATGCTGGGGATCTTGTCGAATGTGGAGAAGCAGAGTTGGAGTCGGCACATAGCTACTCTGGTGCATGCATATAACAGTACGGAGAGCGATGCAACTGGATACTCACCGTACCGTCTTATGTTCGGAAGGGAGGCTCGACTGCCGGTTGATTTGGCATTGGGTTATCCTAGACCAGACATCAGTAGCTTCCCATAGAAACTACGTGGATAGACTTCGAAAGAATCTGGCTTCTGCGTTTGAACAGACCCGTTTGACCTCGGAAACAGGGAGCAAAAACAAAAGGAACTATGACCCGAAAGTTCGAATACAAGATCTACAACCCGGTATAGGGTTCTATTGAAGAACTTGGTGCTGCTGCGAGACACAAGTTGGCGGATAGGTGGAGTTCCCAGGTTTACATTGTCTGCAAACAACTGCCAGGTTTACCAGTGTATCAGATTCGCCCGGATGGAAAGGCTGTGCCTCTTAAGAACTGGCACCGAACCATTTTTTACCTTTGAGAGAGAGCTGTGAGGATACCAGTTGGGGACGAACTTCCTCTGCCAAATCCGCCTGCTCCACGTTTGCCTCCTGTTACTCGGTCTCAGCAGACCCGGGTTGTCGAAGAGAGCGAAAGGGACAGTGAGGAAGAGAGTTTCTGTCTGGACTGGATGCGTTCACCGAGCCTGAAGAGATTTATCAGTTCCTGAATGATGGGAGAGTAATTTGAGGCCTGAAGCTCCTGAATTTCTGTTGGAAGTCCCTGAGACTGTTGATATCCCTGAGCCTCTTGAATTTCAGTTGGAAGTCCCTGAGGCTGTGGGAATCTCCCGGTAGCTCCGAAGCTTATTCAGGTGATTATAGTTCTATGCCTTCACTGGAGGGATCATACTCTGAAGAAACGTCTGCTCCAGTGATAGAGAGAAGGATTGAGCCAACACCTATAGTACTTCCACCTGAAGAGGAACTGATTGAGCCAGAACAAAACGCTCTGTTCGACCGCCCCAATGACTCACCTACGACTCACCAGGACATAGCACTGAAGAGGCCATCACCACAGTGCAGAGGTTGCCCGAAGTGTCTGCTATGTTAGCTGAGGTAGCCCAAAATATGAGTCAACTTGAGGAAGTGTTCCTAACTCACTATATGTATGCCGCTGAACCTGTGCATGTTATGTAAACTGTATTCAATATTGTGGAAATGTAACTGTGGTACCTCCTTGGAGAAACCCAAGAGTTCTAGGAGGGGGAGAGTGTAGCGCTGTGTTAAAATCTTGCTGTGGCATTACCTATTTTTGGCCACAAGATGGAGACAGTCGCGATTAGAGACACTGGGACTACATTTCCCGGCATGCTTTGCAAGGAGACAGGAAGTGGGTGGGGACTGGACACTTACATCCTCCACCTCGTGGAGAACGCGCCAGAGCGCGCCAGGGAACGAGAGAAAGCAGACGCACTGAAAAGATCGCGAGAGGGCCTAGGCCAGAGCCTGAGTGAGACTGTCAGTCCTTATTGGGTCACTCAACCTGAGGAGAAGGAGACTTGCCAGAATCCAGGAATTGCTGCAGACCGGAGGAACCGAAGACCTCGAGTGAGTAGTCACCGCGAGTTGATCGGGTACGGAGAGCAGGCGGTGAGCTGGACGAGCTGCATAAAGTCAGACAACGGATCCGGCCGCTAGTATCCCCAGTCAAAATCGAGCGGAGAGACGTCCTGGGTCAGCGGAGCCTAAAGCAATCGTCGGATAGGTGAGAGGCCTCCAAGGCTGTTTTGTGATTAAAGGACACGCTGCTGTTTTCTCTTTAAAGTCCACAGGGCCCCAACTTGACTAGTCGAAGACATTCCTTAAGTAAATTCACTGGCCAGTTGAACAGTACCCGGGTACCATACACACATACACACCTTTTACATTCCGGGACTTAACCTGTGCAGGACTCATTCTGTTACGAATCGGAACGGGGGTTAAAGATACGTTCCGAATACATATTTTTCTCTTTTCCGCTGCGCGTTTATGGTAATACGAAGAGATTGTATTTTGGGGTTCGCTACGTGTCTCTGTTTTCCGAACTATTGAGTAATTGCATATATTTTTTCTGTTCGGTTGCGAATATTTTATTCTTCCGAAACACGAAGCCTCGTGTTTCGGTTCTTTTCCGCTACGCGTTTTACCGCAATACGAAAGTACTGTAATAATATCTGTGAATACCGTGTCTCAACATCTGTCTATTATTTTAGTAAACTATTTAAATGATAAAAACTCACAGCGGTGTTGGAGTATATTTATTCCCTAGTGCGGGGAGACTGACCCGTGGTTCATTTTCAGCGGCTCCTCCGGGAGTGAGCGCTACACAGAGATAGACTCATGTCTGTTAATAAAATTAATTACATTGTTTCCTCTGTGTATACCCTGATATAGGTACCGATCTTTAATCATTTTTATATATTATTGCATGAATTATGGTGTGTAAAATATAATCATGAACTCTATAAAGATGTCTTCATAGTTAGAATGTTGCATAATATTAGGTATATTTACTGCACTTATTGTATGGACTATTTTGGACCTTAGGGGGGAACTATAGGGTTAATAGGTTGTTGTAAGAATTGTATGTAATAAGTTCATTCTGGTGCATATTTGTTGTTATTGTGTCAATGGTTTTGGATAGTGTTTGAAGGTGACACAATAGGAATGAGAAGCAGAAATGAAAAAGAATGAGATGAAACTTGTTTGGTCCAAGAATGTGTCTTTTAATTTATGGAGTGAACACAATCAGTAGTAACGTTTCAGCTGCACCAGGCTTTAATCCGCTTCATAAAAGCCTGACGGGGTTGAAACGTTGCTGTTGAAGGCGATGACTCCATCAATTAAGACACATTCTTGGACCAGACAAGTGGCAATTTATTTCCTTTATTCTGCATATCATCTGAGGATCAGCCACATCATAGAGAAGAGTGCATGGTTTAGTGGATCTTCAGCTATTTTTGTGCCATTTTCCGTTCTTTTTGTGACAATAGGGATCCAAACTTAATTTTTTCAGACACCCTATTCATTATCGTTGCCATAATCTTACGAGTTATTTAGCATTTTGGATCCTATGTGTCTATCCTGATATATTTAGATGCTTATCTATTCACCACGTGATTATTGTCGTCTGATTTCCAGTACCGGTTTCTGAGGTGAAGATACAGAGTAACACTAGCTCCTCCGTGATTCTCTGGGCTGGAAATGATTCAGTGTCTCTGAGCTGTTCAGCTGATGGAAGTGCTCTTCATTTCTCCTGGAATCTGAATGGTGTCCCATTACCCTCAGACAGCCGATATCAATATAATCAAGATAACTCCACTATCATTATCAGCCCTCTGGATAAAAAGGACAATGGAACTTTCACCTGTACGGCCACCAACGTCTTGAACAGCGAGACCAGCAGTGACCTGAAACTCAACCTGTACTGTGAGTAATATGGAAACCGTAAATATGTATTTCTTATTAGTATTCATGTATTGCATTAGTTTATACATTAGCTTGTGTTGCATGCTGTTTCTAGGTGTACATACAAATATCACCATATCTTTCCATTTTATGATTTAGCTTGAATGTTTCACATTGTTACAGTAACGTCACAAGTCAGCAGTTCATGATCCCCAGGAGAACATAATTTCTGTACTTTTGCATCATTGACTTTAGACAGTGTCAAAGGAACAGAAAGACATACAGGGTTATTCGATGACAGCTGAACTGGCCCCGAAATTACACTGAACAGTGAATTTCCCCATACTGTGCAATTTCGTGGCCACTCGGCTATTCAGAGAGCAGGCAGTTCGCCAAATACTTTTTTTTTTTGGAGAAAGTATTTTACCAGGAAGGATACATTGAGATTTCTCTCATTTTCAAGTATGTCCTGGGTGGCGAGTGCGTACCATTAGGTGTCTTGCCCAAGGAGACTTACTGGAGAGGTGCTCCTGCCAGGATTTGAACCTGTGTCTCTACAGCCTCCACAGTCATAGAGCAATCCAACCAGCCAGTACTTTTTGCCACGGAAATACCTTCGGCGGCAGTGAACTCCACATAGAGAAGCAATGGTTAATCTATTTAGAGAACATCAAACACCCCCGAAATGTCAGTGAAATGCCCTAATTTTCGTGGTTTCATTCAAAAGGTTTAATCAGGCGAATCCCATAGGTTTCAATGCAAAAGAAATTCCCCATTTTTATTAAATATTTATTCAACCGTTTATTCTTTTCACTTGCAGCAAAAAGTCTCTCTCTATTTACTTATTTTTTTAGAACTTTTTAGGCATTTTTGGGGATTTTCTTTCGGCAATTTTTTTTTCCGATTTTTTTTTTTTTAATGTCGTTATTTTTTTCCTCTACCAGGCCTTTTTATTAATATTCATAGCACCTTATATGGTATTTCCAAGCATTTTTGTGCAGTAGTTTATTTGAAAACACTTTTCAAAGTTGCATTTTTTTTTTAATAACCCGTTCGCCAGCTTGTCAGTTTTTTCCGGCAGCTGGTTGGTGCACTTTTCCGCGGGTCATCGGCTTTTTCCGGATCAATTCAGTGTTTTTTCGAATCGATTCAGCAGGTTCTTGGCAGTATTTCCAATCGATTCGATGGTTTCCCACTGCTGCATTAAGCAGCACATTCGCTGCACTTCGGAGACCCTGCAGTGAATGCGGAGTTCGGACGAATCTGACTAACCAAAGTGCAGGGAACGAGAGAGCACTGGTGCTCTCTGAGTAACCTTAAAAGACTTCAAAGGCATGTCTCCATGCTCCTGATCTTATGCTTACACGTCTCAGGCCCAGTAGATGGGTGTTCTCCTTGCTACCTGTCACTAAATATATGTATTTTCAGCAGGGGTCAAGACCATAGAGAAGCAATGGTTAATCTATTTAGAGAACACCAAACACCCCCGAAATGTCAGTGAAATGCCCTAATTTTCGTGGTTTCATTCAAAAGGTTTAATCAGGCGAATCCCATAGGTTTCAATGCAAAAGAAATTCCCCATTTTTATTAAATATTTATTCAACCGTTTATTCTTTTCACTTGCAGCAAAAAGTCTCTCTCTATTTACTTATTTTTTTAGAACTTTAGGCATTTTTGGGGATTTTCTTTCGGCAATTTTTTTTCCCTTTTTTTTTTTAATGTCGTTATTTTTTTCCTCTACCAGGCCTTTTTTTTAATATTCATAGCACCTTATATGGTATTTCCAAGCATTTTTGTGCAGTAGTTTATTTGAAAACACCTTTTCAAAGTTGCATTTTTTTTTTAATAACCCGTTCGCCAGCTTGTCAGTTTTTTCCGGCAGCTGGTTGGTGCACTTTTCCGCGGGTCATCGGCTTTTTCCGGATCAATTCAGTGTTTTTTCGAATCGATTCAGCAGGTTCTTGGCAGTATTTCCAATCGATTCGATGGTTTCCCACTGCTGCATTAAGCAGCACATTCGCTGCACTTCGGAGACCCTGCAGTGAATGCGGAGTTCGGACGAATCTGACTAACCAAAGTGCAGGGAACGAGAGAGCACTGGTGCTCTCTGAGTAACCTTAAAAGACTTCAAAGGCATGTCTCCATGCTCCTGATCTCATGCTTACACGTCTCAGGCCCAGTAGATGGGTGTTCTCCTTGCTACCTGTCACTAAATATATGTATTTTCAGCAGGGGTCAAGACCTTAAAAAGAAGTGTGGGAACTCACAAAGATTTCTGTCAAGCAATTATCATCTCACACCTAACACAAACACACACTCAAATCTGATTATATATATATATAAATATATATATGTAGATTTTAGAAAAAATATATCAAAAATCATATATTTAGTGTGACCAATGGGAACTTCGTTCCCTCTGCCTAAATTGTGGAGAAACTGGATTCCTATGAGTTTCCCCTCCACTTGACCCCTGTTTTAGAGTAAGGATTGGATGAAACCTTGTTGTTCCTGGTTGATGTGAACCCATGCTCACATTAGGCCCTTGCAGTAGGGATGTGCGTTTCGGGTTTCGGAATTTCGGAATTTTCACGAAATTTCCCGATTCGCGTTTTCGGATGCGGCCGATTTTCCGAAAATTTTTAGATCGGAAAACGGCAGATCCGAAAAGTTTTCCGAGCCGAAACGAAATATTTTCGGAATTTTCGAATGGACTTGAAATGTGTCAAATCGAAATTTATTGCTTTGAAATGAGGAGAACAGACGTTCCGAAAAAACGATAATTTCCGAACTTACGAAAAGTCGATACAAAAAACGAGCAAAGTGACACGAAAATACGAAAAATGGTCAATTCCGAAAACATGTACAATTCCCAAAAACGAAAATTTCCGAAATCACGAAAAGTCGATACAAAAAACGAGCAAAGTGACCCGAAAATACGAAAAATGGTCGATATTCCGAAAAAAAAATGTACCCAAAAAACGAGTCGAACCGAACCGAATCTAAACAGAAATCGGTCGAAACGAGCCGAATCAAAGTTTAAAAATCCGAAAAATCGAATCGAACCGAAAAAAAAATCGGTGCACAAGCCTACCTTGCGGCAGCTAAAGCTGGCAGAGACATTGTTTCCGTAAACACAACATGATGTCATTGGGCCATACATAATGATAGTCAAAGTCATGTAGTACCCTGCAGTAACCCTGGGCAAAAAGCCTGTGAGCAGTACGGAAACTGAAACATATGCATGTGAGCAGAAAAGAGATAGACTGGTTCCCATAAGCTCAGTTATGGTCAGCAGCCTCTTCAGGAGATCAAAACATTCTTTACTTCTTTCATCTATTTTTTCCTTCTAGTATAAAGGCAAATCATCTAAAATTATATATTACCAACTTTGGGGAGCCATATTTTTTACTCCCCAGCTTGTGGAAAAATAACAACTTGGAATCCAAGAGCCAAAATTCTAGTCGGCACCCATGAGGTTACAGCATGATTTGAGAAAAACAACTTTATCTATTTTCATTTAATAAAATTTAAATTATATAAAGTTTTAAAGAAACAAATGCTGGGTGTGTATTAACCTGTGCTAGATCCCACCCAATTTGATTTTACTTGTTACTTTTAACCTATTTTTAAATTAACGTTTCATCCTATGTTACCTTCGCTTAAGAGCAATGTACTTGATTAGTAAATTAGTAAATTTTGGGATAGGCCAGTTAGACTTAGGTGTGTTTGAAAACTTGAAGGATTGTTTATTTTCCTGCAAACCAAGGTGGCAGACGTGTTGGGTTCAGTCATTTATATTTTTTTGACATAATCAACCTAAATACCCTTTTATTTCTATTCAAAATCAAACTTAAATTACATGAGCAGCAGAATCGAGCTCCCTATCCATTTTTCCTTTTCAGTCTCCCTGACATACCAGCAGCTTCATCCCATACCCGCATGAGGGTGATGGCTAGTCCTCTTTTTATCTTCTGCTTCTTCTAATTCTTCAGAGTTCCTTTAATTTAATTAGGGTTTTTACGGTTATCTGCCTTTCCCAAGTAGAAACATTGTTTATGGCTTTATTAAATGTTTAATGGTGCCATTGCCTGGCATATAATGTATATTGTAGACAATACCTTCAATGCATATTTAATCAGTTGAAGAATTAATCTTTTGTCTGGGAACGTTGAGGGATCAGCATACCAACAAAGCTGAAGGTCTACCGCGCAGTGGTGCTTCCAACTCTGCTGTATGCATGTGAGACATGGACGGTGTATCGGGGCCATGCCCGTCAGCTCAACCACTTCCACATGTCCTGCCTACGAAAGTTTCTAAAAATCTGATGGCAGGACAAGGTGCCTGATACTGAAGTCCTCAACAGAGTCCTCAGTTGACACAGAGCTGATAACCGCACAGACCAGATGGGCTGGACATGTTGTGAGAATGGCAGATGAGTGCATTCCTAAGCAGCTCTTCTATGGAAAACTTATCCAGAGAAAGCGCTCACGTGGAGGTCAAAAGAAGTGGTTTAAGGACACGCTGAAGGCCTCTCTGAAGTGTCTAGAGATCAACACCACCACAAGGGAAACTCTCGCACTGTATCGTCCAGCATGGTGCACTCTCATTCACAAAGTCAGAAATTTGTATGATGCTCAATGTACAGTTGAGGATGAAAGAAAATGGGAGGAGCGCAAGGCCATCGACAGTGCAATCACATGTCTGACTTGTGGCCGGAGTTTCCACGCCCAAATTGGACTGATCAGCCACCTTTGAACACACAGGGGCCAGCTATCTTAAATTATTATGCCGAGGTCTTCATCGATTATGATGGACGAAGAGAATCATTTGAAGAATGTTCGATGTCACTATGTATTTACTATTCTCCATAGGTGACTGGACATTCTGGTTTCTATTTCACTCTTCCTGTCAAATTATCCATTGAAGCTGTTATACGCAACGGTTCCATCAGTTATCGACTGGAATTCCTATTCCATCCTTACTGCAAACTCTGCTTTCATCTTGGTCACAGCCGCTTGTTATTGTAAATGAGCAGATCTTATACTTTGTATAGGAGCCATTAATTTGCAGCTAGATCAAGAAGAGCCATTATGAAGAAGCTCCTTCTCCTCATGAGCCAGTATTTCTCAGAGAAATACTGACTCCCAGAAAATGGTGATAATGATTTCACTTTTGCAGAATAACTTAGCACAATTAAATAAATAGCACCCCAAAAATCCCTTACTCACTTCTGATTCCACGGTGGAGAGGACAGTGCGAGCCACTGCTTTCTCTTACTGTGAGCAACCTCTTGAGCAGGGTCCTTGTTTTCCTAAGGCTCTCAGTGTGTTTAACTTGTTTGTTAATTAGATTTGTTTTGTCCTACCCATTGTTCATCGTTAAGGAATTTGTTGGCACTTTATAAACAGCAGTAATTGTGAGTTTGCACAGAGCTTTCAGCAGTCGCACCCGGCTCCACATAGTCCTATGGACTCCAGAAAACAATCCCAGGGGCAGTGCTACCATCACTGCCATAATATCTCTGCACCTTACTATTATCCAAAGGCCAGCTGCTATTACAGAGTCTGGGTTGGAATAGGTACAGTAAGAGATATCGACTGACGCCAGTTTTCTTCCCTTACCGTCTCCCTTTCATCAACAACCATGGAATAGAGCTCAGTGTATGCTAGACCAAAGTGAAGATGAGGTTTGATCGTTTATTAGAAAATGTATTGAATTGCTTTTCTTGTGTTATCACTTATAGGGCATCCAGACGGCGACATACAATGTTCTGCAAATGGAACTGGTCAAACTGTTAACCTTTTCTGTTCTTGGCCTGGAGGCTTACCACCAGCTAATATTAATTTGACATTTCAATCCCATAACCAAACTGGCCAAGATCAAGTGATGCACAGTGTAACCTTAAGCACGATTACCTCTAATGATGAGTTGTTCTGCCATGGGGCTCAGGGTGGACAAGAAAAGAATTGTACACTTCCATTACGTGAGTATCAAAACTGTATAAATAAATATGTCCAATTTTAAAGGCAATATATCCATATACATAACAAATCACTCTACATTGACTGGTATGCGCTTTACTCTGAGGTTCTGTGTAATTTTGCTGTATTGTTCTATAGAGCAAGTTTCTTTTAATAGTTTATCTTTTGTGGTTACTTCATCATCACCCAAAGGAAATTAAAGGGATACTCTATTAAAAATGATGTTCCCTTTTTTGCCCTTAAATAATTGGGCATATGGTGCTAATAGCCTCTGCCCAACTATTATTAATTATTTTTCTTTTTAGGGAAATTTTACTCACCTTTCCTCTCTTGGTGGGTGTGGCTCCTCCACTTCAGGTCAGGGACTTCCGAGCCTGGAAGTCTCTGCAGCTAGTGCATTTTGCTCTCCTTTGCAACTTGCGTAGCGTAGGAGCCACCATTTGAGCACCACTACAGGACTTGCACACAAGTTCTGGAATGCGAAAACGATGGTTCTGCGTTGGCAATGCATGCACATATCCAATCGATCGCTGCCTTTCTGAGACCGCTTGCTAACGTGGGTGGTCTTCAAGAAGGTGATGTCAGCATGCTGACTGACATCACTAGTGACCAGCAGCTGGAAAATTCAAAATTCCAGCTGCTGATAATGCTGTGTGAGGTGAAGGAAACTTCTCCACTTCACTCTGCGATAGCACTCATTCGGGGCAGAAAGGAAACGGGGCAGAAGGGGGCAGTTCTCACATCCTGACCACTTTAAAACAATAAAGTGGTCAGGATGCGTAGAGCGTCCCTTTTAATTAGAAATCTCGTTTTGATGTATCTACATAGTATCTGGAGAGATCAAGCACATTAATTGAGCCACTGATGTGATAATCCAATTAATAGTGATGAACTGAACACCCCTGTGTTCGGGTTCGCATTCGAACTCGAACAATTTCAAAAGTCCGAGTTCGAAGTCGAACACGATTCGAACTCAATGCAAGTCAATGGGACTCGAACATTCGATTTTTAGAGTGCCCTCCAAGAGGCCATATATGCAAGATATTTGCCATAAAAAGGTGTATGGGGATCCGGGTAGTGCCCTGGGGGACAGAAAACGAAGACAAAAAGTTAAAAAAAAAAGTTTTTAAAGGAACAGTGAGTTTTCCATGAAATAAAGGGTAAGAATATTAAAACGAAAAATTCCTTCAAATATCGTGCCTAGGAGGTCCCCATAACCTGCCCGTGACGTGGCGGATTTGTAGGATGTATAGAAACATTTAGAAGCAAAAAAATGCCTTTTCAAATGACGGTAAATGGTTTTCCTTTAATCTATTCATAAACAACTGCTTGGGGCGGCAGCCTGTATGAAAAGCGGAGACGTTTTAGGACTCGCAGAACAAGTTTAGTGATTTTTTTAGCTAAATTATGGTGAAACTTATGCAGGCTTTGGATGAAAGTAAAAATAGGTGCTTTAAAATTGGGCCTTTAGTGTCGGCAACAGTGCTGTCACACTGTAACCCCTCTGTGGTATTGTGCAAGAGTGCATTGGTGGACCCTGCGGTCCAATATTAAAATGATATGAATCTGGTATAGGTGTCAGTGGCAGTGCACCCAAATATTGTGCCTTTGGTGGCAGCAAGTGCCTTCACACCGTAACCCCTCTGAGGTATTGTGGAAGAGTGCAGTGGTGGTGGTTTTGGTAATGCAGAAGAGATCCCCGATCTATTCAGTTACATCAGCAGCTATAACAAAACTGGGTCAGCAATGTTTAGGCACTTGTACTGCGCTACTGTATATGGTGAGAATCGGCGCACACCAGTAGCAACAGGAAGCAAACAGAACAGGCAGTGAATACACAGAGAGAATAGTCAAATGGCAGGCAAAGTCGGCAACAGATCGGGTCCTCAGAACAAGCAGGGTCAGTAACAAGTATACCAACTGATTCGGTAAGCTAGCGATGCGGGAATAAAGGCGGAGACACACTGAGCGTGTAGCGACGCACAGCGTAGCGAAGCGAAGAGAAGCAAACATTTTGCAGGCTTGACTACACTCCGCCTCGCAGCGTGTCTACATTGCATTACGTTTGCTTCTCACCGCACTGGACAGGAATCCACTAACTAAATTAAAGTGTGCACAAAACCGTTTTATTTTCACAAAGCACATGTTATATAGGCAAAAAAAGTTTCTACTGAATAAAATACATCAAAAATTACTTTAATAGGAGTAGTATAAAAATATTTTAAAAAAGGTAACCCCTGATCATATATATTATAGGGACATGGAGCGCTGTGTATAGAATAGGGATGCACTGATACCACACACAGACATATACATATATATCAACACGCAGACATACATATACATTGATATATATATATATATATATATATACACACATATACATATATAATTACACCCACCCACAGGCCTCAGACCATATATACACATACATACGCACATGGGGGGGGTGGCATGTGGACAAGCTCAACTAAATGCACCCCCCCCCCCAAATTTGGCTGATCCCTACAGAAGAAATGTTGAACCCGACAGAGCAGAGAATATATATATTATGCTCTGCTCTATCGGGTTCAACATTTCTTCTGGAGGGATCAGCCAAATGGGGGGGGGGGCAATTAGTTGCCAAAATGTGTGTGTAATACAAGTCTGGATAGAGATATATATATATATATATATCCAGACTTGTATGATAGATATGGGATAGATATGGGATAGATATATATCATACTTGACCTTACCTTCCCCTATAAATTTGCTAAAAATACACACAAAAAAAAACAAACCACTGCCTGAGACCCTGTGCAGCCCACATGCCACCCCCCTCTACCTGGCTGAATGTATCTAATATATATAATTAAATACATTCAGCAAGGTATCCGAACAGAAAGAAAAAAAAGTTTTATTTTATGTTCCCGGGGAGATTTAAAAATGTCCTCGGATTTTTTTTTTTAGAAATGTCGCCTTACCTTAGCCTGGTGGTCAGTAGGGGCTCTCTAGATTGTGGGGGGGGGGTGTCTGCCGTGGCCGCAGGTGCAGGGCTCCCTCCCTGCACCGCCTGCTCTGCCACATACACCCAGGCAGCTAGCCCACACAGTCGCAGCTCTGTCATCCGGCGACCGCATGCTCCTCAAGGGGATCCTTGGGAGGCCCCAGCAGGCTGCCCTCTACAGTGCCTGATTAGAGGGCCATGTCTGCCTGATGTTTTAGTAACAAGAATGTTTTATCCCATAAGCTTCAAAGTTAAAAATATTCCCGTTTTAATCCAATATCTAATAAACCGCTGCTTATAATATTCTGCAGTAAAGAGTCTTTATTTCTAGATTTTTTAGTATTTAAGCATTTTTTATACTTTTTTCTAAAAAAAAAATATATTCGAACTTTTGGCGAACGTCCCAAAAAGTTTGAAGTTCGCGAACTTGCGAACAGCCGATGTTCGATTCGAACTCCGAACAGATCCGAACCGAACGCTCATCCCTTTTAACTGATTTCAATATAGGAACAGTGTGTCACTGACATATCATTTGTTTCTCAAAAATGTAACATGTTTGCCATATATAGTATGATTATAGTATGTTGAAAGTAAATTGCAGTCGGTAACTATGGATCCCCTGCATTTCTCATTTTAGAAAAACCAGACGCTGAAGGATTCACCAATCATAGTTCAATTCCAGTAAAAATAGGGGAAAAGGCTACAATGACAGTCACTCTGTCAGGCAGTGCTGTTGGAGTTAACTCTCGTGTCCTGTCACCAAAAATACTCCCTGCTACGTTCGCATGGTACCACTACAAGCCTGAAGCAAGTGAAGTATCTGGGGGAAACATTGTATCCACAGAATTGTCTTCCACTCTGACCTTGAATTCAGTGACAGCAAACGAAAATGGAACATATGAATGCAGAGCTACTAATTTATTTGGGACCACAAGTTTCTTCTTCATTCTGGATGTAACAGAGGAGCCGGGTATGTTTCTTCTGAATATTTACCAACATGAATAAATTAGATTATATTTGCGTCCAGTTGTACAATTTTACAAAATCAGCTTGTTCTTTAAAATTACTTTTGCCCACTGCACAGAACACCTCTCCTTTTATATAAGTCAGCGTTTTTTCCCACTGACTTTAACCCTTTCGCTGCGGAGGACGCGGTCAGCGCGTCCACCCGCAGGTAACGTTCCTCGCGGTGGACGCGCTGAGCGCGTCCTCCCTTTGGGGCCAGCGTTCGGCCGGGTTCCCCCGATGTCAGCCCAGCACCCGGAACCGCCGCCGGGCTAGTTAAGTGTCATTGCGGCGGCGCGATGACACCTAATTCAGGCGCCCCCCCGCATGTGTGGAGGAGGCGCCTGAAAGGGAGGGGGGGTAGGTCCTTCGGACCTCTCTCCCTCCCGATTGCCGGCGTTGCGGGGGTTAATCCAGGCACCGTTTGGAAGGCCACAGCCTGCCCTTCCTAACGGTACCTGGAATTAACCCCATGGGGCCTGGATCACGAATCTGCGCCGAAAAGCGCCGGTTTGTGATCTTGGATGTCGGCCAAGCTTCCGGGAATGCCCCCTGGAGTTAACCCCTAACTGCCACCAATGGTGGAGATAGGGGGTTCCAGTGAACCCCCTATCTCCCGATCCGTGGCAGTTAGGGGTTAATGTTTGATATTGTTGGATCGGCCAGAGCATGGCCGTTGCAACAATACCAAACTTGACTATGAAAATTATTTTTTTTAAAAAATTATGAAAAAAAAATAAACAAGTTTTTTTTTCTTATTTTTGGTTCGTTAACACAGCAATATTGTTCCCATTTCAGTTATAATGTGAACAATGATGCAGCACTAACGATTTTTGTATGCGGTGCGTTTGTTAAAAATCGCGTAATTTTCCCCAAAACAAAAAAATGTAACGAGACCCCATCTCTAATTTTTTTAACAAGCGCACCCCATACAAAATATAACCGCCATTGCTCGCATTTTAAAATGTGAAAAAAAACCACTTTACACGTTGTAAATTATTGAAAATTCATATTTTATTGCATTTTTTGTTATAATATACAGACAGGTCATGACGTATACATGTAATAATGACATATTATGAATCTGCCGAGTCTGACAGAAAGAACGATATATAATATGTCTGGGTCATATACTAAAATAAGCCTTCAAAACGCGTTTAAACATGAGCAAAATCGGTAAAAATGACCTCAGCACAGAGGCGGGAAAAGCCTCAGCAGCGAAAGGGTTAATAATGTATAAAACGTAGATATTCCGTTTTTGTGCCCCCCGCCCGTCCACTATGTGACTGCGGCATCCTGCAGTGAGGAGGATGGCTGTGAGCAGAGAGTCTCTGCTCGCTGGGAGTGCAGCACTGTCTGCCTGGCACGAACTGAGTGACAGCCAGCGCAGCACACTCACTTTGCAGATGGCCGTCCTGGGGGACAGCTCTCGCAGCAGCCCCTCCACCCTGAAACATGGTGCTGGCCCAGTTAGAGGGAGAAATTAAAAAATAAATATTTCCATTTTTTACATTAACCCTTTCGCTGCTGAGGCTTTTCCCGCCCCTGTGCTGAGGTCATTTTTACCTGTTTTGCGCATCATGTTTAAACGTGTTTTGAAGGCTTATTTTAATATATGACCCAGACATATTATATATCTTTCTTTCCGTCAGACTCAGCAGATTCATAATATGTCATTATTATATGTATACGTTATGTCATGTCTGTATATTATAACAAAATATGCAATAAAATATGTATTTTCAATAATTTACAACGTGTAAAGTGTTTTTTTCCACATTTTAACATGCGAGCAATTGCGGTTATATTTTGTATGGGGTGCGCTTGTTAAAAAAATTAGAGATGGGGTCTCGTTACATTTTTTTTTGGGGAAAATGACACTATTTTTAACAAATGCACCGCATACAAAAATCGTTAGTGCAGCATCATTGTTCACATTATAATTGAAATGGGAACAATATTGCTGCATTAACAAACCAAAAAAAATTAAAAAAAGTGTTATTTTTTTTTTTTAATTAGTTTTTATTTTATTTTTTCATTTTTTTTTTTTTTTACAAAATTTTTAACTTTCATGTTTGGTATCGTTGGAACGGCCATGCTCTGGCCGATCCAACCATACCAAAATTTAACCCCTAGCTGCCACGGATCGGGAGATAGGGAGTTCCAATGAACTCCCTATCTCCACCGTTGGTGGCAGTCAAGGGTTAAATCCAGGACTGGCGTCATCGTGCTACGCACGATGACGCCAGTCCTCAGGGGGAGTTCCCAGAGGCTTGGCCGACATCCAAGATGTCGGCCAGCTCCGGGAAAGGATCGCGAACCGGCGCTTTTCAGCGCCGATTCGCGATCCAGCTCCCCAGGGGTTAATGCCAGGCATCATTTGGAAGGGCAGGCTGTGCCCTTCCAAATGATGCCTGGGTTAACCCCCGCAGAGCCGCCGATCGGGAGGGAGAGAGGTCCGAAGGACCTCCCCCCCCTCCCTTTCAGGCGCCTCCTCCGCACATGCGGGGGGGGCGCCTGAATTAGGTGTCATCGCGCCCCCGCGATGACACCTAATTCTGGCGGCTGCTGTTCCGGATGCCGGGCTGACATCCAGGATGTCAGCCCGCACCGGAGGGGCCAGCGATCGGCCGGAACCCGGCCGAACGCTGACCCCAATGGGAGGACGCGCTCAGCAGCGAAGTGGTTAATTAGGTTAGCAAAAAAAAGGCTTACCTATACAAATGGAGAAGTTTCATGTCCAATGAGCAAAAAAGTAATTTTGCCCATGGCGGGTGCACTTTAAATTAATTTATCTGTGAGATCATCACATAGTTGTGTACAAAACACATACAGGGTTCTCAGAGGGGTGAAAAGCAGGAGAATGGAAAATTCTAGGTCAAAATAGCCGATTTGGAAAGTGAGATGAATGGGAGAATTTTTCTGGCTTGGCTATTTTGACCTAGAATTTTCTATTCTCCAGCCATTCTCCTGCTTTTCATCTCTCTCTGAATAACCCTGATAGAACCTTCAAATGAAAACACCTTAGTCTGAGAAAGATGTTAAAGTTCTCCTGTACTTTATATTGAACTTACAACTCTGTCACTTGTATTACTCTTTCTGTAGTTTCAAAAGGACTGGGAGCTGGTGAGATTGCGGGTATTGTGCTTGGAGTGCTTGCTGGCTTGGCCATCATTGGAATCATCATCTTCTTTATCCTAAAGTCAAAGAAAAGTAAGTGACAGCAATTTATCTTTATGCCTTTCTTATTCCCATTGCATGAATATTCTGACATTATATACATATATAATATCTGTACATTTCTATGTGCAGAATTGTGCCATTGTATCGTCTCTCAAGTGACCTGTTTTTTATATCAACGGCAGTTAAAGATTTTACTTGGTATATTGTACTATGTCTACAAACACCCAGCCTGTTACTATGTCCGGCCAGATACATAATTGACAAGCTGCGAATCCAGACTAATATAGATAATTTGTCTACCCTCTTGTCCCACAGCTAACCATATTCTGTTCAGGGGAGGAACTAGTTAATTATTACAAAGACAACTGATAATATATTAACTGTCCTAAATCTAAAACATGTTATAGCTTCATTAGGGTTACATGTATTGATATGGATGATGTGATTTATTTCAATATTTTAAAATTCTCTTAATGGGGCACTGTTTGATACTCTGGTTCCCACAATATATTATTAAAGTACAATCAAATAAATCCGTGACACTAATCACATAGAAAAAGAGAGGCTTGGTTTAGTGCAGAGTACATGAATACCTGATGAGATACTGTATAGTCCGAAAAAAAATAAAAAATTAATTTTGAAGGTTTAGTTTAATCAAATATATTTGAAGCAACATCAGAATAAATCTAAGTGCTCTAAATCTTTGTACTCTGTTCTGGGGCTTAAATATCCCAAGACTCTGTCTCGATATGAGTCTTGCAGTGGATGAGTCAAGTTTAGAGTTACGGGACAATTAACCCCTGGGATAAACCTGTATTAAACCAGCTTGCCTTGGTTTAAAGGGGTTGCCAGGGGTTTAGACGTAAGGTTCCTGACAAACGCAGAGGTTGCGCCTTTCAGAGGAAACAATACCGTGGAATCTAAGTTTCTGATTCCATTGGAACTCCAATGGCTTCTCTCGTATATTAGCGGCTCAGCTTTTACACCAGTTTGAGAGTCTGCCGCTGCTCTGCTTCTGCTTCTTGTTACTGGTCATTCACGCTTCACTTCTTATACTTTGTATGCAAAGCACAAGTTAAAGGAATACGTGTAATAATGAGTAATTCACAGTCGCTTGTTATTCAGTAGTGCAACCAAAAAAATACACAAAGCCTAAAAATGATAAAAAAAAAGTCAATACGTACCCCTCATCCCTTCAATTCAGTGAGAAAAACAAATAGTTTGCTGGTGTCCTTTGCTATAAAGCACAATTCACTCTAGCCTCACACAGTTCTCCATACAATTGTATGGACTCTTGGAGAGCATACCAGCAGTGGTATGTATGTATCTCCAATGTCTGTATTCAATAGCGGCTGTGAATGATTTCGAGTCTGGCTGTTAATACAGCATCCGACTCATAAATATGTCAGTATTAACCCATTGCTGCCGGGGGTCTGCTGGGAGGCATTTGGGTTTAGACGCTGCAGGGCAGAAAAGTATGCTTTTTGCCAACTCCTACGGCTTGTCACCTTTCCCTGCGACCCATCATTGTTTTTGTCTGCAGCAGGGATACATGAACTCAGGCAGTGAGGTAAATCGACCTCAGGGAATGGAGGCAGGCCGGAGGAGTTTCCTGAAAGCCGCGGGGCGTGCTGTCGTGCAGAGTTTAGGCCCGCTTGTTGCCAGAACGGCACAGTATACCCCTTGGCATTAATATAATATTATGGCGCTTATAATATTCTATCCTATTACTGACAGAGCTGGAGTAAGAACCTACATATGATCAACATGTCTGTCATAGGTGTGTGGTTATTTTTTGGATTCAAGGTTTTTATTGCAATGTAGAGTTGTAAACAGTAGAGCAAAAGCAAAATGTATTCCTGTACATAAGAAAGATGGATTCTGTAAATCAGAAGAGGAAATGTTATAGACAGGGAGAGAAATAAGGAAAAGCGGGGACAATTAAAAATAAAGACAGGAGAAACTAGAAAAAAGGGAGAACTCAGACATGGGGATAGTGAATTGAGTGTATGGGATGAGGCAGAATAGGTCAGAATAAAGCGCAGAAACTCTATGATTGCGGATGAGAGGGGAATTTTTTTTTATATTTTTATATATTTGCAAAATTACAGTTTGTGGACATCTGAAGAACCTTTCCGGCAGCTTTTACAATAAGATCAACTGCAATAAAACTGATATCACACTTGTACTTTACCAGTATAAATATTAATAACAGGCTGTCCTGAAACATTATCAAAAATGTAAATTAGTTTAGTAATCTCTCCTTGAAATGACATTTAGTTAGTTTGTAGATTACTGCTGCTGAAACCTTCCTTCCTAGACCATAAATATATGGGATGATGAAAATTTTAGAAATATAAAATCTGGAGGCTAAAAATATTTTTTTAGAAAGGAAGAAAACAGGATTTAATCATCAATTTTCTGTTATTGGACGGTATAATTGCAGTAAGAAACGGAAGACAGAGCACATTGCTAAAAGTTAAACCTTTCGGGGTTATTTACAAAGCTAGATATGAATCAGAATTTTTGATTTCGGAGTCACATAAGGACACTTTGAGGGCAAATTCAAACATTAAACACAAATGTATATTATCACGAGTTAGGCTGGGGTCAGACGAACGCAGTGTTAACGTCCGTGTTGCCCGCACATAAGTACGTCCGTGATAGCATAGAATTGTGTTAAATGGAGCCCCACACACGAAGTACGTCCACACAGAACTGCGGACGCATGACGGACGCTGCAAACGGACGCAGGTTAGGCAAGAACATAATACTGCTAGAACGGACGTGCGGAGTGCGCTGCGTCCACAACGTCCACATAGCTTTGTGTGTGAGTGATGGAGCGTGGTCAGACAGACTGCATTTATACGTCCAGCATTTTTGACGGACAGAATGTTTTTTCATTGTAATTTATTTTCAGTCAAAAAATATGTCAGTGAAAAAACCCGACTGTGTGGCCACTACCTTGTCATCAGTCAGAAAGTACGTCTGTACTGCACAGACGCACAGTCCGTACAAAATGCGCTCATCTGACCCTAGCCTTAATGTTTATCAAAGAGTGATGACGGTGTTTTTTTCGAAAATGACTTTGAAATGTTCACATTCCATACAAATGTTTTTATAAAGCTGATACCCTTGATAAAGGTCTTTTGTCCGAAACGTGGGGTTATCGGGTCATATGCGCTCTGTTTGCTGCTTTGCTGTTGGTAGTTTTTTTCATTCTTTATTTCTGTGCATTTGCTGTTTTACACACTGTCATACAGCCTAGACATATGGTTTCACCATTTTTTGGCTAATGTTGGCTTGCATCATGCAGTGTGCTTTTTCATAGATTTTCAAGTGCTTTATTATGTGCATGTTTGTTTGATTAACCAAGGATAAGCGCCTTTGGGCTTGTGGTTCTATGTGCTTAGTGGAATGTGCATTTAGCACGTTTATACATATATACGCATTATATTATTGCTTTTCTCGACTCTTGCTTTTTTTTTGCACTTATTTAAAGTGTGGTGCTTATATATTCTTTTGTCTCATTACTGTTGTGTGACAGTGTTATTTTCAATAAAGATTATTTTTTTATTATTTCATGGTGTGCTTCTGTGGTTATATTACTTGCTTTTTTGGGACTCCAGTATGGTTCCAGCATCAAGTTAGCATCCTATTGTGTATTTCAATTACAGTGTGCATCACAACAGTTTTCTTTTTAGCTTTATAAAGCTTTTTACCATCAGAAAATTCATAATTTCTGCCGTGATCAGTCACCCATGCACTTGCATGTTATATTTTCACTGGTTCTGTTTCCACAATGTACTGACTGTCATATACAGTTCAATGGGATGTAGAGCATAAACTTGAAATAAGAATCTAAGGCAGGGATCAGTAACCTTTTTCCTTGAGTTCAACCTTTGGAACTACATCTCCCATGATGCTTAGCCATTCATTAGGTTAGCAGTGACTGTAGTCCCAACACATCCGGACAGCCAAGGTTGGAGACTTTAAGAATTGCACGATAACATTCTGTGTCTGAATGCACATTCAGCAAGTTAATTTAACCTCAAATTAATGCTCATAATATCAATCCAATATTAAGTTTGGTGGCCATTACTATTTGTGTTCATAAATGTGCATGCACTCAAATGATTTTTTAGATATCTAATCGTGCCTGAATAGGCGTTAGGCTTGTGCACCGATTTTTTTTTTTTTTTTTTTTTTTTTTTTTGGTTCGATTTCGATTTTTCGCATTTTTAAACTTTTTGATTTGGCTCGTTTCGACCTATTTCTGTTTCGATTCGGTTCGGCTCGACTCGTTTTTCGTGTACATTTTTTTTTCGGAATTTCGACCATTTTTCGTATTTTCGTGTCACTTAGCTCGTTTTTTGTATCGACTTTTCGTATTTTCGGAAATTTTCGTTTTTTCGGAACGTCTGTTCTCGTTTCAAAGCAATAAATTTCAATTTGACACATTTCAAGTACATTCGAAAATATTTCGTTTCGGCTCGGAAAACTTTTCGGATCTGCCATTTTCGGATCTAAAAATTTTCGGGAAATTTCGTGAAAATTCCGAAACCCGAAACGCACATCCCTAATAGGCTTCCAATTGTTCATGAGTTATCTATTCAATTGGTAAGAACCATTTTAATCTATCCCTTTAATCTATCCCACAATCGTTGTTTTTTTTTATCCAAATAGGCATATTACTATCTAGGTTCCTAGTAATTTAAGTAGTACCCCGACAGCTAAATTAAACCCGCGGGGCTTAATAAAACTATTGTCTATTGCGTCTTATAAGTGTTTGGTGCTGTCTAAATATGCTTCAATGAGCTATCTTGTGTATTGTTAGATGCGCAGGTTTGGGTGGAGTTATTTTTTTCATCTCTTTAATAATTCTACTGATTTGACATGTCTGATTATGGTTACTAGTTATCATTCATGTACTTGCGCAAATTGTGTAAACTGGTGGACGCACCATTTACTTTAGTATATAACATATACACATTTTTTTTCTAATTTACTGACATAATCATGTGGGTTTAAGGTTTAATACAAATAAATGTGTTCTAATTTGACAATGAGTTCCAAATAATTTTAATTGAGTTCAATAAAAGTATATGTTTTAATTAAGCAATAGGTATTTTTCCTCGCAAGGGGATTTGGTATACAAGGTTGCTGGCCCCTGATCTAAGGGGGTATTTATTTATAAAGTATTTTACCAGGAAGGATACATTGAGATGTCTCTCGTTTTAAATTATGTCCTGGGTTTAAGAACATTGAATTGTTCCAGTTGTTCCAGTAACAAAGCAGTGAACTGGTGTAGAATTGCGAGAGAATTACATATTTTAGGCCATGACAGGTGAAACTCTTTCTATTTCCAATAGTACTTTATTCTGGTCAATTTAGTCTGAAATGTATAAATTGCAAATTCACCATCTAGGAAATGACTCTGATATTTCTGGTAGTAACTCGTAAGAGAAGAATAACTGCTTTATGGCTAGAGCAAACTCTAAGTTTGTTGAGGAAGCACTTGTGATTTGTTTTATATGGAAAGACGTCAACTGGTTTTGATCAGTTTTACCAGTATTGTTAAAATGTCACAAGTGAAAACTGTCTTTTGTCTATTTCACGAGAATTACAATTTAAAAAAAAAAGAGAAAAGTATCATATCATTCTTGCCTCTGGTTTAACCCAAGGAGGAACATTGATATCCGAGCTTTACTTTATGGTCCCTAATTTTTCTGTGTCCATCTGCCCAAGCATTACTATATACAGTATATATAACAGCCCTTAATTTGCAAAATATATAGGGCCCTATTACATTCTGTGCACAAATTCGTCCGCGCAGCGCAATTTTTTTTTGCGCGCGGCGTTAAGCGTTATCGCGCGAAAATTAACAGTGGTATTACGATCCGAAAGCATTTTCTCATCTGTCAAAAAATAACGTTCGTAAAAATGACGCGCAAAACGAAGAGTAATACGCTCACAGTAACATAGCACACGTAAATCAGTGTGCGGACTGTTTTTTTTTTTTTCCGGGATTCACCCAATCAGAATTAAGAACCTTAATTGACATCAATTTACCTTAAGTTTTACTTAAGTTTTTGCACCTGTCAAAGTAAATCTGAGTATATATGCAGCAATAATAAAAACACGCATGAATTCACAATTTTATTGCTTGGGTATGTGTAGAATGTGTAACTATACTGTGCTGTAATTTTTTTTTCATGCTGGTGTTTTTCGGTCGGCCAGGACGTTCAGATTTGCAGTTACCACCAGCCTTTCAAAGACGTTAAAATGATGCGCACAAACATTGTTCGAAAAAAGATGCGCATCAATTGAAATACCATCCGTGTACCTGCACATGAACGAATTTGCGCTCACAATGTTAAGTATAGGACGCTCACAGTTCATCACGCTCGCGCAGGTCCATCCACGTTAAACAATAATGCGCATCGTTTGCGCGAACGTTGTAATACGACGTTCTGCGCAAAGGGTTGTTCCCTCGCGTTAATGCGTTTTTGCGCATGCGCACTTTTTTGCGCGAAGAATGTAATAGGGCCCATAGAATGAAACTTAATTGGAATATTCTTACACATTGGTGGCTACAGTTGCATCAACTCAACGCCTGGAGATTTCTGCAAAATTTATCAGGGCTATTCAGAAAGAGGTGAAAACTTTGAGAATGGCTGGAGAATTGAAAATTCTAGGTCAAAATAGACAAACCAGAAAAATTCTCCCATTTATCTCACTTTCCAAATTGGCTATTTGGTCTAGATTGTTCATTCTCCTGGCAATTCTCAAGGTTTTCACCTCTCTCTGAATAGCCCTGTAAGTCTTGTTTCATTGTCTTGTAACTTTTGGATCAGTTGCAGCTTGTAAGGGTGAAACCGCAAGCGTTTGTGTAAGATCTTGCTCACTGTGCTTTGCAGGACTGCTAACTCTGCGCGTTGACTTCTTGGGGTTGCGCAAAAAGGCTTCTCTGACACAATCAACAACTTACTCAGAGAACGATGGTCGGCCTGAATGTTCCTTTCTCTGATCTCAGATGCATCCTTTCTCAATAAAATCATTGTACCACTTCAAAATGCACTTGCTAGGTGGATTCCCATTAGATTTGCATTTGAAAGCACTCTGCACAGTCACGACACTGTTTCAGCAAATTCCAACACGCATCAGCTGTGTTGCTGTGGGGTGAGCGCCATCTTGGATTTCACTGCCCTGTGGCGGTAAGAGTAATGCACATAAATTCCGTGGGAGAGGAAATAAATTTTTTGAGTTAATGTATGTGCGGTCACCATATTTATAAACTTATTCCAATAAGTTTTCATTTTATAACTACTTGAAATCAAGGAGTGTTTTTGTGCTCCCCCTATATATATAGTTACGATGTATATAAAATGCATCGCTATGATGGTATGGTATACCATTGTACTTACATGGTTAATTAAAGGCTAAGGAAAAAAACATGGGGAATAATAGGTTAATTATTTATCCGATTAATAAATTACTTCTGCATTTGGACACTATCAGGGTTATTCAGAGAAAGCCGAAACTCTGGAGAACTTTTGGAGAAGTGAAGATTCTAGGTCAAAATAGCCAAAACAGAAAAATTCTCCCATTTATCTCACTTTCCAAATCTGCTATTTTGACCTAGAGTTTTCACTTCTCCAAAAGTTCTCCAGACTTTCACCTTTCTCTAACCCTGATTGTCCATTCTACACATATGTGCAGTGTCATGTGTAATCCCAGGAGGCTATCCCAGTGCAAGCCTTCCATGTTGGAAGGCTGTCACAGCCAACTGGGAAACCCTTGCCCCCTCCTTACCCCGTGGTTGGGGTGGAGGATAGGACACTCAGCTCTCCATAGGCATATAAATTAAATTGAATGATCGGAGTGTCCCTTTAAAAAAATTAAATGTCAGAAAATGCTTGTGCAGTAGAGTGACTGATCATTTAATCCAGAGCTTTGAATGCAGATATTCCAAGATGTGAACAGGAATATTACAGTAAAAAAAGTACAGTTGTTCTACACACTGAAAAAGGCAAGGGTGCACTCTCTAATAAGAGGCTTCCCAAAAAACCTCTGAAATCAGAAATACAAAAAAATAAGGATGCACTCCAATAGCAAATAAAGAATTCAATTTATTAATACAAAATCACCATATTAAAATATGACATATATATATATTGCAAAAAGCGCAAGATAATAATCAATACATAAGCCAAATAAACAGATCTCAACTTTTGGACCTAAGTCTTTGTCAAGGGATCCCTTGACAAAGACTGAGGTCAAAACGTTGGGATCTCTGGCTTCGTTCTCTGCTCACTATTTTTTCTAAAGTGCCAGGTAACTAATGTAAATTTTTGTGTTTGCTTGACTTTTTTCAGATCTATTGCATTGTGAGCCTCTTTACTGTATGGTATATATGATTACACTTATGGAATAGGTTTATTTGGCTTATGTATTGATTATTATCTTGCGCTTTTTGCAATATATATGTCATATTATAATATGGTGATTTTGTATTAATAAATTGAATTCTTTATTTGCTATTGGAGTGCATCCTTACTTTTTGTATAACAGGATTATTCCACCATATTAGAGGGAATCCCAAGCATATATTTTCAAAAAATCCTAAAACAAAATTAATATAAGCTCAAACTCTCTTCCACTGATCATGTCAACAAGTTGGGTTGTAGCTGTTCTAAATTTTGGTTGAAATTATACAGACAAAGGGAATCGCGTGGCTTTCTTCATGCTGGACGTGGATACAGATAGGGCATGGTGCTAAGCAGCTGCTTATTATTGTTGGTAACTGTGCAGTTTTACAAAGCGTTTGCGACACAATTCTTGCTTAGTGCAGTTTTATAATGCTTTTGCGTTACAATTCTTGCTTAGTGCAGTTTTATAATGCTTTTACGACACAATTCTTGCTTAGTGCAGTTTTATAATGCTTTTACGACACAATTCTTGCTTAGTGCAGTTTTATAATGCTTTTACGACACAATTCTTGCTTAGGTGTAGTTTTACAATGCTTTTGCGACACAATTAGAAACATAGAAAAATGTCGGCAGATAAGAACCTTTTCGGCCCATCTAGTCTGCCCAATTACATGGATACTTAACCTGGATTTATCTTTTGTTTTAGGATAGCCTTATGTCTATCCCATGTTTGCTTAAATTCAATCACTGTTTTGGCCTCTACCACTTCAACTGGAAGGCTGTTCCATGTATCCACCACCCTCTCAGTAAAATAATGCTTCCTGATGTTACTTTTAAACCTTTGCCCCTCTAATCTAAGACTATGTCCTCTTGTTTTGCTACTTTGTTTCCTTTTAAATATACTCCCTTCCTCTACCTTGTGGATTCCCTTTACGTATTTAAATGTTTCTATCATATCTCCTCTGTCTCGTCTTTTTTCCAAGCTGTACATGTTAAGATCATTAAGCCTTTCCTGGTAACTTTTCTCCTTCAAGCCGTACACCATTTTAGTAGCCCTTCTCTGAACTCTCTCCAAGATGTCTATATCCTTCTGGAGATACGGTCTCCAGTACTGCACACAGTACTCCAAGTGAGGTCTCACCAGTGCTCTGTACAGTGGCATGAGCACTTCCCTTTTCCTACTGCTAATACCTCTCCCTACACAACCAAGCATTCTGCTAGCATTTCCTGCTGCTCTATTACATTGACTACTTACCCTTAGATCCTCTGAAATAATAACCCCTAAATCCCTTTCCTCAGATGTTGAGGTTAGGACTGTATCAAATATTCTATATTCAGTCCTTGGGTTTTTACGTCCCAGGTGCATTATCTTGCACTTATCCACATTAAAACTCAATTGCCACAGTTCCGACCATTTTTTTAGTTTACCTAAATCATTTCTCATTTGGCTGATCCCTTTTGTCATTTCTTGCTTAGTGCAGTTTTACAATGCTTTTGCGGCACAATTCTTGCTATTGTGTTCACTCAGTAGTGTAGTACAAACATAAATGACATATATGAAAATAATGCGTAAAACTCTCTGTTCTAGTTTGCATAAAGATACAAATTCTGCTCTTTTGTAACCACAGATTGTATCTGGCAGTGCATTAATATGCTCGAGTGTAGGACATGAAGGTGTAGGTTGGATTAAATGACAAATTGTACATTTGTTTGGATTTATGTGTTGGAGTCTTGCTTGATTCGTATATGCTGTCAGTGTCTGTCAGTGTTCAAGAAGAACTCATGCGTTTCATGGTCTAATTTAGGAGCTTTCTGGCAATTAAAGTGTCTTTGTGTTAAAGTGCAGCTGTCATGTAGGGAAGTTTTAATGATACCAATAAAATGTATGTTTTAACAAGGAGTGATCTTTTCGGTATATAGTGGGTCTGAAGGTTCAAAGGGCGTCATGCATCCATATATATAGATTGGATAAGCCGTGCTAGTCCAGATGCCAAAATCCCCAGAGTATAGCAGTACATAGTGATACACTTTTTTATTGGACTAACACGACATTTAAAAGACATGCTTGTCTTTTAAATGTAACGGTAGTGCAATAAAAAAGGTATCACTACGTACTGCTGTACTCTGGTGATATATATATTCAAAATCGAAATGATAGCGTCACTCCAGGACAGTTAAGTGTCAATTTATTATTCCATAGGACTCCTAATTAATTGACACGTGACAGTCCCCGAGTGACGCTATCATTTCTTTCGATTTTGCATAATATTGAGCCGTACTGCAGGCACCGGGCAACTCTATAGTGTCAAAGCAGGAGTGCATGGCGTATTGACTGAAAATTTATATATATATATATATATATATATAATATATATATTATAATACCTAGATGGCTGACTATGGCACTGAAAAGACTAGTAAATGTGGCACACGCAATAAACTGCACCTGTCATGGGCAAAGGTTTTGCCCATTTGACAAGGCATCTCTCCCTTTCTATGTCAGTGTTTTTGGCCTCTCCCATCTTTGGCATGCCACAGGTCACATGGTAGAGGGGGAAAGCTTAAACTGAAATATCTCTGCTTTTTAAATATATATATATTTTTTGCAAAAGAATTTTACCAGGAAGTATACATTGAGATTTCTCTCGTTTTCAAGTATGTCCTGGGTGGCGAGTATGTACCGTTAGGTGTCTTGCCCAAGGACACTTACTGGAGAGGTGCTCTTGCCAGTCTCTCTCCACGGTTATAGAGCAGTGATATTACCTCTACTCCACCCAGCTGGCACGTAGGCCACGGTGATTTATATAAAGGGAGAGATGCCCTATCAACTAGGTAAAATGTTTATGCCTGTGACAGGTACAGTTGCAAGAAAAAGTATGTGAACCCTTTGGGATTACGTGGAGTTTTGCATGAATTGGTCATAAAATGTGCTCTGATCTTCATCTAAGTCACAACAATTTGAAAAACACAGTCTGCTTAAAATAATACAACACAAACATTAGATGTTTTCATGTGTTTATTGAACATAACATGTAAACATTCACCGTGCAGGGTGGAAAAAGTATGTGAACCCCTAGTCTAATGACTTCTCCAAAAGCTAATTGGAGCCAGGAGTGAGCCAACCTTGAGTCCAATCAGTGTGATATTATTGGATATGTTGCTGAAAGCTGTCCTGCCCTTTAAAAACACACACCAGTTTTGGGTTTACTGGTTTCAAGAAACACTGCCTGATGCCGGGCACAGTTTTTCCTCCCTTGTGCCCGCGTTTTAATGCAAAGAGCGTAATAGGGCCCCATGTCTTCTATGCATTCCCACTTTTGGTCCACGAGAGAACTCTCTGGTGTACAGACGTACAAAAGTATCATTATCAATGCGTGTAGTTTGGAACATGACACGGTCGCTTTGAGAATTAGACCTTGCACCCTCTATTTCCTTCCACTCATCACTTTTGATCTTTATTGTCACATACCACAGTTAACCCCTTCCCCGCCTAAACTGTGACCGATTAACATGATTAAAGAAGTGTTTTTTTAATTACATACAGAGAGATTCAGTAATACTTTGAAGGCGTATATTCGTTTTCCAGCCTTTATGGATGATGTGTTGAAGAATGAGAAGTGATGAGAGCGAGATAGATAGTAGAGATGAGCAGAGAGAGAAAGAGAATGAACAGATCAATGGTGTCATGTAGGAGATAGGCCTTTTCAGGACATATCTACGCATCTGAGCCATGCAACATTTCTACGCAATGAGTAATCTTTAAGAGTTGTGGGATTTTGGAAAAAGCTGTAATACTGGGCAGTCGAGAGTTAACACTCTGGGGGCCACTTGTTTAGGATCAGAGTACACCTGGTCATTAATGCAAATTTGTAACCATCAATCTGCACAGCAGGAACTCAATGGATAAAAGTTGGCAGACGTGTTCACGAGTTTATGATGATCAAACCAAACATCAGGAACCTTAAACCACTCCAGCCATTCACATTAATATAACAACTCCACTGTTATAATGACTCCTCTGCTATTCCAATCAGGCCGGGGCTCCTCTTGTGATTCGGCTGTTCAGCTGCCTATTGAACATTATCGCTTGCTATACTTGATATAAAGAGTGCTAATGTGAAGGCAGCCAGAGAATAATGACGACTGATTCCAAGGTGGCTTGTTTTTCTCGCTTGCAGGTGGTTTTGATAAAAGATTATCGGCTGCAAGAAATTGGTGTGGTGCTTATTTTAGTCATTATCTTTCCATCACTCTTTTTTCGGACATTGCATATTTTGATATAAAATATATCTCCTTTAATTTGTCTGCTTTATCTTGGTCAATGGGTGGCTTTCTGGGTTGTTTCTGGGTGTTTATAGAGGTGTTAGATCTACCTGTTCAAAAAACTGTTGCTTTATTTTATTCGCTGCTGCCTATTTCACTAACACTTCTCTGTGTTCTACAGAGAAAGCAAAGGCTCAGAACTTTGGGTAAGTTGTTCTTGTCCAAAACGCATGCAAGTCTGCTACAAAAATGCATACACAGATTTGTGGAACCATCCAACAGTACATATCTGTGGTCAAGCTCTTTAATTCTTTGTTTATTACTCTAAAATGCAAAACAAGTACTGCTATAACATATGCTAAAATGACCCAAAACGAAGCAAAAACACTATATATATATATATATATATATATATATATATATATATATATATTATATATATTGAGCGGTGGAGGAGGCCCACTTAGTAAAAAATATATCTTTATTGATTATATTAAAAAACCAACGTTTCGGCCCACCGAGGGCCTTTTTCAAGGTATATATATACAGTTTATATATATATATATCTTTTATAACAAATTCAATAATAAAAAAGACATCTAAAATATATACAATTCATTTGACTTATGTTCTCGAAAATAAAGCCGCAAAGACATTTATAAAGAAGTATGATGGAACTAAAGCATAATGTTTAAAAGGAAACTTTGTAATTGAATGGTGTTCATTTGCTTAATTAAAAGTGATTTTAGCCTTAATTACATTATTTATACTTTTTATTTCTGTTAGTACAATCTCTACATTTTGTGGTTTTAATGCCCTCATTTTTATAGATGCATCTGATCCTGACACAGGGTTATTCAAAGAGATCCGAATGGCTCCCGAAAGGGAACCGAACGCTGAAATTCAGCATTCGGTTACCTTTCTTGGCCATTCGGCTATCCAGAGAGCAGGCAATTCGCTAAATACTGGCGAATTGCCTGCACATACAGTTCCTGTTCAGTGCCTGTTCGAGGGCAGTGAATCCCCATAAAAAGCACTGCTTCGGCTATTCAGAGAGCAAAAAACAGCAGTGAAAAGTTGCCGAATTGCCCTGCCATTCGGTGGTTTAATTCGACAGGTTTATTCAGGAGAATCCCATAGGCTTCAATGTTAAAAAATTCCCATTTTAATTCAATATCTAATAAACCGTTGATTATAATATTCTGCAGTAAAGAGTCTCTTTATTTATAGATTTTTTAGGATACTTTAAGCATTTTTCGGGATTTTCTTTTTTTAAAGAATTTTTTTGATTTTTTTTTTTAACTTTCCTTATATTTTCTGTAACAGTCCTTTTTATTATCATTCCTGGACCTCATATGTAAATTTCAGACATTTTCGCTTAGTAGTTTCTTTGCAAACAGCGTTTCACTTTTCAAACATTCAAGCAAACAGTTTTTTTAATTTATTCACTCCATTCGTCTGCAGTGTCGGCTTTTTCTGGCAGCTGCGCTATGTGTGATCGGCTCCTGCTTGGATTTTTTCAGAGTTTTCAGCGGGGTTAATCCAGATGTTTTTGCCGGTTTTCGGTGTGCATTCGGTGGGTTTGCGGTGACCTTTCCCTGCAATTCGGAGACCCTGTGGTACTTGCTGAATACACCGCAGGGTCGCCGAAATGGGATCGCCAAATTGAACCGAATTGAAGAGCACGAAAAGTCACCAAACGGGCGGTGGATTTTCGATTCTCTTTGAATAACCCTGCTTGACTTCTTTAAATGTAATAATCTTGTACGATTACAGAAATCTCAGTTCGCCAAGCACTCTCATCCAGCATGCGTTCATTCTTTCACCAATACATTCATCAAATACTTATTTTACCTTATAAAAAACACAGTATAATTTTTGTTCCATAGACGTCAGGTCCCTATTCCATGCAAGCCGCTAGTGTTAAAAAAGGGGCCGTTATACTTAACAGCTCTCTCATTAATCATAATGGCTCCCCTGCTATCCCAGTTGAGGTGCAAACTTCACTTGTAGCTCGACTATTGTGGCAGGTTAAACTTTTCTATACTTTGTTTAGGAAGCATTTATTTGATGCAAAAAAAGAGAATAACGAGAGATTCCAAGATTGCACGTTATTCTCTCCTTGAGATGTTATTTATTAAAAAAAATAAAAAATCTCAGCCATCGGTGTTGAGTGATTTTGCAAAAAACGCTTAACACTTTTAAAGAAATGTTGAAAAGAATCCATGCTTACTGCTAGTCCAAAAGTGTAGCGCATGATGTGGCCGGCTGCCTCTTCTTGCTGCATGAAGAAAGACACTGGGTACAAACAGTTCTCAACGTCCTTCCACTGACCCTGTGCGACCCAGTTTATGAAAGCTCATGCAGGGTTCACACAAGGTTCCATGGAGTTCTGTGGACTCCAGGAAAAGATACCAGCAATGGCGCCATTTCATGCATCAAATAGCAATGGGAAAATGAAAAGCTGTCCCTTCCAGAGAAATACTGTATGGAATAAAGACGTTACAGGTATTTTATGCTTTCCTCTGATCCAGACCTGCCAACTCCCATGGACTGGCTGTGTGACATCTGACTTTACCTCAGTCCTAAGGATCACCTGGTAGCACTAGGCTCTCACGTCACTTCCAGAATACCGAAGGGAAAATGCACCGCAAACTCCTGTTTAATGGTGCACAAAAGGTTAAATCAAGGAGATTTTTTGCCCAAACAAGCTGTGCCTGTCCATAAGCAGTCCTGTGCTGGCCTAGCGTTGCCACATCGGCCATGTTTTCCAGGACACATATTACTATTTCAGGGACAGGAAAAAGTGCTGCCCTGCAACGTGCGACGCAACAAGCGTCCACCCACAAAGCCTCCCCGTTGATGCGCTAGGACTCATGTTGATGTGGCTGCAAAGCGTGATCCTCCATTGGAGGATCTCGTTTTGCAGCGCTAGGCGCACTGAGGTGGGCAGATGGGCGTCAACTGCAAGGAACGTCCACTCTCACGGACGTTCCTTCCACGCTCGTCTGCCCCCAGCCTTAGGGAGTGTGGATATGACGGCAATGAATTGAATTATGTCATGATCACGCTCCCTCTCATCTGATGCCAGACCTGCCTAAGTGGACAGGTCTACCTATCTCACCAAAAACTGAGCTGGTAGAAGCTGAATGAGTAAAATTTATAACCATAACTTAGCCATGACAACAGTTATACGAGATATCTCCAAATAACGCATGGTCTTGTTTGATTTTTTTGCCCCATTAAATTAAAATACATCTAGCCAGAAAACAATTCCAACGTGTAAAACATTATCACAAGACCAGTGACTAAAGTATGTGTGCATGAGATCCCATATGTGTGACTTCTATGACGCTCTGTTCCTACAGAGCCTTACATAGGGGATTATACTATATTGTTTCACTAGACTATTTATATGCTTATACTGGTGTAGTTTCTCTGCTTTTTCTTTAGAACAAGGTCCATGGTGTTTTTAAATCGATCCCCTCAGTGCTTGTCTGTAGGCAAATATCTAATAACACAACCGTGTGCCAAAACACACTTTGATGGGTGCTTTAATGTTTCCTGTTAGCCGATAGGTCTGAGAATGCCTTTGGGTGGATATTGTCACGTATAAGCAAAAATGATAAAAATATGTTACGAACCTCTGCTCTACACTCCCCCAATTAATTATCAGTTGTTATCATTGCACCCTCATAATTTAAGATAGACTTTGTTATTTTCTTTTATTAAATTTGAAGATGCTTTATTAAAAATATTATAAATCTGGTTACAGATTATCTATATATCTATCTTTATTAATCCATGTCTATCCAAATTTATTAATCCATATCTATCTATTCATATTTATTAATCCATATATCTCTATCCAAATTTATTAATCCATGTCTATCTATCTATATTTATTAATCCATATCTATCCATATTTATTAATCCATATCTATCTATCCAAATTTATTAATCCATATCTATATATTCATATTTATTAATCCATATATCTCTATCCAAATTTATTAATCCATGTCTATCTATCTATATTTATTAATCCATATCTATCCATATTTATTAATCCATATCTATCTATCCAAATTTATTAATCCATATCTATATATTCATATTTATTAATCCATATATCTCTATCCAAATTTATTAATCCATGTCTATCTATCTATATTTATTAATCCATATCTATCCATATTTATTAATCCATATCTATCTATCCAAATTTATTAATCCATATCTATCTATTCATATTTATTAATCCATATATCTCTATCCAAATTTATTAATCCATGTCTATCTATATTTATTAATCCATATCTATCCATATTTATTAATCCATATCTATCTATCCAAATTTATTAATCCATATCTATCTATTCATATTTATTAATCCATATATCTCTATCCAAATTTATTAATCCATATCTATCTATATTAATCCATATCTATCCATATTTATTAATCCATATTTATTAATCCATATCTATCTATTCAAATTTATTAATCCATATTTATTAATCCATATCTATCTATCCATAGCTATTAATCCATATCTATATATCTATCTATCCATATTTATTAATCCATATCTATATATCCATATTTATTAAACCATATATATGGCTATATTTATTAATCAATATCTATGTATTAAAATGTATTAATCCATATATATCTATCCAAATTTATAAATCCATATCTATCTATCCATATTTATTAATCCATATCTATATATCTATCTATCTCATAACATAATCAGGGTTAGTCAGAGAGAGGTGAAAAGCAGGAGAATGGCTGGAGAAGTGAAAATTCTAGGTCAAAATAGCCAAACCAGAAAAATTCTCCCATTTATCTCACTTTCCAAATCGGCTATTTTGACCTAGAATTTTCCATTCTCCAGCCATTCTTCTGCTTTTCACCTCTCTCTGAATAACCCTGTATATAAATAATTGACCAGTTAATTGTTTTCATCAGAGATTGTATGTCTGTCTGTATTTGTTCACTGTGTATTATTCTACTAACATATCTTTTTGTTTTTCTAGGATAAATAGTGCAGAAAATCCGATAGGTAATGTATGAAGGGTTCACACTGTATATTCCAATATCAAATTGTTTTACTTATTTTCTATGGAATTAATTACATTTAATGAAAAATGCTTGCTGTCAAACAGGCTGACAAAAATACCATTGCTGCTCATGTTAATGAATTGTTTAGAATAGTGTCTTATAAGACGTTTCGATGAATAGATGGAATTATTTTAAGATGTTCAGGATTCTCACTCGAAGTCTGGTTATTCGAAATAACTGGTCAGTCCACAGAAAAATAATAAACAGCTGTGGACTAACCAGTATAAAGAAAATATGGTTTACGCAATTCTGAACTTGCTTAGCTTTCTAGATTCTGATTGGTTGTCAAGACAGTTTCTCTCATTTAAAAGGCTCATAAGTAGCCAATCAGTTGTGAGTCTAAGAAAGGCATAGAAAGAGGATATTGTGAGTAGAGCGTAAGAGAAGAAAAATGGAAAGGCTACAAACCGATCAGGAGTTAAAACTATTCTATGGGATCCAAGACTGTTGGCACATTTTGGCAGGTACAGCACAAGCACTAGGGTGAGGGCAACCCATGCAGTGAGACTTGGGCAACCTATAGAATATTGAGGCGTTCCCCAACTGTTTGATTAAAGAAAAAGCACTTTACTCCGGTTAAGGAGCAGATAATGAGTACAGAGAGTTCTATTTGTTGAAATATGCAGCGTATTGTATGTGTTATTAAAATACCTGATATATTGCTATTAGTAAAAGGACGTGCGAGTACATATCCCTTTCATATTTTTATAAATTGAGAAGTAATGTATATATTCACAATTTTTTTTTTAGACATTCTTCTACTTTAGACCAGTCCACGTGACTGCAGTTAAAGGGGTGTTTTTTCCTTTAGTCGCTTTATAATACCAAAGCCCTTTCGCTGTCCAGCGGAGGTTGGTGTCTATGAAACTTTTTGTGGTTTTTTTTGGTGTGTTTGTTCATTCTCCATTTGTGCCAGTTTGTTAATAATGAACTATCAATAGAGTCAATAAAATAAACCAGGATATGCACGATATACCAGTCGTTAGCAGGAAGTATATTCTTGCAAAAATACAGTTTTGAAATGGCGGGATTGGCTTTCTTCCACTGAAAGCAAACGTAGACTGACTCGGTATTTTTACCGGTGAAACCAGTTCCTGGCACCTTATTTTTAATTTAATTGCTTTAGAACACAGGGTCCTGTCTTTCAGCTCTTCCTTTGTTTCTAAACCAGTTACCTTTCTTTTTCATTAGGTCTTTTTGCAGACCTGCCAAATCACACGGTTTGACGTGTGACACATGGCTTTCCCTTAGTCCTCCTGATACCCTGGGAGCCTTAGATTGATACCCGGTTTTCGGTAGGACAAGGCGAAAAGCACCAGTTTAATGGTGCTTAAATAGTTAAAATCAGAGCATTTTAAGTTCATACATTAACAATAAGGCATTGTTTGTGTATGAAAAGCCCTGATTAGTTGCTCGTCTTGGCAGTCGGTCATCCTGGTGCTCAAAGTCAATAACTCCTATTATGTAAGGACCATGCTCCCACTCTCCTGATCTCATGCTTAGCAGTCATAGACATGTAAATGGACATATACAGCTGCTGCCTCTCACATACATGTCAGAGACAATTCAGAACATTGGATTTGATAGATTTGTTATCATATGGTAACTCATATTATGGGCCATATTACAAAATACACGTTAGCGTCACCTGCGTGAACGTTAATGTTAGCTTTGGAGAACCTAGCTCAGGCACACCATATTACGCTCCAAACGCTAACAGGTTAAAAAACCTGTTAGCGATTCGGAGATTGCACTTTTCGGCGTGAGGTTACTGTACTTTGCGCTCCCTATGCTTAACATGGGGAGCACAAAGAGTTAATTAGTGTTAGGATTACAAAGTCTTAACAATAATTACGTTCCGCTGTGGTTAACTGAAAAGTTACCCATAGCTAGGAGCTGGTGCTAACTGACTCCTCCTCTGCAGAATCCGCCAGCACCAGCTGAAAAATAAGCATAAATCAAATACTCACATCTTATCCCGTAGCGAAAACGGCGGCTCGATCCACATCTTCTTGGTGCCAGGAGCAGATCGAGACTGGGGGAAAAAAGTCTTCCAGTCTCCCTCTGTGAACACTCTGCCGACCTGCCGGATCTCGCTAGAGGTGAGATCCTGCAGGTCATGTGACCGGCAGTGGAAGCCTCAAAGGAGTCTTATGGACTTCATGGAGGGGATGCTCACGGCGGCACTTAGCGCGGCCTTGAGCATCCTGAGGCTCATCGCTGCATTATATTGCAGGCTGCTGGATTAGTTCCTGCCCTGTAATATGGAGCTAAAACGGGAAGCTAAGGAGAAACCTGCAAGCGCAGGTTTTCCTCCTTAGCGTCCCCGTTTTAACGTGAACATTGTATAAATGATAATATTTATTTTATGTTTAAAAAGGGAGGTATGTTTCTGTTCATTGGTCCTGTGCACAATCACCACATAGATCATAACTTTTGGTATTTTTTAACGTGAAGGCAGATATCGCGACTTATCACAAATTTTAACACGGTTCTATCTTTCTTGTGTTGCAATATGTACTGAATCATTTCATATTGTTTACACTTCTGTTTTTCCTATGTTATTATACTTATTCTGCCCCAAAAATGTATGAATTTTAAGGCAGTCTGTCTGCGCTGGAGTTCACCCAAACAACAACCTTCCAAACAATATAATGTCTCTCATCCCCTGCCACGTGTCTCCAGTGCTAAAAAGTACCACTTTGAATGAACGCAATGTTTAATTTGAAGAGTACGGGGCTAATTGTTTGATTATTATCCTCCCTAAAGGGTTTTATTCATTACGTTTTATAATCTCGATGGGAAATGTTTACTGTATTAAAATTCTTCTTGACACAATTTGCATTGCAGGGATCCCTGAATATGCAGTTATAAATAAAAAGAATGGAGGTAAGTGATATTATAACATTGTTTGGGGCTGACATTTCTGTCTAAGATATCTAACATTAGTTAAATGAGCGATTCAAATCTGTTTCTCATGACACACACAGAAAAGGTTCTGAAACTGTCAAGGCACTCCATTGTTTTTATAGGGGAGTTATTGATGAGCCATTGTAGCAAATATGATGAAATTTGACAATCCATAGATGGAATTACTCCAGCTGTGTTGTTCTTACATAAAGAGCATAAACTGTGGCTATTCTCATTTTACTGTTTTCTTATCGGGTGTTTAAAACAATGGTGGATATGCCTTGGTGGTTTTAAGATGGTGATCTCCATAGACCTCCCATACAAACAATGGTACAATAACACTGGGTGTGCATCGTACTTTTCCATGGAGAGCACCCTTCTTGGCTAGTGGAGAGACCTGGTGCACGTCAGTGAGGCCCGCCTTCACCTCCAAAACATCCACAAATCAATAATGGCGTGTGACACAGGTAACATAATCCAACGGATTTATTGGAGATAGTGCAACAGAATAAAATACAACGTTTTGGTCCGAAGAGATCTTAATCATGTCGTCTTTTATTCTGCTGCACTATCTCCAATAAATCCGTTGGATTACGTTACCAGTGTCACACGACATTATTGATTTATACAAACAATAGTGACACCAATGGGAACAACATTGGGAGAACTTGCCCTGAAAAACGTTCAAAAAAATGGTGATGTTTGCGCATTCTATATTGGGCAGCAACTATGGTTACAACACCTATGGAAAGCCCATTGAAACCTACACTGAGAACTATGCAAACTAAGGCAGAAACTATGGCGGAATTCCAGTTGCAGCTCTGTAAACAGTGAGCTAACCTTAGTTTTGTCATAGTTGAACGCCCTCTTCTAATTACTCCAAGGACCCTTTTATTAAGAGACCCATGAGAACCATTTACGCTCTACCAGCGTGCCATGGCGCAGTGGTAAAAAATCCACGGTCTTGTAGGTCACATGGCGTTCATCTGACTTTTGACTTTATTAACAAGGGTGTTCTGCACTTCAGTTCACGGAAACGAGCATGTTCTGTGTTTGAGGATAAAAACACTCACCACATCACAATGCCATGTGATTGACGTGAGGCCACTGACATTGCCAACACGGTCGTGGAAATGTGACTTAATCGAGATGGGCTGCCTCACATCAGAGACAGTCAGCAACAGATATTCTGCTAGCAGGAGAGTTATAGCATTGCTAATTTATTATATCACACATATGTCACATGTGTGTAGACTAAGACGTTATGGTCCTTGAAGAGTCCCTTTAATATGCAGTCAAACCTTTTACTTCCCATATAAAGAATGGAAATATAAATACCAAACTACAGATACAAGTATTCATATAGCGTCAACAAGTTCCGTAGCGCTGTACAATGGGTGAGACAGAATAGCAAATATACATACAGGTTCAACACACAGAACAGTAGGAGTGAGGACCCTGCTCGAGAGCTTACAATCTAGGAGGAGACACACTAGGTGAGAGTAAATAGAGTATAGCGGGTGCATCTGGGCTGGGTGGGAAGATGGCTCGAGAAATGTACAGTGAGGGATTATGGAGTGAGCTGATAGGCTTCTCTAAAGTAATGTGTTTTCAGAGACTTCTTGAAGGACTGGAGAGATGGGGAGAGTCTGATGTTGGGGGAGGGAGTTCCAAAGAAAGGAGGCAGCTCAGGAGAAGTCCTGAAGACGGGAGTTGGGGTGAGGGTACATGGAGCTGATAGCATTAGATCATTGGCAGAGCAAAAGTGGTCGAGATGGGATATATCTTCTAATAAGAGAGGAGATGTAGGCAGGGGCACGATTATGGAGAGCTTTGTACGTGAGCACCAATATTTTGAATGGTATTTCAAACTATTTTTTATGTTAACAAATACATTAATTTGCACTACCTTTCAGAGTCTACACCAGTGTTTCTCAACTGTGGTCCTCAGGTCCTCCTATGGGCCAGGGTTGCCAGATATCTGAAGCACAGCACAGGTGAAATGATTTGCTGCTCAGTGATTGCAGGATTCAGTCTGCATTTCCCCAAGGAAATCCTTAAAAACCTGTCCTGTTAGGGGGACTTCAAGTTCAAGGACCTGAGTTGATAAACATTGGCACACTGGCCTACACAATATAGTTACGTTTCTGTTTGGTGGAGACTTTGAATTCTCAATATTAATTTTCTTATATTAGCTTAGGTTTTATGTGAATGCCTTGTAATATTGATGCCTAAAACACAATTATATTTAATCTCAGGAATGGCAGAGACTTCATTGACAAACAACCCCCAAGACGACAAAGTAAGTTGTTCTCTCTCTGTGTGTGGTGTGTAATGTGTGTGTAGTGTGTGTGTGTGGTGTGTGTCCCCAATTAAGGTCCAACAAGAGATCTCGTATAAGGCTACTTTCATTTTAATTAAATGTTCTGCGTTACTGTTTGCAACACATGATCTTGGAAGAATATTGTGTTTCGCTTCTTTCTAATAGAAAAATAAAAAATAAAGCAATAGAATCCCTGATGTACATCTACTTTATATGTGCTAAAGCAGGGGTCAGAAACCTTAGCCTTTCAAATGTTTCGGATCTGCACTTCCCTTTAGACTCAGTCAACTAGTGGCTGAGTACCATGGGAGAGGTAGTTCTAAAAAAAAAATCTGGAGGGCTAAGGTTGCTGACCCCTGTGCTAAAGGTTAGAGTATATATACTCTTTTAATGTCTGGGTTCTGTAAAACAGAACAGTATGTTCTTACCGCCTACTTATTACACAAGAGCAAGACCTGTCCCAGAAGTGGAAGTTGCAAGCTACCTTGGGCTACAGACTTTAGAGCAGGGATTTCAAACTCTGCCCCCCCTCTCCCAGATTTTGGCGGCCTACAATTCCCAGAATTATTTGAATGCAATAGATGGCTTGAGAATCATGGTAGATGGGGTGCAGAATTTGAGACCGTTGCTGTAAAGAGTTCTCAATGAGACTGAAACTTATATTTTATTCTCTCAGTGGAAGGAGAGAATGAGTTATAGTTGACAAATGTCCTACATATGTCCTTGGTCTCGATTTAAGAGGTATACATTTATAAGGAAATACAAACAGATGGGAGAGATCATTATATATCAAACTGAATTACAGAAAATAGCAATGAAATAATATAAACGCTTATATTTAATAGTTAAATTCATCAGTAACTTATAATGATGAATAGGTGAGAAATCTTGGTGGACGCATGCCTTATTGCAGCCTCTGTAACTACATCACTATGATGTGTCATTCTCCAGCTTCGAAGTCAAGCATATGTCGCACCCAGCAAAAAATCCACCAGTCGCTTCCAATTCCAGAATACTTCAAAAATAAATAGTTACCGACTCCTTAATGTGGTAAAGTAAAGAGGATTTTATTCCACAGTGAGCAGCAAAGGGCAACGTTTCGACACAGTGGTCTTTGACAAAGACCACTGTGTCGAAACGTTGTCTTTTGCTGCTCACTCTGCAATAAAATCCTCTTTACTTTACCACATTAAGGAGTCGGTAACTATTTATTTCTCCAGCTTCAACACATCATTAAATGCTGAGACTGCACTAAAAATTTAGTGAACTATACTCTTTATGTGGCTTATCATACCATATGTCATAGCTCTATTGGATCAATAAATACAGACACAATTACACTATATTCCATAAAGCACTAACACATAAGTCATAGATGTTTATTCAGTGGGGGACAGCGTCATTTGATTTTAGGATTGGGAAAGCAACTTCCAAAGAAGGGTTAATTCATATTTTCAAGGTGTCATAACGCAAACCAGCCCAGCCGTTACATCATTTGGATTATGTAGAACTCCTATTCTCAGTCGTAGCAAACATAACCAGTTTCACTCCATCAACAAGCATATTACGTTAATCATTACCGTGCCGTGTGCCAACAACGGGCATACCGGCTAGGCAGGGTCAGAATCCATTATTTTCTGTAGCAGTGAATAATTGTACATTGTTGTTCTTCTGATGAAGCAAAGCGGAACATAGATAATAAAATATTAATGATAGTATCGGGAGACCAGAACATAATATTCTTGTTTAGATAAGAGGCTTTTTCTGCTGTTCCATTTTAATGTAAAATGAATTAACCTATGAATAACCAGAGAACCATGACTGGCATTTTATGCGTCAAGTTTTATGCCAAGTTTAAGCATTATGGAACATTGGCTTTTCATGGTGAGAATGACCAACAATTTGAATGTGTTATTATAAATGAAGCAGTATGGAAAGCTACATCTCCCAAAAACAGAAATCTTGGAATAAAAATACAATAACAATTATACATATCTTTAACGTTCCCTGCAGTTACTTTGAAAAGTAGGAGTGAATGAGATTTATAGTTCTTCCACAACAGCAATAATTCAATTTATTTGGTGAGTGGCAGTTAGAAATACTCCTATTCGTCCTATGTAGCATAGTGTTCATAAAAATGATTCTTAACTCTAATCAACAAAGAATATATATATTTATATATACAGTATATCTGTCTATATAGTGTTTAATAACCTTATGCTGAAATATTAGTAGAAATAACTATTTGAATGAAAGTTGTGTCCGTCAATACTCCAGTGTGTGATTTCTCTTTTACCAGACTTTTGGTAGACATCCTTGTGTACTTTTATTTAAGTACCTGCAAAGTGTGCGAAAAGTTTTAAGAATGTTAATAATTCCTCTTTGACTATCAACAACTGATAAAAGCTTATCAGGGTTATCCAAAGAGATCCGAATTGCTTGAGAAAGGTAACCGAACGCTGAAAATCAGCGTTCGGTTGCCTTTCCTGGCCATTCGGCTGTCCAGAGAGCAGGCAATTCCCCCAAATCCTGGCGAATTGCCTGCACATACGGTGCCTGTTCGGTGCCTGTTCAAGGGCAGTGAAATCCCCATAGAAAAGCAATGCTTCGGCTATTCAGAGAACACAAACCAGCAGTTCCCCTAATGCCCTGCCATTCGGTGGTTTAATTCGGCAAGTTAATTCAGGAGAATCCCATAGGCTTCAATGTTAAAAATATTCCCGTTTTAATTCAATATCTAATAAACCGTTCATTATAAAATTCTGCAGCAAAAGTCTCTTTATTTATAGATTTTTTAGGATACTTTAAGCATTTTTCTTATTTATTTATTTTTTTAAAAGTCCTATTTTTTTTTTTTTTTTTTTAAGTTTACTACTTTGTTTTGTAACAGCCCTCTTTATTATCATTCCCTGGACCTCCTGTGTAAATTTCAGACATTTTCGCTCAGTAGTTTCTTTGCAAACAGCGTTTAATTTTCACAGATTCATACAAACGGTTTTGCTAATTTATTCACCTCCCTCGTCTGCGTCTCAGCTGCTTCGGCTTTGTGTGATTCGGCTCCTGATCGGCTGCTTTGCTGCGTGTGATCGACTCCTGCTCGGGTTTTTCTCAGGTTAATCCAGATGTTTTTGCTTGTTTTCGGCGTGCATTCGGTGGGTTTTGCGGTTAGTTTTCGTCAGGTTTGCGGCAGCTTTTCCCTGCAATTCGGGGACCCTGTGGTGTTTGCTGAATACACCGCAGGGTCACCGAAATGGGATCAGCAAAAGGAACCGAATTGAAGAGAACGAAAAGTCAACGAACGTGCGGTGACTTTTCAAATTTCTTTGAATAACCCTGTATGTCTTGATGAGCATGACTTCTGTTAACCCCTTCAATACAAAGTTATTTTTCCATAAAACCACTGGCAGGACCCAGTGGCTTCATGGAAATGACTTTCCATTTCCATACAGTAAATACATACAGAGGTGTTCACCATCAGGTCTATTCACTATAGGGGTTATTCAGAGAGCACCGAAATGCCGCCGACATTTTGGTGCTCTCTCGTTCCCTGCAGTTCCCTTCACTTTGGGGAATCAAAGTTCCCCACACTGCGTTGAATTCAGCATGCACCACAGGGTCACTGGAGTGCAGGGAAAACCCACCGAAAACCGGCAGACAAAATCAATGCAGAACATGTCGGCAAAAAGCCACCGAGCCGCCAGTCTCACAGACCAGCCGCTGTCAAAAAGCTGACAAGCTGAAGAAAGGGGTAAAAAAAAAACAGTACGCTTGAAAGTGTCAAAATGTAAACGCTGTTTGCAATAAAACTACTGAACGAAAATGTCTGGAATTTACATATAAGATGCTAATAATGATAATAAAACGGTCTGTTACAGAAAAAAGAAAAAAACGCTTTAAAAAAAATCGAAAAAACTTTTGATGAAAAAAATCCCCAAAAAATGCTTAAAAGATCCTAAAAAAATCAAAGACTTTTTGCTTCAAATTAAAATTATAAATGGTTTATTAGATATTGCATAAAAGCGTGAATATTTTTAACATTGAAGCCTGAGATTCACCTGAATAAACCTGTCTAATGAAACCACTAAACAGCAGGACAATTCGGCAACTTTTCACTACTGTTCAGTGTTCTCTGAATAGATTAACCATTGCTTCTCTATGGGGGATTTCACTGCCGTCGAACAGGCACCGTACTTGCTGGCAGTTCGCCAAAATTTGGCAAACTGCCTGCTCTCTGAAAAGCCGAATGGCCCCGAAACGTCACTGTACTGGGAAATTCTCTGTTCAGTGACAGATCGTCTCTCTCTCAATAACCCCTTAAAGGTGAAACAGAATGACTGGAGAAGTGAAAATTTAAGCTCAAAATAGCCAAACCAGGAAAATTCTCCCATTTATCTCACTTTCCAAATCGGCTATTTGGTCTAGATTGTTCTCTTCCCCTGCCAAATCTCCTGAGTTTCACCTTTTAGTGAATAGACCTTTATGTGTATGTTTAATGTAGGTAAGTCCTTCTGACAGACTAAAAAAGATCTATTACAGTTACATGTTAGCTCTGTCGTTTCGTTCAGAGAAAAAGGAGCACAAAGCTTTTCAAATAATGTCAACCCATTGGATATCCTGTCCGATGTATGACAATTTCAGCGGCATGTTGTGGAGCCCAGCTGCAAATAAATTTAGTTTGCAATGAAATTCTTTTGCATTGCTGCAGAATCCGACCGCATCGAGTATACTCGATACCGGGGCACCTGTAGGCGCTTTGGAAGAATGTGTATACTTGATCTTGGTATTGAAGGGGTTAAATATCTTTATATCATAATAGATATATGCAAAGCATTATGATACAATAAGAGGCGTTTATAATGAAATACATCAGGAAGTTTATGCAAGAATTTGTAATAAAGAGTCACCATACCAGAACATGGCTATTTACTCATCAAAACAGGAGTGTAACTCCATAGGAAGCTAAAATAGACATTTCGTCATCTGGTGATACTTCCTCTGTTCCCGTATCTATTTCTCATTAGATGAAATACTCATAATATTCACTTCTGCGTATAAAGCTTACGCGAATCGCTAAATATTAAAGCCAAAGTTTGGCTTAATGTGTAATAATATGCACAGCTTTGGTTGGTTTATTTCTTTTGGGTTTTCAGATGAGGTTGGGCGGTTACTCTGTGAGAATCAACGTGGAAATAAATTCCACCATAACTGTTATGAGAGAAATAGGAAAAAAAGAAAAATATTATGGAAATGTGTTAAAATATCGACAACACTATAGACTTTATTCAATAAGAGCTGAACTTGCCACCGAATTGCATCGAAACGGTGAATTTTCCCTTACGGTGCAATTTCGAGGCAATTAGGATGTTCAAAAAGCTGGACATAATTCGCCAACTATTGGCCAAATTGCAGCAAAATACGGTGCAGTTCACCACAGATTGCCGCAATTTGGGGACTTTCGACAGCAGTGATATTCTCCCACAGAGAAGTAATGGTTAATCTATTCAGAGAACGCCAAACTGCACTGAAGAGTTGGCAAAATGCGCAGATTTTGGTTGCTTCAATTCGACAGTTTTAAACACCTGAATCCCATAGGTTTCAATGGGAAAAAAATTACTGTTTTTATTACTTTTTTTTTTATTCAACCGTTTATTGTTTTCATTTGCAGAAAAAAGTATTTTTATTCATTTATTTTTTATATTTTTTTAGGCATTTTTCTAGACTTTTTCTGCAAAACTTTGGATTCACATTTTTTTTAAACGTGCTTATTTTAATTCTGTAACAGACCTTTTTTTATTATTTTTTATAGGACCTTTTTCATTAACTCCATGCATTTCGTGTTTTTTTATTGTTTAAACCCCTTTTAAAAATTGCGGGGGGGTTTACCCCCAGTTCGGTGGCTGATCGACTTTTTTCAGCGGCGTATGGCTGTCATTTCCGAGGCTGCATTCAGTGGACCATCGGTTGCATTCGGTGGTCTACGGCTGTGTTCGGTGATGTGTTTGGCGTACGTGGATCATCGGCTGCATTCAACGGTCTGCGGCTGTGTTCGGTGATGTGTTTGGTGCTGTTCGGCGGATTGTCAACTAGGTTTGGCGGTCTGTTTGGTCGGCTGCAGCGCTCGACGGGTTGATCGGCAGCGTTCATCGGATCCCTGTGGCATGCTTCAGGAACCCTGTGGTCAATGCTGAATTCACCACAAGTTCGGCAAGCTGTACTCGCCGAAGTTCGCCGAACAAGAGAGCACCGAAATTTCAGTGCTCTCTGAATAACCTTTTATATGTGTGTTCATTATATGTAAGTGGATGTTATTGTTTAGTTTTATTTATTTATTTATTTTAAATACGTACCACATGTGTGCGGGACTATTCTGCGATTAGTAACCGTAGCAACTACATGTATTCGTGAAATGTCAACAGGGTGATTTGCAAAGTTAAATATTAATATTTCTGTGATTAAAAGGATTAACGATTGAATGCGGAAGTTGTGAGCGCAAAACAGTGAATGTATGGTGAAAGCAAACGTTTATTCGTGTTTCAATCAAATTATGTGACCATTCTATTCTTCACCAATTCCTGATGTTTTCTTTTCCTATGTTTTTTCTTTCAGGATGACGTGAAATACGCTGTTATTAAATTCCAAAATCAGGAACAGACAAAGCCACCAAACTCAGAACCCGAAGTAGAATACAGCACAGTCAAAAACGCTTCAAGAAAATAATATGAATTGCCAACAGGCAGAGGAATAAAAAAAGGTGAAGACGGCAAGGATATCGAGACTTTTCCACTAAACCAAGGATAAGTTAGTGGCCGTGGTTTTGAGAAAGAAGAACGTCCTTGAATATCTCTAGGAAGTTAGATGACAAACAGAATGATTCTGGCATCTTTGCTCCTTACACGCCTTAAAAAAACATCAACTCAAAAGTGACATTAATGTATTTTTTTATATATTATATTTGGTTTTTTTTCGACAGACAGAATTGACATTTTAAAATAAACAAAAAATTATAATTTTTAGGTTTAAAAATGCAATATTATTAAAAATGACCAAATGTTTGTAAGTGAAAAAAGCTGATTGGAAACTATATTAAGAATACAAGGGGTGTTCAGTCTGTGCCTAGACTTTATTGATTTATATTTATGAGAAAAAACGCCAAAGGAAATGTAATATACGAATATATGCTTTGGTTTTCAAGTAAATATTTTTTTAGGCTTTTGTATAAATTAAATTTCACGGAAAATATTATCTTTAAAACTGCACTTTTTTTTTATAAGAGGCATCTCTAGCTTTTACCAAAGACCAAGAAACATGGAGATTAATTCTACTCGCGCACAGGCTGCACAACCTGCTTAAATTTTAAATAGATTTTTAGAAACCAGTGTAAAGTGTATATTTTGTAAGAAACCACATTAATTAAAAATGTGTCTGAAAAAATAATAATTGAAGAAAGTAAATTTAGATTATTAAGCATTTTTTTCAGTAAACATGCTGGCATGTTCGTTTATTGACCCTATGCAAGCTCATATCATGTGACTGACAGTACAGTGAATGGAGCAATGTGCTATTTAGCTCTCAGGGATGGGTTAAACATATACCTACATATTTATACTTGAACATACATAGCTAGATGGTATCATTTAGCAGAATGGAAATAATAGGAGTGATTTTTGTCCCCTGCAATTTTTTATATACACAAACACTCGTCCTCTTCAGAGACCTGGCCCAAAGGGCACAAGCTTTCATGCCCTGATGGCAATTCCCAAAAATATCAATATTTATATCCAATGTGCAAGGGAGGCTATCATGGTCTTGTTAAAAAATATATATTTATTGGGTCCGATTAAAAACATACAGATGTATTAGCCTCAAGATAAAGGCGTCTAGGGGCCAAAACGTTGGTATGTTTTTAATCTGATCCAGTAAATAACTATATATATATTTTCAGTAAGACCTTGAGTGCCTCCCTTGCAATATATATATATATTCTATATACTGTATATCCAATGTAAAACACAATTATTTGGATACAATTGGTAAAAAAAAGGTTTTGTCCGTTTAGAATTTTTTTTTATTTCTCTTTTTCTGTTTTTGTTTCACTGTTTTGATCACAAGATTTTATATAAAAAGCTAGTGAGGCAGAAGTGGTAAAACTGAGCCAAAAACATCAGTAAACATTAAAGCGTGCCTTGTGATTAAGCAATTCATCGCTGTTCTGTTTGAAAACACAAACAGTCGATAAAATGCCTCAATAAAAGGCAGTGGATTAAATCGTTTTGTACTGGACTCAGCTATGTAACATTGACATCTGGGGCCCTTTTCCAATGTAACTCTGAGATTGTGTTGCACTGGAACTGCAGAAGGACTTCTGTTTCCAGTGCTCCACTGCTTGCTGCCAGAGGACACTTCAGCTCTTGGTACCCCCTGCCTCATGGGATCAGAGATACATTTTTTTCTTTTTATAACTATTTAATTTTTATCATGGCCGCCATCATGGTCGGTGACATCCCAGGATATTTTCAGGGGCTCAGAGACTGCACCAGGCCCTGGCCCTTGCCAAACACTGTGCATCTTGTATAAGTGACAGAGATGCCACCCAGAACCCATCCATGCCACCCAGTTCCCTCCATGCCACCCAGAACGGGCTTGCCAAGATACCAACAAATTTCCAGATGGGCCGCGGCATTTGAGGTCTGGAACACCGCTCCTTGTTGAGGGAGTGATTAGTATGGTCAGGCAGAGGTGCAGAGCGAATACTCTTCCACCAGGGAACACTTTTTATCCCTTTGCTGGACCACCAGGGATTTAGCCCACTCAGTGTAAAATAAGGTAAAGACTAAAGAAGGCAAAATGCTTTATTTTTAATTAATTTACTGTAACGGGCAGCTGAGGGAAGGGGGGCCTTGGCCAGACGTTCAGTAAAGGGTCCTAAAAATGCTTGTAAAAGCCAAAACTACTTAACACAAGGGCTTTCTTTGCAGAGGTTTATAATAGTATACAACTTACCGTAAGGAGTCGCAACGTCTGAGTTCCAAGCAAAGCTTGCAGCTCGGTCGGAATACAGACTCAGGTTATTAAACTTTTTTGAGCCATTAAATGGTTTGAACCGTTGTGTATAATGGCCTCGAGCCGTTAGTGTAACAGCTTGGTTGGAATAGACCCCTTGCTCCATACATCAACATCTGGATCTTTGTGAAAACACTGAACTTGTGTCACAACAACTGCCAATGTAATTTCCTCTTTTTTCTCAATGATACCTTTCCTTGCATGTTTGAAATCAATATTTGACGAATGTATAATTCTGTGCCATGTACATTATGTAAAGGTTTAGAGCTCGTGAGCTCACGTGGAACTCCCAGAAAGTCAACAACAGCAATATTTTTATTGCCGGAGTAAAGAACAGGGAAGAGCGTATTTATATATATATAAAAGGAATATTAGACCCCCTGCCAAGCAGGTGTAAAAGCAGAGTAACTTAGCCCTTTGAAATGCCTTGAGGTAACATTGCTACTGTTAATCATTCCATAGATATCTGAAGGTATAATGTCAATAAAAAACATAACAGTATAATTTCTAAATTCAGGTTCTCTTGGGGTTTACAGGTCTGGAATATTGTACCATTTACTTGAAGTTTGTATATGTGTCTCAAAAAAACTGTTTGAATAAACGAATATATTTGATTACATTGAGTTATATCTCACTACTTTCCAGGTTTTTATTTGTTACTTTTTAGACTTGCGCATTCATTTTTTGGAAGGAGGGGGATTTATTAGAATTAATGGTAATTTGTTGTCTTGTCCAAAATCACAAAAAGAGCAGCTACGTGGATGAGACAGATGAAAAATGTACCGTGTGAAAAACTATTTTTCTGCCATTGGTTAATTTTCATACTTTTGATATCGGTGCCAAGACAAGGGAGGGGAGAGGAGGAGTTGCTCAATTCCTTTGCCAAACCTGCATCTCCTTTTGCTATGTCATACAAGCTAGACATGTGCACGGCGGTACTTTTCATTTCGTATCGTTTCGTATTTTTTCATCTTTTTTTTCGCTTTGGATCATTTCTGATCATTTCGATTTCTTTTCGTATTGGATCATTTTGGATTGTGTCACGATTTGTTATTTCGGATCGATTTGAAATTTCAGCCGGCCGATTTTTCATTTCGGAATGCATCCGAAACAAAAATGGAAATATCAGATGAAAACGAAGTTTGGATGAAATTAAATGCACATGCCTAATACAAGATTTCTGTCCACTGATGTGTCCTGTATCCCCTGTCGAATCTTAAGGTAGAAATCGGGTGATTGATGTTTAATGATCAGCCAGTAAATGGTGTTTTTTGTCACAGGGAAATTAATTGAGGGGAAAGAAGGGCGAGACAGCTAACAAAAAATTTTAAATATATTTTTTACATAAGGTAAAAAAAAATAGCCATTTTAATATTTACAAAGTTAACAAAAAAATCATAAAAATATTATGTCTCTGTGATGGTAGTCACTTGGGGCCAGGAATTCCATGGATCTGAAAACACGTTTTGGAGGTGTAGAACTGGTGTTTATGGTGAGCCTGACATTTTCTATTGTTCCCGAGCCCTTTCCTATGTCAAAGCCAACCTGTGCCCCCTGTAGGTACGGGGTGTCTGTGTTATCTGTGTCCCATTCCCTGATGTCTATGTTGTTCCTTGGGAGATGTGCTGTATTATTCCCTGATGTATACTGTTGTGTTATTGTCCTAAATGTCTCCATGCTCCCATCTAGCCCAACAGCTAGATTAAATTAGATCTCTGCTAACCTTGTGTGTGGAACTGGAAGCAGACAGTTCCTGAACTGCATCTTTCTCCTCCCTGTCATGAAGTGGAGCAGAGTTCTTTCCTATGTCTGTTAGACCACGGCATTTGTGTGGGAGGGGGAGGCTATTCAGCTATATTACTTCTAGTGTATATTTTAGCTTTGTTGGGCTGTCCATCCCCTATGTGTCTTGTCCCGATTGTTTTCTTGTTCCTTCCTATCCCTGGGTATGCCCTGTGTATATGTTCCAAAATAAATGAGCTAGTGCCTCACCCACATTGTGTGTTGTATCTAAACCAATCATCGCTGGTGACTGGATACCTGGTTAGGATTACTCTGGGTGACTGAGCAATTCTAAGGTTACGAATAATATTGCAGACAAAGACAGCACAAAGACGACCTCCTCTTACTCTAACCAAATGCTCAAGGTGGAAAAGCAAGTGGCCTGTGCATATGCTTGATTTTTTCATGCCATTTTAACAGATCAAATTGTTTGAATGAAATTCGGACAACCAAAGCAACAATAAGGACATTTCATGTTTGGTGGTAGTGGCTTTCTAAATAATTGGGCAAACCAATTTCATTATACATATAATTACAAAAACATTATTAGATATAGAGGACACTATAAAATATTATAATATACATAATAAAATTACATCAAACATTCAAGACTGTCCGTGTTAATCAGTCCAGCTCTGACAGTCACGAAAGTCTTTATTTGCCTTCCTATAGGGCTGGCGTCATGGCTGATGGGCAACACTTTGGCGTTGTTGTTGTGGACATTTTTTTCTTTACTCACAAGTCTCTATGCACTTATTGAGTGGTGGAAATGCTTGGGTTTATGGCCTTCCTCATAAACACCATGAATTAAACATTTACAGGGAAAAGCATGACCTTTGTAAAGTCAGAGCTGCTCATTATTGATGTGAGGCACTTTGCAAAAAGGAAGATACACACATGATATTTCCCATGCAGTCCTTCCATTGCGAGTACAATTAGGACTGTGTAATCCATTAAACTATTAATTTACTACGAATTAAGATATAAATTAACAATTCCTTGTCTTCATCAGGAAGCATTATTTTACTGAGAGGGTGGTGGATACATGGAACAGTCTTCCAGTAGAAGTGGTAGAGGCCAAAACAGTGATTGAATTTAAGCAGGCATGGGATAGGCATAAGGCTATCCTAAACAAAAGATAAATCCAGGTAAAGTATCCATGTAATTGGGCAGGCTAGATGGGCCGAAAGGTTCTTATCTGCCGACATTTTTCTATGTTTCCCTTCCACATCTTCTTTCTCACTGACTAGACCAGTGATTTGCTACCTTTCCCACAGGCAGGAAAGACTTTGTACCTGCCAGAGGAACATGCATTTTGGTCTCCTACCATGGGACTTTGGACCTCTGGTTAACATTAGAAAATTGCTCTTTGTAGTGTTTATCCTAATTCAACATTGCTATTCCTATTGTCTCTGCCAAAAGGGTATTCTTTAAGCAAGGAGCTTGATAATCCCAAATTTAAACATGGCTATATCATAGTTCTCCATCCGGTCCTCTCCATTGTCCTTATCGTTGCTTGCCCCACCCATTTCTAAACATGGCTGTGTATAAATGGCCTATGTTTTGTTCACGAAAACAGCATCTGTACCTCCTTCCTCGTGTGTATGGTTGGTGTTTGGGGGAAAATCTGCACAATATACCCTGTTCTTGAGCATTCCCTGGAAAATAATTAGCAGCAGAAAGTTTCAGGAGAAGAAGAAAACAAAACCACTGTGTATTTTTTCACTTTCCTATACACGGCTATTGCAGGATTTTTAAACTGTGCAACTCCCCTGCTGTTTAGCATATCATATCACCTCTGTAGGAAGTTCCTGGAATGACTTTCAGATGCTGCATTATTGCAATGTCTTCCTTAAGCACCAGCACCTTCATTTCTTTATTGAACATCCACACTCCCATTGCGGGTCCAGATCCCGGATAACTTTGGCATCTGCCATTTCCATTTGCTGCTCACCTTTAATGTCCGTATTACAACCCAGTCGCATTGCCAGCAGTTGGATTCATAATACAGCAAAGCGATGCTAAGTGCTGCTGGTGTTATCTGCTCCAGTAGTACATAGGACTCCATGGAGACGGACGAATGAGATCTGGCTGGGTTGGCGTAAGGATAAGTGGAGTGGAAGATAAGTAGAGTGTACATCTATCCATGGAGCCAAGATTTGGTGGATCACGCTGCTCTCGCTACCATGGGATCTAAAGTGAGTATGGGATTTAATGGGGTGGTTAATAGGGATGAGCCGAACACCCCCCGAGTTTGGTTCGAGCCCGAACCCGAACTTCCCATTTGTTCGGGACCAAACCCGAACCCCCATGCAAGTCAATGGGGCTGAAAATTCGATTTTTTAGAGTGCCCTCCAAGAGGGCATATATGCTACATATTTGCCATAAAAGGTGTATGGGGGTCCGGGTAGTGCCCTGGGGGACAGGAAACAAGGACAAAAAGTTTTAAAAAAAAAATTTTTAAAGGGAGTTTTCTATGAAATAAGGGTTAAAAATAAAAACGAAAAAATCCTTCAAATATCGTGCCTAGGAGGTCCCCATAACCTGCCCGTGAAGTGGCGGATTTCTAGGATGTATAGAAACACTTAAAAACAAATAAATGACGTTTCATATGACGGTAAATGCTTTTCCTTAAATCAATCCATAAACAACTGCTTGGGGCGGCAGCCTGTGTGAAAATACATTTTAGGAAGCGCAGAAAACGTTTAGTGGTTCTTTGGGCTAAATTATTGTGAAACTTATGCAGGCTTTGGATGAAAGTAACAATAGGTGCTTTAAAATTGGGCTTTTAGGGTCGGCAACAGTGCTGTCACACCGTAACCCCTCTGAGGATATGAATCTGATACAGGCGTCAATGGCAGTGCACCCAGATATTGTGCCTTTAGTGCAGGCCAGCAAGTACTATCATACAGTAACCCCTCTGTGGTATTGTGGAAGAGTGCAGGGGTGGACCATGCAGCCCTATATTGAAAAGTGTTTATTTTTATCTGTTAATGGGCGTCAGTGCACCCAGATATTGTGTTTGTGCCTTTAATGCCAGGCCAGCAAGTATCATTATACAGTAACCCCTCTGCGGTATTGTGGAAGAGTGCAGGGGTGGGCCATGTGGTCCTATATTGAAAAGATATGCATCTGGTTAAGGCGTCAGTGCACCCAGGTATTCTGCCTTTGGTGCCAGGCCAGCAAGTATCATCATACAGTAACCCCTCTGTAGTATTGTGGAAGAGTGCAGGGGTGGACCTCGCGGTCCTATATTAAAAAGATATGCATCTGGTTAAGGCGTCAGTGCACCCAGATATTCTGCCTTTGGTGCCAGGCCAGCAAGTATCATCATACAGTAACCCCTCTGTAGTATTGTGGAAGAGTGCAGGGGTGGACCATGTGGTCCTTTATTGAAAAGTTTTTGATCTGGTAATGGGCGTCAGTGCACCCAGATATTGTGCCTTTAATGCCAGGCCATCAAGTATCATCATACAGTAACCCCTCTGTGTTATTGTGGAAGAGTGCATTGGTGAACCTTGCGGTCCTATATTAAAAAGATATGCATCTGGTTAAGGCGTCAGTGCACCCAGATATTCTGCCTTTGGTGCAAGACTGCCAGGGCAGCAAGTATCATCATACAGTAACCCCTCTGTGGTATTGTGGAAGAGTGCAGGGGTGGACCATGTGGTCCTTTATTGAAAAGTTTTTGATCTGGTAATGGGTGTCAGTGCACCCAGATATTGTGCCTTTAATGCCAGGCCATCAAGTATCATCATACAGTAACCCCTCTGTGTTATTGTGGAAGAGTGCAGGGGTGAACCTTGCGGTCCTATATTAAAAAGATATGCATCTGGTTAAGGCGTCAGTGCACCCATATATTCTGCCTTTGGTGCAAGACTGCCAGGGCAGCAAGTATCATCATACAGTAACCCTTCTGTGGTATTGTGGAAGAGTGCAGGGGTGGACCATGTGGTCCTATATTGAAAAGTTTTTTATCTGTTAATGGGCGTCAGTGCACCCAGATATTGTGCCTTTAATGCCATGCCAGCAAGTATCATCATACAGTAACCCCTCTATGGTATTGTGGAAGAATGCAGGGGTGGACCATGTGGTCCTATATTGAAAAGTTTTTTATCTGTTAATGGGCGTCAGTGCACCCAGATATTGTGCCTGTAATGCCAGGCCAGCAAGTATCATCATACAGTAACCCCTTTGTGGTATTGTGGAAGAGTGCAGGGGTGGACATGTGGTCCTATATTGAAAAGTTTTTTATCTGGTAATGGGCGTCAGTGCACCCAGATATTGTGCCTTTAATGCCGGGCCATCAAGTATCATCATACAGTAACCCCTCTGTGGTATTGTGGAAGAGTGCAGGGGTGGACCATGTGGTCCTATATTGAAAAGTTGTTTTTTCATTTTAATGGGCGTCAGTGCAGCCAGATATTGTGCCTTTCATGGCAGCAAGTGCCTTCACACCGTAACCCTTTTGTTGTATTGTGAAAGAGTTCAGTGCTAGAGGTTTTGTGAATGCAGAAGAGGACATCCCCTATCTATTCCATTACTTCAGCATCAGGGGATTGATAGCTGCTGATCCAGGACTGATTCATTTTTATAAATGTCAGCCGGTCTACAGAGTCGGTGGACAGACGCACTCTTTTGTCTGTGACAAAACCTCCAGCGGCACTGAACGTCCTTTCGGAAAGCAGGCTAGATGAAGGGCAACCTAGTAGCTGCATAGCATATTGGCTAAGTTCTGGCCAGTGATCCAATCTCAACACCCAGTAAGCCAGTGGATCATCTACTGGAAAGGTATCCAGGTCTGCCCTTGCCCCTAGGTAGTTCTGCACCATATGGTGAAGACGCTGGCAATGGGTGCCTACATTTGACGTCCCTGGGCGTCGAGGACTAAAAAAATTAAAAAATGCATCAGTCAAGCGACCCTGGCCTTCACCACTATTCCTCTGATCATCCGCAGCCTCAGAAGCACGTGTGTCAGCACTTGGTAATCTACCAGTGCCTGGAAAGGTGTTACACAAGTGTCGCTTTAGAGCGTCCTCAAGTTTTTTCATCCTGTGCTCCCTCTGTGCGGGCAGGATGAGCTCTGCAACTTTCCCCTTGTATCGTGGATCAAGAAGGGTTGCCAACCAGTAATGATCCCTCTCCTTGATAGCACGAATGCTGGGGTCCTTTAGCAGGCTTTGCATCATTAGGGAGCCCATGCAGCGTAGGTTGGAGGTGGCATTAGCTGCCGAGTCTTCCTGGTCAATGAGGATGACCGTATCGGGCACTTCCTCCTCCCAGCCACGCACAAGCCCTTCTATTTCTGGGCACACAAAACCCTGCCTTGAGGAATCCCCACCTTCAATGCCCCCACTACTTAAATAATCCTCCTCATCCTCCTCCTGTCTGATCTGAGTAGGACCCGCTGGAATGCTGTCTGCGGAAAGACTGGGGCCTTGAGAGCTAGGGAAGGCCTCCTCTTCCTCCCGCTGCTCTGCCTCTAGAGCCACATCTATAATTCCCCGCAGAGTGTGCTCCAGTAGGAACACTAAAGTAATTGTGTCACTGATGCATGCACTGTCCCTGCTCACCATCCTCGTTGCCTCCTCAAATGGTGACAGTACAGTGCATGCATCCTTGATCATCAGCCACTGCGGGGGGGAAAAAAAAACAAGTTGACCTGAACATGTCCTTGTGCCATACTCACACAAGTACTAGTTGATGGCCCTCTGCTGATTGTGCAGATGCTGCAGCATTGCTAATGTCGAGTTCCACCTGGTGGACATGTCACAGATCAGACGGTTTGTGGGAAGGTGGAATTCTCTTTGAATTTCTGCCAGGCGAACGCTTGCTGGGAATGACCGTCTGCAGTAGCTGCAGACTTTTCTGGCCTGGATGAGAAGCTCTGGCAGCCCTGGGTACTTGGTTAGGAAATGCTGTACCACCAGATTTAGGACGTGTGCTAGGCATGGTACATGCGTCAATTTACCCTTACGTAGGGTGGAGAGAAGGTTGCTGCCATTATCGCAGATGATCATTCCCAGCTCAAGCTGGCGTGGTGTTAACCATCTCTGCACCTGCCCCTGCAGAGCTGAGAAAATTGCTGACCCGGTGTGGCTCCCTGTCCCCTAAACAAACCAGCTCATGCACAGTATGGCATCTTTTTGCTTGAGCCATTGCGTAGACCCTGTCAAACGTCAGTTTAACTGCCACTTCGCCAGAGACAGAGAAGGAGGAGGAGGAGGAGGAGGAAGAGGAAGAGGTGGTGAAGCAGACAGACCTCATACAAGAAGCTTTCTGGAGGCGTGGTGGATGAACAAGCTCCAGCACAGAGCCCTGTCTTGGATCATTGGATCACTCCCAGCTGCAATCAGAGTTACCCAGTGTGCCGTGAAGGAAATGTAACGACCCTGTCCATGCTTGCTGGACCACGTGTCTAAAGTCAAATGCACCTTGCTGCTGACTGCCTTTCCCAATGACTGGAGTACATTGTCTTCCACGTGCTGGTATAGTGCTGGAATGGCCTTGTGTGAAAAGTAATGGTGTTTTGGAACCTGCCACTGTGGTACAGCGCATTCAGCAAATTCATGGATGGGAGCAGAGTCCACCAGCTGGAAAGGCAGCAGCTGCAATGTGAGTAATTTTGCTAAGCTGGCATTTAGATGCTGTGCTTGGGGATGGTTGGGACTATATTTTTTCTTTCGCTGCAGCAGCTGCGGCAACGTAATCTGACTGCGTAAATCTTCAGCTACTGGGATGATGTCACATTGTGAGGAAGGACCTGCTGGTACATCCATTACTGTAGCATCATCCCTGTCGGTGTAGGTTGTAGAACTCCGAGACAGCAGATTTCCTGCATGTGTTCTTTGAGACAACAGCGCTCTGCACCGGAGCAGCTATGACATGTGATGCCTTGGACTGGCTAGTGCTACGGTTGGTCACAGAGGATGTTATGCCTCGTGTTTGCTGTTCCTCCTCCTCCTCCCCCTCCTCCTCACTTGATTCCTCAGTTCGATCTGGCACCCAGGTGGAGTCAGTGACCTCATCATCATCAATGTTATCTTCACCCCCTATCTCCTCATCACTGGAGCCAACTTGGCAGTATGCTGCAGCTGCTGGGGCAACATGAGTGCCAGTTATTTGTGTGTCATCACTGGCACCCCCTTCCTCTAGGTTGATTATACTCCCTTGCTCAACCTCAGAGATTGAATCAGAGCACTGTACTTGCTGCGCATCCTCAAGCAGCATGTCACTCTCATTGTAGTCAAACAATTCAGCTGACTCCTCCGTGTGTGATAGCGAGGCTACAGCAGGATTAGCTGTGGACATGGAGGCTGCATTAGATGCTTTGGCAGCTGAGGTGGACTGTAAAGCACTAGAAGCCTGGCTGGCAGAGGACTCGGAGGATGAGGATGGCCTGGTTAGCCAATCCACCAAGTCCTCTGTATGTTGCTGCTGCTTAAGACGGCCAGCACCAGTTAGAAAGGACAAGCGTGCCCCTGCAGAGGATGCACCACGTCCACCACGACCAGAGACACAGCCTCCCGACACAGGGGCTGCTTGCCCTCTTATCTGTGGCTGGGAGCGTCTGCCTTAATTCCCAAGTGTTTTAAAGAAATTAGTGAGCCCCAAAAAAAATTGCTGGCTGTGTGACGACGAGACATAGAAGATCACCTTAATTCCCAAGTGTTTTAAAGAAATTAGTGAGCCCCAAAATACAGCGTGGTACTTTTTTTGTATGACGAGACACAGAAGATCACCTTATTTCACAAGTGTTTTAAAGAAATTAGTGAGCCCCAAAATACAGCGTGGTACTTTTTTTGTATGACGAGACACAGAAGATCACCTTAATTCACAAGTGTTTTAAAGAAATTAGTGAGCCCCAAAAAAAATTGCTGGCTGTGTGACGAGACACAGAAAATCACCTTAATTCCCAAGTGTTTTAAAGAAATTAGTGAGCCCCAAAATACAGCGTTGTACTTTTTGTATGACGAGACACAGATCACCTTAATTCCCAAGTGTTTTAAAGAAATTAGTGAGCCCCAAAATACAGCGTGGTACTTTTTGTATGACGAGACACAGATCACCTTAATTCCCAAGTGTTTTAAAGAAATTAGTGAGCCCCAAAATACAGCGTGGTACTGTTTGTATGACAAGACAAAGATCACCTTAATTTCCAAGTGTTTTAAAGAAATTAGTGAGCCCCAAAAAAAATTGCTGGCTGTGTGACGAGACACAGAAGATCACCTTAATTCCCAAGTGTTTTAAAGAAATTAGTGAGCCCCAAAAAGATTTGCTGGCACAGTGACAAGACCCAGAAAATCACCTCAATTCACAAATGTTTTAAATAAAGTTGTAAACCCCCAAAAAAACTTGCTGGCACAGTGACAAGACACACATCACCTAAATTCAATGATATTTGGTATAAATGAGACCCAAAAAGACTTGCTGGCACAGTGTGACAAGACCCAGAAAATCACCTCAATTCACAAATGTTTTAAATAAAGTTGTAAACCCCAGAAAAACTTGCTGGCACAGTGACAAGACACACATCACCTAAATTCCCTGATATTTGGTCGAAATGAGACCCCCCAGACCCCCCCAGTAGCGTGGCAGACCGGCAGTAACAACACACAACTATCTTCTTTGAAATCTCCTCTGAAATGCGTGCAGAATCGGCGCGTTGAAACCTTATATAGTGTGCTGCGGGACTTAGCTCTGTGAGCCCATGATTGGGCAAAATTTGCCCAATCTGGACTCAGAGCGGTGATTGGCATAGTGTTCAACCAGTCTTGCACCAGACCTGTGGTCAGGTGCAAGGCTGTAGCCAATTACGAGCTTCAGGCAGTGGGAAAATGCATTGTGGTCCATTGTGGTCGAACATGCGTCGAACACCCGGAAATGTTCGGGGGTTCGCGATCTGCCCGAACAGGCTAAGTTCGGGTCTAACCCCGAACCTTCCGAACCCGAGCAGCTCATCCCTAGTGGTTAACTCATTGTGTTATGTAATTTTGCTGATGCGCAATCACATAACATCAGGGTCGAAGAAATGTTATTCATTTTAGAATAACGTCAGACGCAGATGGTAAAGAGCTTGTTGGAATAGCTTGTTCTCCATCTGCTGGGGCCACATTAGCGTCTCTGATACGAAGTATAGGAGACTCTAATGTACAGTAACCTGGCGCAACATCCAAGACACAAACTTAGCGTAAGCTCAATTTACGTCTCAGATGGAATAGGATGGTTAAAAAATAAGCAAAGCTCTTGAGCAGTTATCGTGTACGGCTTGAGCGCTGTGCTTTGTGTCCAGGCTCTGATCAAGCACGTGATGCCTAGTAAATATTGCACTTTGCCTCTTAGCATATCCTTCCAAAAATTGGTCAAGGTGGACCTTGACGACAAGCTCAATTTCCAACACTAATCTTGGTAATTAACACAGCTGATAAAGTCATAATGGAGGAAATAAAACAATACCAAAACATTTTCTGTACTCGAAAGGCAAATAACCAGTCATAAGATAAACATACCATAAACCCAAAGTCCAATTTTTAATTTCCCAACCGGGATGTGTGTTTAGTCGTAACATAAGACCGAAAGACAAATAGAAATGGGAGATGCCTGTTAACCACAATTAATAAAGCAAAATATTAGGGTGTCTTTTACAGTGTAAATATAGAACCTGGATCAAAAAATCACTTATTGCTTGAACGGGGCAGTAAGGGGTGTACTTCTCTCTATCGCTACAGCACCAGTTAGCTTTCAAAACAAATATAAATTTGCATCTTGAACACATTAATACAACATATGAGGGTCTATTCACATTGCGTGCAATTTTGATGCTTTGTGTTTCAGTCCATCTGGCTGCATTTCTGTGATTCCATTTCGCTGAAAATACTGTGAATTCACTATTTAGCAAATGATCACCATATTTTTCCGAAATTGGAGTAGCCGAAGCAGTTATCGGATGTTGGCAAAAACCACCGAATTTCACCAAATTGCAGGGAAAAAAAGTCTCCTATTCTCCTAATAGGAGTATAAATCAGTAAAAATGTACAGGTTTGTTCAAAGAAGAGTGAAACTCAGGAGAATGAGTGGAGAAGTGAAAATTCTAGTCAAACCAGAACAATTCTCCCATTTATCTTACTTTCCAAATCGGCTATTTGGTCTAGATTGTTCTCTTCTCCTGGTTTTCACATTTCTTTGAATAGACCTGATAGTAGAAATGTGTCCAAATTATAAAAAAGTCCTTTAAAAAAATAAAAAAGTCAGCTACAAAATACAAAAACTTCTTTTAAAAAAAAGAAAAACAAAAATATTGTCTAAAAAATACAAAAAGGTGTTAAAAAAATAAAAAGGGTTTTTGCTGAAAATGAAGAGAGTAAATGGCCTTTAGAGTTTTTTTTAACGATATTAAGTTTTTTACATTGAATCCTATGGGATTCGCCTGTTTAAACCTGTCGAACTCAAAACAACCAAAAATCAGGACATTTCGCTGGAATTTCAGTGCAGTTTAGCGTTCCATGAATAGAAGACACAATAGTCTTCTATGGAGCAATTTCGGTGTCACCGAACACCACAGAATTGCAGTGAACTGCCCCAAAATGCACCGTATTTTGTACTGTAAATACTGACGAATTGCCAGGTTAGTGAATTGACGAATTGGCCTGGAATTGCACAGAACGCTGAAATTCGAGGCCGATTCGGAGGCTAGTGAATAACCTCTATATATTAAAATTGGCAAAATATGAGATTGTTTCTAGATGAAAGGTTAGAAATGACAGGTCTTATGTAAAAATGTGTATTGAGGTCAATCACACATCCTTACATCAAAATGCAATCTTCGTCAAAATAATTTTGTCCCTCTGGCATTTTCTATCTGAAACTAAACTTGAAAGACGAGTCGGGAAAGAATGAGAGCGTGAATCAATTAAATCTTCATGACGATGATTATCAGCAGCCATGTCATTGGTGATAAAACCATGGATTATGAATGACCTCCACATGACCAGCATCTTCCCAGGAAGGCTCACGTTTGCTGTTTGTTGCTACCTTAGATAAACTGGACGTGAGAATGGAGTAACCTCCTTGTGTAAGTACGAAAGCCTTGATAGGGAAGTATCCGCATGATTCATTTCCAATGCTGGTATAGAGACAGGGAGCACAAACTATATGCTTACTGGCACTCAACAATGCTGTAAAACAGGACTGTCGCTCACGGCCCCCCCAGATATTGATGCCTTCAATTCCCAGAATCCATTCAATGCAATAGATGGTCAAGGAATCATGGCAGTTGTAGTTCCGAAACATCTGGGGGTCTGGAGTTTGATAGCTCTGCTGTATAATGTTTACAATGTTTATTACATCATTTTAAAAAAGCAATGACACTTATTATTCAGTTTCGTTACCTATGTTCTTGTGCCCCCAAAGGTAGGCAGAGCAGCCACCAAAGTGATGGCTAAACCCTGAAAGGATGGCATCACAAAATACCATATACTTGGTATGTTCTTGAACCCAGGACATACTTGAAAACGAGAGAAATCTCAATGTATCCTTCCTGGTAAAATCCTTTATAAATAAATAAATAAATAAAATAAATAAATATACAGGTTTGATTATCAGTTGTTATGGCCTTCAACTATAATGTTGAACCACAATGTTAGATGGACTGCAAACTCTGTCTCCCTCCCGACAATGTTATACTGCAAACTCTGTCTCCCTCCCCACAATGCTACACTGCAAACTCTGTCTCCCTCCCCACAATGGTATACTGCAAACTCTGTCTCCCCCGCGATGTTATACTGCAAACTCTGTCTCCCCACGATGTTATACTGCAAACTCTGTCTCCCTCCCCACAATGGTATACTGCAAACTCTGTCTCCCCGCGATGTTATACTGCAAACTCTGTCTCCCCACGATGTTATACTGCAAACTCTGTCTCCCCACGATGTTATACTGCAAACTCTGTCTCCCCACGATGTTATACTGCAAACTCTGTCTCCCCGCGATGTTATACTGCAAACTCTGTCTCCCCCGCGATGTTATACTGCAAACTCTGTCTCCCCACGATGTTATACTGCAAACTCTGTCTCCCCACGATGTTATACTGCAAACTCTGTCTCCCCACGATGTTATACTGCAAACTCTGTCTCCCCGCGATGTTATACTGCAAACTCTGTCTCCCCGCGATGTTATACTGCAAACTCTGTCTCCCCACGATGTTATACTGCAAACTCTGTCTCCCCACGATGTTATACTGCAAACTCTGTCTCCCCGCGATGTTATACTGCAAACTCTGTCTCCCCACGATGTTATACTGCAAACTCTGTCTCCCCCACGATGTTATACTGCAAACTCTGTCTCCCCCACGATGTTATACTGCAAACTGTCTCCCCACGATGTTATACTGCAAACTCTGTCTCCCCTACGATGTTATACTGCATTCTCTGTCTCCCCCGCAATGTTATACTGCAAACTCTGTCTCCCCACGATGCAATACTGCATACTCTGTCTCCCCCACGATGTTATACTGCAAACTGTCTCCCCACGATGTTATACTGCATACTCTGTCTCCTCCACGATGTTATACTGCAAACTCTGTCTCCCCCACGATGTTATACTGCAAACTCTGTCTCCCCACGATGTTATACTGCAAACTCTGTCTCCCCTATGAAGTTATACTGCATTCTCTGTCTCCCCCACGATGTTATACTGCATTCTCTGTCTCCCCCACGATGTTATACTGCAAACTCTGTCTCCCCCACAAAGTTATACTGCAAACTCTGTCTCCCCCACAATGTTATACTGCAAACTCTAGGGGTTATTCAGAGAGCACAGAAATGTTGCCGTTATTTTGGTGCTATCCCGTTCCCTGCAATTCTGGGAATCAAAGTTCCAACCCTGCGGTGAATTCAGCATTCACCGCAGGGTCCCCGGACTGCAGGGAAAACCCGCCACAAACCCGGCAACCACCCGCCGAACACCTGCCGAAAATCCCGCAGGAACGCTGCAAAAAACACGCCGGAAAAAGTTGACGAGCCGCTGATCACAGCACAGACCGGCCACCGGAAAAAGCCGACAAGCTGACGAACGGAGTAAAAAGAAAACCCAAAAAAAACAATGCACTTGAAAGTGTCAAAGTTGAAACACAGTTTGCAAAAAACTACTGAACGAAAATGTTTGGAATTAACATATAAGATCCTATGAATGATAATAAAATGGTCTGTTACAGAAAAAAGATTAACCACTTTAAAACACGGGGGGGGGGTGAATTTGCAGAAAGAATCCTAAAAAATTCCTGAAAGATCCTAAAATGAAACAATAAATAAAGAGACTTTTTGCTGCAGATTAAAATAATAAACGGTTTATTAGATATTGGGTTTAAACGGGAATTTTTTTACCATTGAAGCCTATGGGGTTCGCCTGAATAAACCTGCCAAATGAAACCACCGACCAGCAGAGCATTTTGGCAATTTTTCTCTGCTGTCCGGTGTTCTCTGAATAGATTAACCATTGCTTCTCTATAGGGGATATCACTTCTGTCAATCAGGCACCGTACTGGCTGTCAATTCTCCAAAATTTAGCGAACTGCCAGCTCTCTGAATAGCTGAATGGCCTCGAAATGTCACCGTACGGGAAAATTCCCTGTTCAGCCACATTTCGGGGCCAGACCGGCTCTCTCTGAATAACCCCTTCTGTCTCCCCATATTATTATTATTATTATTATTAATTTATAAAGCGCCAGCATATTCCGCAGCGCTGTACAATAAGCACAGTACAGACAGGGTTACAATACATTGAACAACATTTGACAAACAGTACAGGAGGAGATGAGGGCCCTATTCCTGTAGGAACTCACAATCTAGGAGGGTTGGGGTTGGAAACAGGAGGAGAGGACTGTAAGGTGAGAGTGATTGATGGTTGCGTCAGTGAGTTGGGTGGTAGGCTTCCCTAAATAGCAATGTTTTCAGGGAGCGTTTGAAGGAAGAGAAGTTAGGGGAAAGTCTGACAGCACAAGGGAGAGCGTTCCAGAGAGTGGGGGCTGCGCGTGAGAAATCCTGCAGTCTATCATGGGAAGAGGTGATGCGGGGAGAAGCTAGGCGCAGGTCACTGTTTGACCTTAGGGAGCGGGCTGGGGTGTATTTGGTGATTAGTGAGGACAGGTAGTGGGGCGCTGAGTTAGTGAGGGTTTTGTAGGTAAGGATAAGGATTTTGAACTTAATTCTGCAGTGGATGGGGAGCCAGTGAAGGGACTCGCAGAGGGGAGCGGCAGAGACAGAGCGGCGGGTGAGGTGAATTAGCCTGGCGGAGGCGTTCAGGATGGATTGTAGGGGGAGAGGCGGGACAGAGGGAGGCCAGATAAGAGATTATTGCAATAGTCGAGTCGGGAGATTACCAGGGCGTGTATGAGTTGTTTTGTGGTGACAGCGGTAAGAAATGGACGAATTCTGGAAATATTACGCAGTTGGTATCGGCAGGAGGAGGAAAGAGACTTGATGTGGGGATGAAGGAAAGAGCAGAGTCCAGTGTAACTCCAAGACAGCGAACTTGGTTTGATGGGGAGATGGTGATACCCTCCACCGTGATAGAGAAGTCAGGAGGTGGGGAGGCATTAGAGGGAGGAATAAGTAGGAGCTCAGTCTTTGACATGTTGATCTTTAGGTGGTGGGAGGCCATCCAGGAGGAGATGCCAGATAAACAGTCACTGACTTTTGAAAGGACAGGGGGAGAGAGATCAGGGGTAGAGAGGTAGATCTGAGTGTCATCAGCGTAGAGGTGGTAATTAAAGCCAAAGCTGTTGATGATTTTGCCCAGGGAGGAGGTGTAGATGGAAAAGAGCAGAGGACCAAGGACAGAGCCTTGAGGTACACCAACAGATAGAGGCAATGAAGAGGAGGAGTTACCAGCAAAGGACACACAGAAGGACCTGTTGGATAAATAGGAGTCAACCCAAGCAAGTGCAGTGTCACGAGACCCAGAGAGTTGAGGGTCTGTAGAAGGAGGGGGTGGTCAACAGTGTCAAAAGCAGCCGAGAGGTCAAGCAGGATGAGAATAGAATAGTGGCCGTGTTTTTTAGCAGTTAGGAGGTCGTTGGTGACTTTGGTGAGGGCAGTTTCAGTTGAGTGTAGCGGACGGAAGCCAGATTGCAGGGGGTCAAGTAGGGAATTGGAGGACAGGAAGAGGGAGAGGCGGTTGAAGACTAGTTTTTCTAAGAGCTTTGATGTGAAGGGAAGCAGGGATACAGGGCGGTAGTTGGATGGAGAGTTGGTGTCTAGGGATGGTTTCTTTAGTAAAGGGGTAACTAGCGCGTGTTTGAAGGCGGATGGAAAGGAGCCAGTGGAGAGAGATAGGTTGAAGATGTGTGTGAGAGCAGGGGTGAGGGAGGAGGAGAGGGGAGGAATTAGATGTGAGGGAATGGGGTCGAGCGGGCACGTGGTGAGATGTGAGGAGGACAATAAGGAATTGACTTCCTCCTCAGTGGTTGGGAGGAAGCGGCAGAGGGTGGCAGAGGGGACCTGTGGGAGTGGAGGTGGCAGATAACTATCTTGTGTAGGGATGTTGCTTCTGATAGTTAGAGTTTTACTGAGGAAGTAGTCTGCCAGGTCTTGAGCGCTGAAGGCAGCTGAGGGGGGAGGTGCAGGTGGGTGGAGGAGGGTGTTGAAGGTGGACCAGAGCCGTTTAGGGTTGGAGGACAGCGTAGATATAAGAGATGAGAAGAAGGATTGTTTGGCCAAGTGGAGGGCAGAGGTGTATGACCGGAGAATAAACTTGAAGTGAAAAAAATCAGCTTCAGAGCGGGATTTCCTCCAGGCACGCTCTGCAGTGCGGGAGCATCTTTGCAGGTAGCGAGTTTGGAGGGTGTGCCAGGGCTGAAGCTGGCGGCGTGGGGCCTTGCAGAGTCGAAGAGGAGCAAGAGTGTCTAGAGCAGAGATAAGCGTAGTGTTGTAGTGATTAGTGGCAGCATCAGGGCAGGTGAAGGATGAGGTATGAGGGAGGTGGTGAAGTAGGTTGGAGAATTGATGGGGGTCCACAGCATGTAGATTTCTGCGAGTGTGTGTGCGGGGTGGGGGAGCAGGGTGTTTAGGAAGTCCAGATAGGTTGAAAGAGAGAAGGTGGTGGTCATAGATGGGGAAAGGGCGACATTTGAACTCAGAAATGGAGCAGAGGTTGGAAAAGACCAGGTCAATAACGTGACCATCGCGGTGGGTAGGGAGGAGGGAGGATTGTGTGAGTCCAAGGGAGGACGTGAGTGAAAGAAGTTTGGAGGCAGCAGGAGCGGAAGGATCGTCAATGGGAATGTTGAAGTCCCCGAGAATTAGGCATGGAAGATTAGAAGACAGGAAGTGAGAAAGCCAGGTAGCAAAGTGGTCAAAGAACTGGGAGGTTGGTCCCGGTGGGCGGTAGATGACTGCCACCCTGAGAGCCAGAGGAGAGAACAGGCGGATGCAGTGTGTCTCGAAGGAGGAGAAGGAGAGGGATGGGGGTGGAGGGAGATGCTGGTAGGTGCAGGTGGGAGAGAGCAGGAGCCCGACCCCGCCACCATTTCTCTCACCCGGTCTGGGGGTATGGCTCAAGTGTAGACCGCCATGTGAGAGAGCAGCAACGGAGGCCGTGTCAGAGGGAGTTAGCCAGGTTTCAGTTAAAGCTAGGAGGTTGAAGGAGTTTGAAAGGAAGAGGTCATGGACGGCTGTGAGTTTGTTGCACACAGAGCGAGCGTTCCAGAGGGCGCAGGAGAAAGAGGACAGGCGCTGAGGGATGATGGGAATGAGGTTGCTGGGCTTGCAGGGAGGTGATTTATGTGCGATGGAGATAGGATGAGAGGGAAGTATTGGATGTGTTGTGGGGCCAGGGTTAGGGGATATGTCACCTGAATAGAGTAACAGCAGGAGGGTGAGAAAGAGAAGGTGGGAATGGGATTTGTGGGCGTGGGAGTGATTGGCAGCAGGAGAGTTAGAGGGAGACCATGTTCTGAGGAAACAAAGGAGCTCATGTGAGGCCATCATGTGGGACGAGAGGAGGGAGGGAGAGATGCAGATAGTGTAGGGGTCGGTGGTAGAGGGGCAGGAGTTCCATTTAAGGAGAAAGGTAGAAGTAAAGAGGAGAAGCGTGAGAGAAAGCATGAAATAGACTTGCGTTTACCCAGAGTAAAATTGGGCCTTGCAGTTCCTTCCTCCAGTCCCGCAACTCCAGGAATCAACTCATAATGTATGTACGCAGTGGAAACTCTGTCTCCTTCTGTTAAAAACTCCAAACACTCAATTTCTCCATCTTCCTAGTTATACATTATGAACCTCATTTCCTTTAGCAAAGTGCCTGTAGATGCCAATGTTGCAAATACTGCAGAAAAGTGATGGAATTGTACCATTGACAAATGCCAGCGTTTCACAAAATTAAAATTCAAAGAGTGACAGGAAAACCTTGACCGTGAAACTTCTCCTGTCACTGTTTGAAATCTACGAGCCAAATCACCACTGGCTCCCCATTAAAGTCCCTATTTTGTCCGAGCCGCTGTATCAGCAGCTTGAGACAGAATATTTCCTACCTTGTCCTGATACCAGCATTGTCGCTGCTCCATGGAGCCTAATGCGTCCCTATACAAGCTCTGTCTCAGAACCATCAAGCAGCGATGAACATAATCAGTCGAAGAACATTGTGAACTATTTGTTCCCAGTCTTCCACTTGTCACAGCCAGCGGAGGAGACGGATCGCGCTGCCCTCTGCACTGTTGGATCTCAGGAGAGTAATGGACAGCCTTATGGATCAGTTGTAATTTGACCCTAGGTTTTTTAGCTGCCGGCATCTGTCACGGCTGCAATATATATTTTGATATACTGTGTATAAAGTACAGCTGAAGGGCAGCACTCAACCTTTACTAAGCATAGCGAGCTGGTGCTTCTCAATAAAAAAAATACCGCAACTCATACATTCTAAGACTTTAACAGCATACATTTAAAGATTTTAACAACTCTTGACCCTTTCAAGATTTTACCAATTTTTATCCCATTAACAGGGTTAAGCAGAGAGAGCCGAACTGGCCCCAAAATTGCACCGAACACTGAATTTCCCCGTATGGTGCAATTTCGTGGACATCCGGCTATTCAAAAAAAAAGCAGTTCGCCAAATTTTTGGCGAATAGCCAGCGAAATACACTATTGATCGGGGCCAGCGAGTCACCTCCAGTATGAACAAAACAGAAAGTAGGGATGTGCGTTTCGGGTTTCGGAATTTCGGAATTTTCACGAAATTTACCGATTCGTGCATTCGGATTCGACCGATTTTCCGAAAATTTTCAGATCCGAAAACGGCAGATTTTCGAATGGACTAGAAATGTGTAAAATCGAAATTCATTTTCGTTCCATTCGTGATTTCGGCTCCATTCCTGATTTTGGTTCCATTTCAGTAATTTCGGACATCGTATTTATATCGCTGATTCTGTAAATAAATTTTATATCATTCCCATCTCAATGTTTCCTTCCTGGAAAACCAGAGAAATCTCAATGTATCCTTCTTGTAAAACATGAGAAATCTCAATGGCAGAATTATCGTATCGGCAGAATTATCGTATCATATAATTATCGCATCCGAAAAACCATTAGTTTACGTCAAAACAAATAGACACTTTGAAACGAGGAGAACAGACGTTCCGAAAAACACGAAAATTTCTGAAATCACGAAAAAAAGTTGATACGAAAAACGAAACGAACCGAAACGAAACTAGTCGAAATGAAAATATACAAAATCTGAACGAACCGAACCGAATCGAACCGAAAAAAAAATCGGTGCCCAAGCCTAACAGAAAGAAAAAGTCTTTTAACTTGATAGGTTGATGAAATGGGTTTTCACGTTGCACTTTGCATGTAATAAAATATAGCCAACATAACAGATCTTGACATCTCTTTCCGATAATCAGACTATATACTAATTAACCTGTCTACTTTGAAACACAGCGCAAGAATATATACATCTCTACCTGCGGACAGAATGCAAAGGCCAAGCAGAATTTGCATATTCACTGCAAGGAATATACTGCAACGCGGCTGATATCTTGAGGATATGAAAGTAATTATTTATGTTGTCATTTATGACTCTATACACTGGGACTAACAGACATTAAAAAAGATGGAAAACGCCTGCGATGGCTTTGGGAATACTTTAGAGGGACAACCTATTCCTATATTGTTGAAGAATGGCCCAATCTGACACAGTCATTTCAGGGATAAAATAATAGTAATTATTGCTTTTTAATTAGATGTAGAATTTTATTAAAAAATTAAATGAAACAATTAATAATATTCCAAAACAACATACATATAATGCCAGCTAACAAGATGATCTACTCATAAAGTCCAAATACATTTGAAAGATAACTGTCCGAGCCGAAGAGCATTGTATACTCAATGTAAGTATAGATAGTTCAGAAACAGTTATTACCAAAGGTTAAAGATTGCTAACTTAAAAAAAAATAAAACATATATATATACTTTTCTTGATTATAAATGGACAATAAGGAGAATAATGGCGAGATTATAGGGAAAAATTGCAGATAGGGTTAATACAAATAATGGTATCAGTTTATATAGGGATTCAGAGATGTACATTTTTTATAAAGAGTTCCTCAAAAGAAGGGCATGGCAATACCAGAGCTATCCTTGGGTTTTTTACGTGGTGTCAAACTGCAAGCATGGTGACATCGGCGACTATGAGAATGACGAGAACGGGGTGCTTTCATGTGTCTTCTTTTTCCTTTAAAAACACAAACAAGTGAAAGGTTGAGAATCAGCGTCCATACAATGGCCAAGACCAGATGAGACATAATTATTGATTAACGCCTTCACTGCCATGATCGAGTATACTCGATCTTCAAAGCACCCAAAGGTATTTTGTTTAGTAAATGGGTCCCTAAAGTTTTAGAACCTTGCACATGACACCTGAGGTGCCAAAACAGTTTAAACAGTTTGGAATGACGTTTTTTTCTGCAAGGAAATAACTGATGCCAAAGTGTTTCGAAGAGATGTAGCAGCACTTTTTGGCCAGCAGAAGGCGCCATCTCCACGTCAAATAATTCGTACATTTTTAAGAATCTGCTTTTGTGATTATAAGGCACATTTCCAATGTATGTCTGCTTCAAATGTGTTTTCCATAAAACCACTGGGTCCAGAAAGTGGTTTCATGGAAAATAACTTGGTAGTGATGGGTGTAAAATAAAAAATAAGACTTTTATCAATTCTCATTGCTGTCCTCCTTAAACACCCAGAGGAACAACTCTGGACACCACACTAAACTACGGGTAATTTAAACCAGTTAAGTCTGAATTATCACTGGAGGTAACATTAGAACAAACAAACTAAACTCAACCAGGAAAATGATACAGAATTCTTCCAAAATTAGTGGAATGGAGTAATTAGATAGCTAATGTATTACATGTGTATATACATAATGATTATCAAACATTTCTTGCATTTATTGTAGTTATTCCAGCTATACAATGTGTTCAGTGACCTCTACGCAAACCAGGAAATGAATGAGCCAATCAGAATGATCAATGAGATCGGAATGAACAATGAGAGACATTGTAAACCATATACCAATAATCCCTGAACATAAAGGGTTTATGGGTACTCAAGGGATTTTTGGTATTTTATTGCCTTCTACTCTAAAGTGCTGACAGCTGAATTGAAGCTCTGTGGAACCCCAAACTATGCAGCATCACATGATGGACAACATTGGGACAGGGAAGCATGCATGTAGACCCTCAAAGATATGTGTACTTCTATCTAATTTGCAGGGTTATTCAAAGAGCACCGATTTGGCCCCGAAATTGCCCCAAACTGTTTTTCTTATCGTTTATGCAGTTTTGCGGCAGTTGTTCAGGTCTATTCGGTGGTTTTGCAGCGGTATTTCGATTCTTTCGGCGGGTTGGGTTTTTCGGATCATTTCGGCGGTTTTGCCACAGTAGATCAGATCGATTCGGCGGTTTTGTGGCGATATTTTGATTCATTCTGGTTTTCAGATCAATTCGGCGGTTTTGTGGTGGTTGTTCAGATCGATTCGGCAGGTCGATTCGCTGTGCTTCGTGTACTCTGTGGTGAATGCTGAATTCACTGCAGGGTCGACGAATCGAATGGAAGAGCACCGAAATATGCGACATTTTGGGGCTCCCTGAATAACCCTGTACGTCTCTTGCTTGTCTGCTGCTGATTATAAGCAATGTTAGAAGAATTGAAAAACCTCAACAAAAACAAAAAAAGATCTTACTCTGAGGATGTTGAGGAGAAGTCCTGTTGCAGACGCATCCGGTGGATTTCTTCTGAGTTTGCAGGAATCCTAGAGCATCTAAACAAACAATACAGACTTCATTTCCGACAGCTCGGTATATTTGCATAATTCAAAAATTGTATGTGTTTTTCTGCTTTAATTTTTGTTAAAAATGTTGAAACTTTTTCAGAAAACACACTTCCCCAGCCTCAATTACCCAGGGATCTCAAATTCTATAACCACCAGATGTTTATGACCTGCTGTGGCAGAATTCTATGAATGCAATAGATGGCCAGAGAATCATGGGTGTTGTACTTCAGTAACAAGGGGTGGCAAAGTTTGAGCCTTACATGAACAAATTATCATAAAATTGTTCCTTATTTTAATTTAAAATGTTTAGGAACAAAACCTACTGAGGTCTTTGTGCCTTCATTTACTTAAACGTTTCACTCTATACTACCATGGAATAAAAACAGCATAATCTCTTTTTACATGTATTATGAAATGTGTGTGTGTGCATGCCAATAACAGGGTAATTCAGAGAAAGGTGAAACTCTGGAGAACTTTTGGAGAAGTGAAAAATCTAGGTCAAAATAGCAGATTTGGAAAGTGAGATAAATGGGAGAATTTTTCTGGTTTGGCTATTTTGACCTGAAGTTCTCCAGAGTTTCACCTTTCTCTGAATAACTCTGTATATCTTTTATGTTTCCTACAGAATATTTACATTGTGCCATCTCCTAAATACTTACTAAAATGTATAATTTAACAATAACACTTATATTTTATATGTTTTGAATTATTTATATGGTCATTCGTTATCTTGTTATCCAGTGTAGACTAGAATATTCGGGTTTTTTCAGTACCGATGTTTCTGCTTTTTCTTGATAAACCTTTCTCAGCTTGCACCCCTGTTAAAGTAAGAAAAAAACAACATAAAGTATACGGTAATTGATTAGATGAACAATATAATTTTCTAGCAGACATTTGTTGCCCGTAAAATTTTCCCCTTCTTAGGGCTCAATTCTAGAATTAGTTTAGTATGTGTGATGGTTGGCGCTGGAAGAAAGAAAATATCTTATAAAGGGGTGCCGGCAGTGATCCTACAGGTAGTCTGTCCGGCTACCCAGTAAAAGACAAATATAAAAAACAAATTGAATTGGAGGAGGGCGCGCCCAAACTTCAAATGAAGTTGTAAATTAGAAGACAGTCTATATAACTGATCTATAGATAGTCTTTACCAGATGGCTGAAATTAATCCAAACAAAAGGAGGTTAATTCAAACACCGGATCTTTGGATAACAGTCTATTCCAATAGTCCGTTATGCACCTCGGCCAGTCAGTCCTGGCAACTGGGCAGATCTCTGCAAGCTCAGGGACAAACCTGATGGTTAGTGGATGCTGATATCTCCACGGAAGTCCCGTACTACTGAGCCGATGTAGGCAAGTGGAACAATATTTTCAGCCAGACCTTACCCCGTTGGAGGGCCCACCTCTTGATGGCTCCGTATATTAGGATGTCACAGGATCATCTGGGTTTGTCTCCGAGGGGCGCCTTATCCTCCTTAGGTTGGCCGCGGGGATCTTCAGAAGAGTGGACCAAACGGAGAAGTCTTAAACCAAGAGTCCTCTCTCAGAGAGCACACAGTACTCCCAAATCGTGCTCCTTACGTCTGCCTCCTTCGAAATCCACCGTAAATGGGGGAAAGAGTACTTGAGTTGAATATCTTAAAAGATGAATTTATTGAAATTCAATAAAATGGCACCATACATCAGTGTGATGATAAGGATAAAATAAAATCATTTTATGTTTTATTTTATCCTTATCATCACACTGATGTATGTTGTCATTTTATTGAATTTCAATAAATTCATCTTATGGAGATCCCCGCGGCCACCCTAAGGAGGATAAGGCGCCCCTCGGAGACAAACCCAGATGATCCTGTGACATCCTGAGATACGGAGCTATCGAGAGGTGGGCCCTCCAACGGGGTAAGGTCTGGCTGAAAATATTGTTCCACTTGCCTACATCGGCTCAGTAGTACGGGACTTCCGTGAAGATATCAGCATCCACTAACTATCTGGTTTGTCCCTGAGCTTGCCGAGATCTGCCCAGTTGCCAGGACTGACTGGCCGAGGTGCATAACGGACTATTGGAATAGACTGTTATCCAAAGATCCGGTGTTTGAATTAACCTCCTTTTGTTTGGATTCATTTCAGCCATCTGGTAAAGACTATCTATAGATCAGTTATACAGACTGTCTTCTAATTTACAACTTCATTTGAAGTTTGGGCACACCCTTCTCCAATTCTATTTGTTTCTCAATTCTGTAATTGTTCTTATCGTAGCATCTCGATATGTAAGCGTTAGCGCTAGGTTTAGTAAATTTAACGGCAAGCCTCAATAATCCCTTGTTGACGCTACACTGGGGTGAAATCAGTTAGTGCTTCGTAGCTTGAGAGAGCTTTACTGTACTTAGCTCCTACTATACCTAACATGGGGAGCGTGAACAATTTTTACCGTCTTGACAAGTGTGGTATTCCAAAGTGCTGGCGCACGTTAATGGCTCCTGAAAGTTGGTGTTAAATGATTGTGCAAATGCAAAATCATTTAACACACTGTCCTAACCCCCTAAAAATCCCATAATCACCTCTCATCCCGCAGCAAAAAGGGCTGCCCGATCCGCCTCTTCTTCTCGCTGGGAGCAGAGTGAGACTGAGAACAAATAGTTCCTGGTCTCCCTCTGCGACCACTCCACTGTTCTGCACAATCTTTCGAGAGCGAGCTCACGCCAAGCTCGTGACCGGGATGCACAAAGCTCAATGGAGTCCTATAGACTCCGGGAGCCGACACCTGTGGTAAACTCCATATTCGATGTCAGCCAAGCCTCCGGGGCCTCCCTGCCTACTATCTTCATTGCATGTGGCCACGATGACGTCAGGGAATTAACCCCCTACCTGCCAAAGGTCTCCCTATGGAGGAGATAGGGGGGGTCATTAGGACCCCCTCTCTCACGATCAGTGGAAGATAGAAGGTCATGTTTGGTATTGATGGAAAGGCTAGAGCATGACCTTTCTAATGATACCAAACACGACCAGGTTACAACTATAAATAATTAAATAAAAGTAAAAAATAATAGCATAAATTTTTTTGCTTCTTTTTAATTTATTAATGCAGTGCTATTGTTCACGCTTAAATTATAATGTGAACAATGATGCTGCAATAACAACAAAATTTCAGTTTTACCTAAAATCGAATATTTTCTAAGAAAAATAAACTAACGGGTTCCCATTTCTAATTTTTTCAACAAGAGTGCCCCATAGAATATATAACTGCAAAGGCTCGGATGATAAAATGCAAAAAAAAATAATCATAAAACACGCTGTAGATGATTGGAAATTCACATTTTGTTAAACATTTTTTTTATAGTATTCTGGTAGGACATGAAGTATACATATATACTATGATATATTATGAATCTGACGAGTCTCCCTAAAAGAAGGATATGTAATTTTTCTGGGTCGAATAATAAAACGTGACTTTCAATCGCGTTTAAACATGAGGGGCAAAAACGGTAAAAATTAGCTCAGCACACAATGGTGAAATGGCTTAGCAGTGAAGAGGTTAAAAGTCTGTATAATAAATGATATACATATAAATCCCGAGTGTGTGTATATATATCCATACACATCAGGAGGGCAGTACTCAGCATTCAACTCCCACCAAGCATAACAGGCGGGTGCCTCCCAAGAAAAAACATACAACAGACAGGAGGATAACACTCCAATTCATATGTTAAACAACATTAACAGTAGCTCACACAATTAAAGATTATAAGATTTAAAAGACTTGTTGGAATGTGAGATAAATGGGAGAATCTTTCTGGTTTGGCTATTTTGACCTAGAATTTTCACTTCTCCAGTCACTCTCTTGGTTTTCACCTCTCTCTGAATAACCCTGATACAATGCCTAGCTCCTGCTGAAGAGGGTCCAGTAAACCCTAAACAGCGCTGTCCAGGAGTGGTTTTGACCAGTTTCATACCTGGTCTATGCTAAATAAGCCATCTAGTATGGCATGGCATTGATTGAACGGTTCTGTGTTAAAACAGACCCAGGATGCAAAAAAAAGGGGAAATTGCAGATGTCATTTGCATGTCTTACCCAGAGTTCTGTGCTGCATATGGGGAATGTAACACATGAGCTCTGGGATGCAGTTCTTTGAATTGCTGTGATGTGTAAGGCTAGGGTCAGACGAACGCATTTTTCACGTTGTCCGTGAAAAAGTGCGTTCGAACGAATGGACGTATTTTTTCACGGAATACGCGATAGCGGTCATACGATGCGCATTTTCGTCCGTGATTTTGTACGGATCATCAATAAAACACTTTTTGTGTCTGGACGTTATGTTAGCCGGACATTAGCAGCATCTGACGTCTCCTAATCACACACACACGCCGCTATGCGGACGCAGCGCACTCTGTACGTCAGTAGTAGCGGTTTGACGTTCTAGAAAAAATGCGTTCGTTTGCCACTTGCGTTGCGCGGACGAACTTTTGTGCGGCCGTTCGTCGTATGTTACCGGCATTGGACGTCATTTGCTGCTAGCACGGCCGTGATTTCGTGCGGCTAAACGCACGTTAAAACTGCTTTCGTCTGACCTTAGCCTAAGGCTAGGGTCAAACGAAAGCATTTTTACACGCGAATGTAAAAAAGTGCGTCTGAACGAATTGACGTATTTTTTCACGGAGTGCGCGAAAACGGTCATACAATGCGCATTTTTTCGTGCGTGATTTTTTCGGATGTCAATAAAACTCTTTTTGTGTCTGGACGTTATGTAGGCTGGACATTAGCAGTGTCTGACATCTCCTAATCACGCAAACACGCCGCTATGCCGCAGCTGCGCACTCTGTACGTCCGTACTAGCGGTTCGGCGTTCTCGAAAAAATGCGTTCGTTTTCCCCTTGCGTTGCGCGGCCGGACTTTCGTGCGACCGTACTTCGTATATTGGCCGTCATTGCCCGTCATCTGCTGCTAGTGCGGCCGTAATTCTGTGCGCCAGAACGCACGTTAAAAGTGCGCTGCTCTGACCCCAGCCTTAATGGCCTCTGCAATAATAAACTTTATAACTTGCAGTGCGGAGGCTTTTAATCTAATTTTTTTGCCCTCCACCACAACTTAAATAAGTACTATATATATATATACATGTTTAGTGGACACTGAACATGATTAGTTAACTGTCTTTAATCAGAACGCACGCACTTACTGTAATCACCTTTTTTACTCCGCTTGCTGCAGGACTAGCCAGCTCTCCATAAAGATTCTATCTACTCAATATATAACCCATAAAATGTAATATATACATGAATCTCTTTTAAGCTCGGTTATCTCAATTACACTTTCATTTCTCTTTTTTTTCCCATAGATCTTTAAGTGTTATCGCCGTTCAGTCTGAGATATGACCTTTACCTGCATTTCCTTGTCCTTGCGGGGTCCAGCAGTAGAATAGGGCAAAGAACGAAAGCAGGAGGAACACTGTGATTGTCCTCATCTTCACAGGCGCTGAGGTGCATGAAGCAGTGGCTCCCCTCACTGACTCGCAGACTCCCCTGCTTTGTTCTTACATAGGCTGCGGACTGTGCAGGGACGGGCCCGAACGACATGTTTAGACAGACATTTTTCAAGTGTCCTTAACATCAATACCCTGACTGCCGGAATCCTTTGTGAAAATCAGATGATCTGATGTTGCCCCGTCTGGCACGTCCTTTCTGTTTTGTTTATTGTACACGACATGTATAAGGATTAAGGAATTTAAATTCTTTTTTACCTCACGTTATCGTTATTTGATTATGTTCTCGCTTGCCTTGCTGTTCAAAGCTTGTCAATCGGAAAGACGTCTGTGCTCGGAAATGCAAGATTCATTCGCTTAAAAGAACGCTACCACTAACATAAGCTGCAACTAGAGTTCTTGCACATTACAAAAAAACACATTATAATACACACACGCTACTCCTTTTTTCTCTGTTTGAAGTCATTGCATGTTCAAATGTAAAATAAAGATAGTTGTTTATCTCCTGTTTTCATTTTGTGGATTTTTCTCATGATGAAATATTTACCAAAATCTCAACACAACCAACACTTTTACAGCTGTGGTATGAGGTAAACCTGTAGTGAAGAGCAATCGGGGTGGAGGGGTTATCGAGACACAGCTGCAGGGATCTATTGTGCTGTCTATGCTACTTGCGATACGAGTTGGCAGCTGAATGCGCTCTGATCATGGGCTAACAACACCTAGTGGTACTCCCTGGTGACGTTATTTACATACATTTCACACAATGCAAGTCAGTATGTCAGTTTTCGGGATTTCTGACCCAAAGACTCCATTCTATGGCCAATGTCACACAGTGAGGAGCAAGTGTTGCAAATATATGGTGGGGGGGAGTTCACAACACACAAACATTACACGGTGGATGCACACGGTGACACATATAGAGTAAATTATTTTCTTAACTAAACATAAATGAGAAAAAACAAAGCACATGTAAGATATCAGCAACATCAAATAAACAAAAAAAGAACATTTCATTTTTTTGGTGGTAGTGGCCCTTTAACATGCCTGATTTGGTAGGGTTAGTGTTGCTAGTCAACAAAAGCTAGAGAGCTAAAGGTTAGTTATCACTGACAACACTCAAAGATAAAGAGTTTTAAACTCAGATATGAAAATCTTAGGGAAACTCATGTCAGAACGGTTGAAGCCTTATCTGCCAGGACTGGTTAAGCCAGATCAAGTGGGCTTTATCCCGGGCAGGGAGGCCAGGGACGCCACAACCAGGGCTCTTAATGCGATCTCGATTGCGAAACACTCGAACATGGGACTGCTGTTGCTATCGGCCGATGCCGAAAAGGCATTCGATTGGGTCCGATGGCAATATCTGTTCGAAGTTCTGAGGGTAATGGGGTTTCCCGATGCCTACCTGCAGTGGATATTTGCCCTATATTCCTACCTGATGGCACGTATCCGGATCAATGGCGCACTCTCCCAGGGAATAGTAATTCACAATGGTACAAGGCAGGGATGCCCGCTCTCGCCTTTACTGTTCGCCCTCTCGTTGGAGCCACTGCTGGAGTCCATTCGACTTAGGGAAGACATTGAAGGAGTCAGGGGACGATCGCATACACGACTCTTTGAACTTAACTATAAAGCGCTCCTTGACTCTTTGGGCACTGATCTTGAGGGGTGGTCTGGGAAATTTATATTGTGGCTAGGACGAATAAATGTTATTAAAATTAACATTATGCCCCGCCTACCATACTTATACTTATATCAAACGGTGCCTATCCGGATACAAACACCTTTTTCTCTATGTTACGAACGAAATGGTTGAAATTCATATGGCCTAAAGGACGACCTAGGGTACACACTGGTACGCTGTGCCGAGCTAAAGCCCTCGGGGGACTTGCACTACCAGATGCTAAGCTGTACTATCAAGCCGTCCAATTATCTCGCATCTTAGATTGGTCGCTGACTACCTTGGAGAAGATGTGGTTAGATTTGGAGGAAAGGATCATGGGGATGCCACTGTAGACGTTGCCATGGATCCGTCCAAGGGATTTCCCAGAGCAACCACTACCATGGAGCTTGCCTAAGGAAACGTTACGACTGTGGCAGAGGATCAGAATGCCGACCACACTGACTTCTGCGATCTCACCGCTCCTACCGCTTACTCACAGTCCAGGTTTTCCTCCGGGGGTGTGCAAAGCCTTGCGGCGCCGCTTAGACTTACCAGGCAGGATCACGGTCCACTCTCTTCTGAACGACGGTCAGCTACCCCCAACCTTGGATGTAGAGGGAATGCCACCGCCCACTGCGCTAGAATATTTCAACTATCATCAGGACATACTTGAAAACGAGAGAAATCTCAATGTATCCTTCCTGGTAAAATCCTTTATAAATAAATAAATAAATAAATAAGTCCTATCTAACTTCAATGAACGCAAGTAACATCAGGAAGCATTATTTTACTGAGAGGGTGGTGGATACATGGAACAGCCTTCCAGTAGAAGTGGTAGAGGCCAAAACAGTAATTGAATTTAAGCAAGCATGGGATAGGCATAAGGCTATCCTAAAAAAAAGATAAATCCAGGTAAAGTATCCATGTAATTGGGCAGACTAGATGGGCCGAAAGGTTCTTATCTGCCGACATTTTTCTATGTTTCTATGTTTCTAGGACATAGTCTTACTAGCCCGCTCACCCCCTTTGAAAACTTCTACTGGCTAGGGATACCACTGGCAAGGAGCATCTCAGTGCTATACCGTCTACTACAATCCGCAGATAGAGAGGTGCCTGGGTACCAAGATAGGTGGCAAGAGATTCTGAATGGTAACTTCTCCGAAGATGACTGGAATATGACCAATGCACTGATACACCGGGGATCCCCGGCACTCCGATGTGCCGAAAATGCATACAAACTGATTTCCTTTTGGTACTGGACGCCTGAACGAGTATATAGAATACAGCCTTCAGCTGACCCCACCTGCTGGCGATGTAAAAGTGCCCGAGGCAGTTATCTCCATATTTGGTGGGACTGCCCGTTACTTCGTCCTAACCGAGATTAGTACATGAGGGGGTGTGTCGTGTCACAGACCTGGATGCCTCATTTACTGCAGCAACATACCTCCTACTGCATTTCCTGACGTCCATGGAAAACATGCGCAGGTCTGTGGCACTGTGCCTTGTGTTCACAGCAAGACTACTAATCCCCACACTGTGGTGGTCCCAGACTGCACCTACTCGACGATCATGGATAACTGGAGTAGAGTCCTGGTGGGCAGTGGATTGATTGGTCGCGAAAGACCGAGATCAAATAGACATCTTCTGTAGAGCATGGATCTACTGGGATGAGTTTGTCTCAGGAGGTCTGACAAATGCTCGTCCACTGGTGGAGTGAGAGTGGTGCTGGTGAGCGTAGTCGTGGTGGTCGGCCCAGGGGCCTGTTGTATCCCCTGCACCCGTCAGTTATATATATCATAAGGATTAGACCTGGAGTACCCCTCCCCCCCGCCTTCCTTGCCTCACCCTCCGACGCTTGTCACTTCTATTCCTTCTCTTTTTCAGCTCTTTCACACTAATGCCCCCCTTTTTTTTTTTTGGTTTGGTTTTGCTTTGTTTGGTTTGACCTATCTTTCCTTAATACTATTTTGAAATCCTTTTTTTTTTTTTTATAATAATCACAATCTGATACAAACTGAGGATTGACACACATATTTCTCTGCAAAGGCATTTCGCGACTGCCGGGTATCTATGAACCTGAAATGCAATCGCCCTGGTGGGAGACGTCATGTATACTCTCATTGATATTGCAACCTTGGGCCACCTATGCGATTTTTCTTATGTACTCCAATACATAAATTGTGGGACACTAAGAACTACCTACCAAGACGCGGCTCGGTTGTACAATTATAATACACACTGTAAAGTCAGAGACATACTTTATTGCCTTCTTAAGTAATCTTATGTGATGCCATTTTTCATTTAATAAAAAATTTTGAATACAAAAAAAAAAAGATAAAGAGTTACTTGGCAAAGGGTTCCTTAGAATTAATCGAATAATGACAATTTATTGATTTTGTAGAAAGCTACGAAGTAATAATACAGTATTGTATAGTAGACATGTGCATTCGTTTTAGTACTAAAACGATTTAGTCCGAATTTTGGGATAATTTAGTTTTCGTATGACTCAAGAGAAACAAAACTGCTCAGTACAAAAAACAAAAGAAACTAAAATAAAATGCACTACATTTTAGTTTCAGTCCTTTTTGTGATATTACATTGATGAGTGAAGGAGACCAGCAATAAAGAGAGCAACATCCGAAGTTCTGCACCCTCCACATGCCAATGCAGTAGGATGTTCTATACAGAGAGGGGCATTAATTAATGCAGGAGGATGTTCTATACATTATACAGAGAGGGGTATTAATGCAGGAGGATGTTATATACATTATACAGAGAAATATATAAATTGAGGAGGATGTTCTATACAGAGAGGGACATTAATTCAGGAGGATGTTATATATATTATACAGAGAGGGGTATTAATTAATGCAGGTGGATGTTGTATACATTATACAGAGAGGGGTATTAATTAATGCAGGAGGATGTTCTAAACATTATACAGAGAGGATCCTATTTTTCAGCCCTTTAAATCCAGTGGCTGTGAGCGCGGAGATCGACTGCTTGTTACATTATCTCTCAGTACAATGTATCAGGCTCAGCTGTTAGAGTAACTAACAGCGCTCAGATTTTCAGTAAAACAAGGAAATAATATTGTTCTAATATCTTATATATAAAAATATTATTTACTAGTTTTACTGAAACTCTGAGCGCTGTGATGAGCAGCAGTCAGTTACTGTAACAGCTTTGCCTGACACGGGGCAGTATTACAATGTTGGTGCTAACTTAACCAGAGCTGTTGTAAACTGAAAACCTCCATAGGCTATAATGGCTCTGGGAAGTTTACAACAACTCTGGTTAAGTTAGCACCAACTATGTAATATGGCCCACATTGTGCTGAGAGTGAGAGATACTGTAACAAGCAGAGATCTCAGCCCTCTGAGGAGCCACCACAACAATAGTAATTGTATCCAGTGGTTTTCGGATGAATGAAATTAGTTTTCATACTAAAGAACTGAAAACGAATTTCTTTAGCAACTAAATAAAATGCATTTTAGGACTAATCCATTAGTTCAAAACGAAATTTTGTGCTGTGCACATGTCTATTGTATAGTGTACAGAATGAGCATGAACAGTGGAAGAAAAACATGTTCAACCATGATGATGAATAATAGAGACATACATATACCTGTAAAGAGGGTTAAGGGAGGATATAATGGGAACGGGAGAGGATGACAAGTGATGGCAAACATTTTCATTTAAGACCCTAGGAACAGTTGGATCAGTTATAATTTGAGATCTTGTGGCCATAGAGGCAAAAAAGTAAGCATGAGCGAAAAACAAAACATACAGGGCAATTCAGAGAGAGGTGAAAACCTTGAGAATTGGCAGGAGAATGAACAATCTAGACTAAATAGCCAATTTGGACAGCGAGATAAATGGGAGAATTCTTCTGGTTTGACTATTTTGACCTAGAATTTTCAATTCTCCAGTCATTCTCAAGGTTTTCACCTCTTTCTGAATAGCCCTGATAGAGTTTCACAAAAGGTAACCCTCTGAAACATAGGTTGTCCCAGTCCTGTGGTGTCTACGTCTATTGTTATTTGTGGTCTGGAGTATTTTGGGAGTCATGTCCCCCCTTTGGAACCATGGTAGGATTTCCGTTTGCCAGTAATACCACCTTTAAGTATGTTCCTCATGTTGACCCAGAGCAGCATCAATCAGTGCTTAATTAAAACGTATTCTGGCCGCCTTCCAGACGTCCTGTTTATTATTTGGGATTCCATTCTGTTCTTACTTTTTCGTGTAGATTCTTGCTCATTTGCACTCTCTGAGACAACGGAGAACAGTCAACAGTTTTTTGTAATATCAAATTCAAACATTGCGAAATAAGGTCGAGATAAGAGGCTGGTATGGGGGGATTTCCAGAAGAACAGGGTTAGCAAGAACTGAAAAAAAGGATGGGAGGATTATCGTAAAAATCTCTGGGGTGGGCGTGACAACAATGTCAGAGCTACGGGGTTATGAGAGCCAGACATCAATAATAATACGTAAAAGAACACCACTCTACTTAACTTTTCTATGTTTAGTGGTTTTCCCTCTGAGAGTCCAGATGCACTCCAAATAATAGAAATGTATAAAAAATACAGAGGGGAGTCAATTCAATGATAGAAATCAGGTGCATATAAGTAAATCCACAAGTTTAGAGTTGAAAAACCATGTGTATAGAGTCTCAATTATATATGAATCAAAAAACTAAAGTAATTAAATGGAATATCACCACTTCAGCGGGTCACGTCTCCTGCAATCACCATATTGCCGCCACTCTTTCCATCTCTGTTGATCAATATGGTATCATTTTTTTTTATATAAAAGAAAAAATAATCAAATTCATAATATAATTCCAAATTTATTGTAACATGAAAACAATTATAAAATTGTGCGATAAGCTCAACGCGTTTCGTCTGGCCCTTTAGACTTTCTCAGGAGCAAGCACGAGTGATAACACTCTTTGGAATAAAATCAAGGGAATGAGGTCATGGGTCATTCACTTGATTTTATTTCAAAGAGTGTTATCACTCGTGCTTTCTCCTGAGGAAGTCTAAAGGGTTAGATGGAACGCGTTGAGCTTAGTTGAGCTTACTGCATAATTTTATAATTGTTTTCAAGCTACAATAAATTTGGAATTATTCTAACAATTTGATTATTTTTTATTTAAAAAAAAAAAAAATGTTCCCATATCGATCAACAGAGATGGAAAGAGTGGCGGCAATATGGTGAATGCAGGGGATGTGACCCGCTGAAGTGGTGATATTCCATTTAATTACTTTGGTTTTTTGATTCCTATATAATTGAGACTCTACACTTGTGGATTTACTTATATGCACCTGGTTTCCATCATTGAAGGACTCCCCTCTGTATTTTTTATACATCAGTAATAATACGCATTGTAGAAAGATGATTTTTTTTAGTTAACCAAGTGTGTAAAGGGCTCTAACAAACAACTAAAGAATCAGACATTTGTACTGAAAATACAATATTATAATATAATAAAAAGAAAATATTATATTTTATTATTATTATATATTTTATTATATTATTATAATATTGTATTATAAGTATTTTAATACAAGTAGCTTCACTGATATTATGTACAGATGTATTCCTTTATGTCCAGAGGCACGTAGGCATCTTAACCATACTGTAAGCTGAAAATTTCTGTATTTTCATAAAAGATCTGCATGATTTTATTTATTTTCCCTCCAACTCTGCTGTACTGAGACCAGACATACCTCTCCACATGGTGCCAATATGAAGTTCTGATATAGCTTGTGTATTCTCTATGCTAGTTTTAGTGCCTGAAATATTCCTATGAAATCTAAGGCCTGTCCAGCTATATACTTGTTTTTGCTAATTACAGCCAGCCAGACTTGATGCTGCTAGAGGCCAACCGCCCCCCCAACACACACACACGTACACACACACACACACAGGTACACACACACACACGTACACACACACACACGTACACACACAAACACACACACACACACACACACACAGGTACACACACACACACGTACACACACACACGTAAACACTTGAAACCTATATGGCTATTGTACACAGAAATGGATAATAAGAATGTTGGTCTTTTGCTCTCTGGGTGATTGCATCCTCTGTGTGAAACCACCATCTCTATGATCATGGGCAAATCATAATCACAGGCATAATGAGTGGATGTTTGGTCAAGCTGTCCTTGAGGGAACTTAGTTGCAGAGCCCTCTTAATAGACAGAGCATGTGTAAAATACTCTCAGACAGGACAGACGGCCAAAACGTCCATGTCTGACATGCTCAGTTGCTACTATGCTACATCCATTAGTCAAGGGTAGGAGAAAAGCTTAACCAACTCTTTGTTCTTTAACTAATACCCACCGTCACCCAGGAAAAATTACTAGCCATGACATCACGCACATTTTTTTTTTTTAATATTTACTTTTAACTGAAAACTGGTAGGGCACTGCCCCATTTGCCCCAATGGACGAGCCTCCACTGCATGCAGGCTGCATATCCCATATAAACAATTATTATTCTGAATCTTTATCTACGTGACCCAGCACAGCTTATTTTATCTATATTGATAGAAACTCTGCTGAGCTTCTTATTAAAACTTGTGCTGACATGATTGACTTCGTAATATTGGCACAGCGATTGCATTCCGTGTTGTAGCTATTGACTTTGTTTATGTAAGCTTTCAAGTTACAAATTCTCAGATTGCACATGTGCATTGTGGTTCCGCTCAAGTAGATTTTTTTTATTTCAAAGTTTTTTATTTTGAAAAAGAGTCAGCTTAACATCAAACAAAGCGTGGAATGGCCTCGCAGGGCCATGAAATGTCATCAGAGAAACACATTGATATAGAATAAAGAAGTCATCAGAGAAAAATCACATTTTAACAAACATCCCCTAAGAGGTTGGTCTCATCGAAGGTAAACAGCAAACGAAACATGGAATGGTCTATATGAGCAATAAAACTTCGTATAAGTCGCATAGAGAAATATTAGAGTCAGGTAGCAGAAACTAAACATCAGAAATTAATATTCAAAGAGTCCTCAAACCAACAACTCAGAGAGTGTGGGGTTAAAAGGAAAAAATAAGGGGGGGGAGAAACTGGGGGAGGAGAGAAGATGGCGGAGGCCAGAACCGTGCCAGCCCTGGCAAAGTCCCGTGGGCCGAAAAGACCACGTGGATGCCATGGGGAGTAAGTGGCACCTGGCCCGGGTACTTGGGGACGATGCCGGACTCTAGGCTGCAGCTGCGCCCTCCAAGGGCTCCCGGAGAGGCCATCAAAAAAAAAGGGGGTGTGGGGGTGACACAAATAAAAATCAACAGCGGAAAATGGCCGCGCAGGACCGTGAAAAGGCATCGAAAGAGGTCTTAAGAAAAGCAAAACATACAAGAACAAATAAAGCAATATCTAGGAAGGGTCGTATTATGTCATCCGCCGTAACATATAGTATGTCCTCTGTAGAGAAAAGACTCGTCGGAACAAAAACAACACTCTGAATGACTTTCGACAGGTGTCAGCAGAATCATCCTCAAGTGGGGGGGGTCTCCTCAAAATATAAAAGAATAAAAAGCGAAAGTGGCCTTGTAGCGCCCAAACATAAAACAGTCTCTGCGGAGATAATTCCAACCAGGGCCCTCCATTTCTCATCAGGAAACGAGAACAAAAAGACAATAAATGTCCATAGAGGGCGTCCAGAAGAAAAGCACAAAAATAAAAGGGGGTGTCATCCAAAACACAGGATGTCAGAAATAAGAGCCAGGGGGGTGTCCTCAGCCAGTGTCTCTAAATGGTAGTCGACCTACAGCAGGTAAAACGAAGCCGATCAGGCCAGGTACATCCTTCAGGGACGCAGAGCTAGAATCCATCGCAACAACGCTGATGGCGCTCGGCGCCCGGTGGAGCGCCAGACTCCATGCCCCCATCCTCGTCGAAGCGGCGCCAAACCAGGATCCAGGCCTGCACTGCCCACCCTCAGCACAGTAGCCGTCGATCCCCCTCAGCACCACCAGAAACGACTGCAGGGTCCCAGAGTCCAGCATCAGTGTCTCAGCCGAGACATCGACCTCGTCACCCCGTGCGGCAGCAGCTGCAAAGCATGCCTCCTCGTGGTGCTCTACCATTGCGGTCTGGACCTCAGCCACCGCGTCTTCCCCATTCGCAGCCTGCTCCCTATAGGCCCGCCGCGGTCTCATCTCGGTCGGCGCGGGGAGGGGGGTCACAGAAATCTGCGTGAGGTCTGCCGCTTCCTCCACATGCACATCCGCAGACATGGTGACCGCTCCACAAGTCCCCCCCAGCAGAACTCTGGGCGGCGACTCCATGTCACCGATGCTCACCTCCGCCTTCGTCCGAGTCATCTCCTCTCTGCAGCCTCTCAGCGCCGCTACCATCTGGCGCCAAACGCCTTTAGTCATTGGGGCATCGTCCTCCGCCGTCTGCAGTAGCTGGAGACAGGCATCCAGGCCCGCAGCAACAACTTCTGCACCGCCAGAGAGTCGCGTGCTAGGCCTCAAGATGGCCGCCGGCATCGTGGGGGAGAAAACACATAACTCAGTGGCAAGTCTCTGGTCCGGGGGGGGAGCAGTACGGACCCCGGACATCTCGAGTCCGTTGGCTAGCCCTTCAGGTGTCCCCTGGTTAGTCATCAAGCATAAAAATCAGCAAAAGGACCCCAAAGCATGAATTTGGAGCGGAGCTCCTCTGAAGGCTCAAGTAGATTTGATTCATGGGTAAATAAGATACATCTTTAGATCCAGGCAATTTAGAGTGAATAATTGTATTGGTCTTTTATCTACGTGGGCTAAACACCATAACGGACATGCGCTATGGCAGTGTTTATAGATTCCTTTCATTCTAATAGCTTTTTTTTTTTTTCTTCAATAATGGTAAAAGCAGGGTCCAAAGAAACCAAAGAAGTTTCTTTAGCGTGCAAGTATGTAAAAATGTACTAGATAGGCCATACACACACAAAAAGAAAATAAAGATTAAGGCTAGGGTCAGACGAACTCATTTTTCACGTTGTCCGTGAAAAAGTGCGTTCGAACGAACAGTCGTATTTTTTCACGGAATACGCGATAGCGGTCATACGATGCGCCTTATCGTCCGTGATTTTGTACGGATCATCAATAAAACCCTTTTTGCGTCTGGACGTTATGTTGGCCGGACATTAGCAGCGTCTGACGTCTCCCAATCACGCAAACACGCCGCTATGCGGACGCAGCGCACTCTGTACGTCAGTAGTAGCGGTTTGACGTTCTAGAAAAAATGCGTTCGTTTGCCACTTGCGTTGCGCGGATGAACATTCGTGCGGCCGTACTTCGTGTGTTCCCCGGCATTGGACGTCATTTGCTGCTAGCACGGCCGTGATTTCGTGCGGCTAAACGCACGTTAAAACTGCTTTCGTCTGACCTTAGCCTAAAAATAACAGAAAATAAAAAAAAGCAATGGAAAAAAAAAGAAATAAAAAGCAATGGAAAAAAACAGATGATGGTGACATAAACAAAAGAAAAAGTGCAAAAAAAAACAAACGAACATAGCTCAGAGATAGAGAACGCACACAAAAAAAAACACAATTTATATTAAAATGCCTAAATACTAATAGTAATTGTTAAATATACCTGATCTGAGGTGAGAGGAAACAGGCCTTCATGGATCCCAGGACATACTTGAAAACGAGAGAAATCTCAATGTATCCTTCCTGGTAAAATCCTTTATAAATAAATAAATCTGCATGGACAGGAACGAAAATATGCAAGACAGGTAATGTAACGCTAAAGGGTACGGTGAGTGTTACACCACAGACCTAGAAAACTGAGCCTTATAGTCCGTATAAAAAAATGTCGCTCTAGAAGGAAGACGTCGATGTCATATTGAAGAACACTGACATCTTGCACTGTTTTATTGGAATCACTTGAGGCGTTTCATTGCACATCAAAGGACCTTCATCAGAAGGTGGTAAAAGGGAAAATGGGCAATCTAATTCCTGAAGTATAAAATAGATTAGGATTAATGTGGCCTTAGTAACGTCATATATGCTAAATAAATATACTGCTCTCCAACCAATATTCTGTATGAATAGGCAGCCGAGGTTTGGCTGTCACATCCAAATCAGTAATTCACTAGACTGGGTTCCTTTAATTGACCAAAACTAATGTTATTAAAAATGCAGTTTACTTCTCTGGCATTGTGACTGAGCTGGTATATTTGGTGACACAAAACTAAATGTCCCATTAGGCATGTTTGACCAACATTGTTGTCCTGTGTCTCTGTTGATTTATTCGCCTGTTAAGGTCAGGTAGGCGTCTTGTCAGTTTCCAGTTAAATTTGCATAGATGAAAATGCTTTGCATTCGCTCTTTTCATTAATGTTTCCCATCGCAAACACCATAAATTGCAAAGGTGAGTCCATGGTGGCTTCAAAACATACCATCAGATTTTCAGGGGCTACCTGAGCATTTTGTATCAGGATACTGTAATACCCAAACCTTAAAAGTGTATGTAAGCTTCTAACGATGAAAAAATGGTCCCGAGGATTTATAAAGCATGTTAACATTTCCAAGAATGGATACGCTTGTCGATATTCCTCGAGAAGCAGTGCAACTTCAGCTTCAGCCAGATTCAGCATGTGTATAAAACATAACAAGAGAAAAGGTTGTCATTTTCTCTCACCCCTGTAGCTCCATACAAAATAAACACAATCAGAGGTTTTGGTTTACTTTATTGGCCATTAAAGTGTTTTCTTTTTAATCCCAAAGTAGAATTGTTCCTGGTGAGGGTATAAATGTAAACCCACCAGTCTCTCTCATGACTGAAAAGCAGCATGAGCATATGTGGTTGCTTAGAAAGCAGCTCTTGGTCTCATTAGGTAGGAGTCACCTGACCAGAAGTGACGTGACGTGGCAGGTGAGCTTACTCTTTAATGGCCATTTAAGTAAACCAAAACCTCTGATTGTGTTTGTTTCGCATGGAGCTACAGGGGTGAGTGTAAATGACAATATTTTTTCTTGTTAGGTTTTAAACATGGAGCAGGCTGGATACTTCTGGTCCACACAGCCACCCTGTTAGGGATTATTATTATTATTTATTAAGCGCCAACACATTCCGCAGCGCTGTACAAGGTGCAATGGGTAAAAACAGGACAATTCTACAATACATACAGGAGACCGGTCAGTATTCTTGCCAGCAGATACAGGAGGATATGAGGACCCTATTCCCATGGGAATTTACAATCTAGAAGATGGTGAGGGGATTAAAAACAGGAGGGGACGATGACTGCAGTGATGAGTTAGTGCAGGGAGAGGTGAGGACTGTTTTTGGGTAAGTCGGATGTCTTGTTACGGAGTCGGGTGGTAGGCTTCCCTAAACAGAAGGGTCTTTAGGGAGCGTTTAATAGGGAGCGGAATAGTCGCTGAACTGTTTTTTTCTGCAGGTAGATACAGCACGTGGGCTAAACAATGGTCAGTCTTTGATGAACTGAGAAATTGGGCAGATTGACATTAAGTCAAGTTAAGGTTAAACACAACAACGCAGATATCAATCAGTTCAGTATAGCTAACAGGCACTAGTGTGCGCAGCCCGTTACATGAGGGTGTGCACAAATGCAACATTTATTAATCGAAAATGTAAATTCAGAAGATTTTTCACAAAAAACTAATTTTTTCATTCGAAATAACAAGTTTGTAAAACAGGGATACAGTCAGTTTTTCTGCTTTTCATCATGAACCAGATAAGGGACATCTAAAATGTCAATGTAGGAGTTGAATGAGGATTTCTTCACCTACCATTATGGTCAGTGGTGTATTTAGGTTTTGTGCTGCCCTAGGCCTGACTAAACTCGTGCACCCCCTAATTTAAATTTGACGCACCCCTTTCTGTCAAGGGCACACCTCTTCCTGGTTAATCCCCACCCTTCCTCTTTAAGCTCCACCTTTTTCCTCTTAGAGCTCCGCCTTTTCCTCTCTATATTAAAAGTGGATACCAAGTGCCTACTTGTATATTTTGTATACCATTTCAAATGTATCTATTGAGATAAAGAAAATTATGAAATGTTTAAATTCAAGTATTTTTACAAAGAACAGCCACGCATGTCAAGTAAACGGGATCACAGCCGCTCTAATTGGTGGAACAATAAAATCCACAGAAACGTGCACTGCATATGAGCGTATCACAGAGCTGCATAGCAATAAAACCCACAGAAATGGGCACTGTGTATGAGCATATCAGAGCTGCAAAGCAATAAAACCCACAGAAATGTGCAGTGTGTATGAGCATATCACAGAACTGCACAGCAATAAAACTCACAGTAATGTTCAGTGTGTATGAGCGTATCCCAGAGCTCCAGGGCAATAAAACTCACAGTAATATGCAGTGTGTATCACAGAATCCACAGCAATAAAACTCCCAGCAATGCAATGTGCGGTGTGTATGAGTGCATCAGAATTCACAGCAATAAAACTCCCAGCAATGCAATGTGTGGTGTGTGTCAGCGTATCAGAATCCACAGCAATAAAACTCCCAGCAATGCAATGTGCGGTGTGTATGAGTGCATCAGAATCCACTGCAATAAAACTCCCAGCAATGCAATGTGTGGTGTTTGTCAGCGTATCAGAATCCACAGCAATAAAACTCCCAGCAATGCAATGTGCGATGTGTATGAGTGCATCAGAATCCACTGCAATAAAACTCCCAGCAATGCAATGTGTGGTGTGTATGAGTGCATCAGAATCCACTGCAATAAAACTCCCAGCAAACCGAGTGTATATGAGTACACAGCAATTATTTATTCTACATGTAGGCTAGGGTCAGACTGAGGCAGTGCGAACGCGCGTGCAGGCGCACTTAATCACGGCCGCACTAGCAGCAAGTGCCAGGCAATGACGGGCAATATACGAAGTACGGTCGCACAAAAGTCCGGCTGCACAACGCAAGTGGAAAACGAACGCATTTTTTCGAGAACGTTAAACTGCTAGTACTGACGTACAGAGTGCGCTGCGTCCGCTAGCGGCGTGTGTGCGTGAATTGGAGATGTCAGACACTGCTAATGTCCGGCCAACATAACGTCCAGACGCACAAAGTGTTTTATTGATGATCCGTACAAAATCACGGATGCAAATGCGCATCGTATGACCGCTATCGCGTACTCCGTGAAAAAATGCGTCCATTCGTTCGAACGCACTTTTTCACAGACAACGCGAAAATGCGTTCGTCTGACCCTAGCCTTACCGGCCTCTGTCCGCGGTAGGGCTGTGTGCAGAGTCAGCAGGGACTGTGTACAGACTCAGCAGGAGGTCTCTCCAGGCCACGTTAGGATCACGGCTGTGCCTGTGCGTGGAGCCATCTTGTCAGCAGTGGGGTGCCACTGCCAGAGGGTGCACCGTGGCTTTGATTCCCTTCCCAGTGGGTGTTTAGTCCAGAATAGAGTGACAGTCCATGTTAACGAAAGGGCGGGCAGCTGCGTGCATGCGTGTCACGTGGTTCAGCCAGTCAGGTGGTACTGAGACTCAGTACCACCTGACTGGCCGGACCGAGTGTGACCTGCACGCAAGCAGCCTCACCAGGAGCCAGGCAGCTCAATGACAAATTTCTATCACTGCAGTGCTGGTTAAGGAAAGGTCCACTTTAAACAGCAGTAAGCAGACAGGGCTTCATATTCTGCTGGAACCCCCCCCTTTACCTGCCATTTACTGTCATCTTCTCTCTCTGGACACAAATCACATACCCCTCCCCTATCCTAGAGCTGCTGCGGGGCAGGGGAGGAGCTATGGAGGGAGGAGAGGGGGATTTTTATTCTATTCGATTTTATTCCGTATGCAAACGCCATGCTCCGCTGCTCGTTGTTTAAGAACATAGCTCAAAGCTGACACACAGTGACAGTGGCACCTCCTAGTACCCCCTAATGACACCCCAATAATCACTGGTACCTGGGGCGGCCCGCCCTCCGCCACTCCTCTAAGTACACCACTGCTCTGGTGATATGCTCACACACAAGTTTGGCGAACTGCCAGCAAGTACGGTGCTGTTTGAAGGCAGTGCAAATCCCCATAGAGAAGTAATGGTTAACCTATTCAGAGAACACCAAACAGCAGAGAAATGTCAGTGAAATGCCCTGATGTTCGGTGGTTTCAATCAGCAGGTTTATTCAGGCGAACCCCATAGGTTTCAATGTTAAAAATATTCCCATTTTTATGCAATATCTAATAAATCATTTATTATTTTAATCTGCAGTAAAAAGTCTTTATTTATTTATTGATTTTTTTGTACCTTTTAGTGATTTTTCAGATTTTTTTGGGCTAAATTCCCCCTTTTTTTTAATAGTGGTTCTCATTTTTCTGTAACAGAACTTTTTATTATCAATCATAGGATCTTATATGTAAATTCCAGACATTTTCGTTCAGTAGTTCTTTTGAAAACAGCAGGCCATGGGTTTGCGGTGGCAGCATACAGCGGCCGACTCCATGCACTTTGGGGACCCTGCGGTGAATGGTGAATTCACTGCATGGTGGGGAAATTTTATTCCCCGAAGTGCAGGGAACTACAGAACACCAAAATGTTGGCGTCATTTCGGTGCTCTGTGAGTAACCCAATTAGTGGTGAGGTTTTTTGTTGCCCCCTGGAAAGTGAAAGCCTAGGCCTTGCCTACCCAGGACATACTTGAAAATGAGTGACATCTCAATGTTTCCTTCCTGGTAAAATAGTTTTCAAAAGTAAAAAAAAAAAATATATATATATATATATATTGTTTTTTTTTTTTAGGGGTGGGGCCACCCATCGGGCCGCCGCCCCCTGGTGGAAAGTGCCGCCCTAGGCCTGGGCCTTGTTGGCCTAGGCCAAAATACACCAGTGATTATGGTGTGCCTGGACACACCAGGCACACCCTATGCGCACGCCTATGTTACCAGGGTCCACAAAGCAATACCGGGCAAGAGAAAGTCTTTAGGGGTTATTCAGAGAACACCGAAATGTCGCTGACTGTGCCCTTTCACTCCCCGCACTTCAGGGCGATTCTGCGATTCTAGTTCGTCGAATCTGCAGTGTATTCTAGTACAACCGCAGGGTACCCGGAGTGCAGGGAAAACCCGTCGCAAACCCATCGAACACTCGCCGAACACTCACCGAACACTCACCGAAAACCTGCAGAAACCGCCGCAAAAAACACGTTGAACACGCCGGAAAAAGCTGATGAGCCACCGATCACAGCGCAGAGCAGCTGCCGGAAAAAGCTGACACACTGACGAATGAGGCAAACAAAAACCAAAAAAACAGTACGCTTGAAAGTTTCAAAGGTGAAACGCTGTTTGCAAAAAAACTACTGAAAGAAAATGTCTGAAATTTACATATAAGATCCAATGAATGATAATAAAAAGGACTGTTACAGAAAAAAGATAAAATGCTTTAAAAAAGAAACGGGAAAAAAAACTGTGGCCGAAAAATGCCTAAAATATCATAAAAAAATCTATAAATAAAGAGACTTTATGCTGCAGAATAAAATAATAAACGGTTTATTAGATATTGGATTAAAACTGGAAATTTTTTGACATTGAAGCCTATCGGATTCAACTGATCAAAACCTGTCGAATGAAACCACCGAACAGCAGGGCATTTCGGCAACCTTTCTCTGCTGTTCGGTGTCTCTGAATAGATTAACCATTGCTTCTCTATGAGGGATTTCACTGCTTTCAAACAGGCACCGAAAATTTGCCAAATTTTGGCGAACTGCCTGCTCTCTGAATAGCCGAATCGCCCCGAAATGTCACCATACGCTGAATTTCAGTGTTCGGTTACATTTCAGTGACATTTCGGACCTCTCTGAATAAGCCCTTTTGTCTAGGATGAAGGACGAGGAGTTTGAAAAGTCTTGTGGTGTTAAACAGAACCTTACAGACAATGCATAATCCAAACAGGGCTGTGACTGTGACTGTGCGTCCCAAAAATAACACGCGTAAGCTGTTTATGTTATTATTCAGTACCAATACCATTTAGTTACTAATTCTTAAAAATTCCTGAGTTATCTATAAAAATAAACCATCCAGTCATTCTTAGTCATTGAGGAAGAAGAATTACTGTAAATAAAATGCTTTATTTACTTCTAAAGAATGAGCAGTAATTCAGAGACGTATCCGGATACATGAAGTTATTTATGTATCTCTTTTAAAGCCCTGTTGGGTTCTATTGGACCTGCTAATTAAAAAGGACACTCAACTCATCTCGAACGCTTTAGGCTATGGTCAGACGAACGCAGTATTAACGTGCGTTTAGCAGCACTAAATCACGGCCGCGCTAGCAGCAAATGACGTCCAATGCCGGGCAGCATACGAAGAACGGCCGCACGAAAGTGCGGCTGCGCAACGCAAGTGGCAAACAAACGCATTTTTTTAAGAACGTGATACCGCTAGTACTGACGTACAGAGTGCGCTGCGTCCGCTAGCGGCGTGTGTGCGTGATTGGGAGATGTCAGATGCTGCTAATGTCCGGCCAACATAACGTCCAGACGCAAAAAGGGTTTTATTGATGATCCGTACAAAATCACGGACGAAAATGCGCATCATATGACCGCTATCGCGTATTCCGTGAAAAAATGCGTCCATTCGTTCGAACGCACTTTTTCACGGACAACGCGAAAAATGCGTTAGTCTGACCCTAGCCTTATTGGTTTAAAGTGGTCAGGATGTGAGGCGTGGCCTCCCCCCTCCACCCCACCCAGTGCCACCAGCAGCTGGGATTTTGAATTTCCCGGCTGCTGGTCTCCAGATTGGTCACTAGTGATGTCAGCATGCAGAGAGCATGCCGCGTCACACTCTGAGACCACCCACTGTAGCGAACGGTCTCAAAGAAGAAGCGATAGATCGGATCTGCGCATTCAAGCAAAGTTATGATGCATCACTCCGCGCAGGTGCTACAGAACTGGCATATGTAAGGTGCGCGAGTCCTGTAGCGGTGTGCAATATGCGGCTCCTAAACTATGTAAATTGCATAGGAGCGCAAATTATGTTAGAAAGCTTCAAGTACATCCAGGTTCAGGAGTCACTGAGCCGAAGAGGAGAGGCTGCGTGGGACAAAAGGTGAGTAAAAGCACCCACAAAAAAAAAAAATGTTGAGCAGAGGCTGTCCGCAACACCTGTCCCATTTTTAAGGACAAAAAAGGAAACTTTGTTCTTAATAGAGTATTTCTTTAGTACTGGATTTTTTCCACTTGTTACAATAAATTTCTTGGTTGCAAGTTACGCTATGAGGGCATTGTCTCTTTTTACTTCCCTGCATCTGAGATAACTAAGAAGTACCAACGAAGGGCAGAGGCCACCCTCAACTTGGCCCAAGGCACTCCAAACCAGAGCCGGGATATATGAGACTCTAGAAAGCGTAAGTGTTCCTTTGTCTATGGACACTTGTCTTTTTTAAAGCAATATTGCACTATCGTTTTCTCTTTTTTCCTTCCTTCTCTCTCCCTTTTGTGAACTGGGAGTCCGTACAAGACTTAGGTGAAGACATCACATCAAGACTCTGCATATACGCCTGGACTGTTTACATAGAGATTGAATCAGACTTTCTCATACTTCCAGCACTAAGCGCATGGTTTGTTGGAGTTTTTTCTAGACTTTGAGAGACTGGACTTGAATTTAGCAGCATTTGCTGAAACATAGAGAACGATACACAAATAGACTGCACAGCCGTTTAAGGACCTTTTTATATATGCACTTTTGTTTGCATTTGCACTTTACGTGGTTTATATATGCACTTTTGTTTGCATCTGCACTTTAGTTGCTTTTTGCAATATACGCACATTCCTTGCTTATTTGCACAGCGGTAATATTGCACATAGATTATTCACGGTTGCAATTTATTTGGTCATTAAGGCTGGGGTCAGACCAGCTCACTTTTAACATGCGTTCTGGCGCACATAATTACGGCCGCACTAGCAGCAGATGACGGGCAATGACGGCCAATATACGATGTACGGCCGCACAAAAGTCCGGCCGTGCAACGCAAGTGGAATTTGAATGCATTTTTCTGAGAACGCTGAACCGCTAGTACTGACATACTGAGTGCGCAGCTGCGGCATAGCGGCATGTTTGCGTGATTAGGAGATGTCAGACGCTGCTAATGTCCGGCCTACATAACGTCCAGACGCAAAAAGAGTTTTATTGACAATCCGTACAAAATCACGCCCGAAAATGCGCGTCGTCTGACCGTTTTTGCGCATTCCGTGATAAAATACGTCAATGCCTTCGGAGGCACTTTTTCACGTTCGCTGGGAAAAATGCTTTCGTCTGACCCTAGCCTTAGTCCGTGCACTTATCCCAGAATGTTGGGAGCCACCGTATATAATGTATCTATTTTAGGTATTGTATATTTGCATCATAAGCACTTTATTACATTTGAAAGCTGTAATATTGATGTCACTAGAGTTTGCATAATCCTTATTTATCTACATATATGCTATCTAGGCTCTGATTTTATAGGAATTTATACCGACTATATTTCACTCTAATAACAGATTGCGACACTAGGACCTCTCCTCTTTTCTGCTGTATATCAACACATTTCTGTCGAGGTTTTGTGTTTTAATCCTAGTTGGCTGCATAACACAAACATACCCATCTATCAATCACTAGCGCCTCCATTGTATATCACCCTCTTTGTTCACAATAATTTTCTAGTTGTTCTTTGTAGTCCGATTTATTCGGCAGCTTCCAGGATACCGCAGACTCAGCTTTCTAGTCCTTATAGCAGTAGAGGGTGGCATTTTCTGCTTTGCAGGGCAGGGGGCTATTATTGATATCAGGTTACAGAATCAAGAAACAGAACGCTCAGCTGTAACACAGACATGGTTATTCAGAGAGAGACAATCTGGCCCCGAAATGACACCGAACAGTGAATTTCCCCTTACGGTGATTTCGGGGCCATTCGGCTATTCAGAAAGCAGGCAGTTTGCCAAATTTTGGCAAATTGCTTGCAAATACGGTGCCTGTTCCACGGCAGTGAAATTCCCCATAGAGAAGCAATGGTTAATCTATTCAGAGAACACCGAACAGCAGAGAAATGTCAGAGAAATGCCCTGCTGTTCGGTGTTTTCATTCGACAGGTTTATTCAGGTGAATAGGTTTCAATGTTAAAAATATTCCCGTTTTTATGCAATATCTTTTATATAAATTATTCTTTTAATCTAAAGCAAAAAGTCTCTTTAGTTATTGATTTTTCCAGATCTTTTAAGCATTTTTCGGGATTTTTTCAGCCAAATTTTTTTTTCGTTTTTTTTATATACCGTTTTTTTTTCTTTCTTTGACAGACCTTTTTATTATCATTCATAAGACCTTATATATTAGTTCTAGATATTTTTGTCCAGTAGTTTTCTTGCAAACAGCCTTTCAATATTGATACTCTCTGTCGTTTTTTTTTTTTTTACTCCATTAGCCAGCTTGGCGACTTTTTCCGGTGGCTGGTTGGCACTGTGTACGGTGGATCATCGACTTTTTCCGGATGTGTTCGACATGTTTATTGCGGTGGTTCGAGTTGAGTGATCCGATACTTTGAATCGTATCGGATACGTTTTCCGGCGGATTTTCGGCTTATTTCGTCAGTTTTCCGGTGGATTTTTGGGTGCTGTGTAAACAAATTGCAAGTTTTGGTTTTCTTTGTTTTTTACCTTTTTTTTGCCATATTGTGGACATATACACATAGTAACAATATTAGCATAGAAAGGTAGTTAATACTGAAAAAACACCTCTTATAAATGAGCGGCACACACCACCCTGATATTCACAAAATTCAGAAATAGTCAAAATAAAAATAAATGGTGGTGTTGCGCTGAATATGAGCATAAAAAGCCAAATACTGTGCAGTAGGGATGTCCGTTTTGGGTTTCGGAATTTCGGAATTTTCACGAAATTTCCCGATTCATACATTCGGATTCGGCCGATTTTCCGAAAATTTTTGGATCCGAAAACGGCAGACCCGAACAAATTTCCGAGTCGAAACCAAAACTTTTCGGAATTTTCAAATGGACTAGAAATGTGTAAAATCGAAATTCATTTTCGTTCCATTCGTGATTTCGGCTCCATTCCTGATTTCGGTTCCATTTCAGTAATTTCGGACATCGTATTTTTCAGTTATATCGCTGATTCTGTAATTTTGTATCATTCCTATCTCAATGTATCCTTCCTGGAAGACCAGAGAAATCTCAATGTACCCTTCCTGGAAAACCAGAGAAATCTCAATGTATCCTTCCTGGAAAACCAGAGAAATCTCAATGTATCCTTCCTGGAAAACCAGAGAAATCTCAACGTATCCTTCCCGGGAAACCAGAGAAATCTCAATGTATCCTTCCTGGAAAACATGAGAAATCTCAATGTATCCTTCTTGTAAAACATGGGAAATCTCAATGTATCCTTCTTGTAAAACCAGAGAAATCTCAATGTATCCTTCTTGTAAAACCAGAGAAATCTTAATGTATCCTTCTTGGAAAACCAGAGAAATCTCAATGTATCCTTCCCGGGAAACCAGAGAAATCTCAATGTATCCGTCTTGTAATACATGAGAAATCTCAATGTATCCTTCTTGTAAAACATGGGAAATCTCAATGTATCCTTCTTGTAAAACATGAGAAATCTCAATGGCAGAATTATCGTATCGGCAGAATTATCATATCGACAGAAATATCGGATCCGAAAAAACATTAGTTTACGTCAAAACGAATAGACACTTTGAAACGAGGAGAACAGATGTTCCGAAAAACACGAAAATTTCCGAAATCACAAAAAAAAGTCGATACGAAAAACGAACCGAAACGAACCGAACCGAAACGGAAATCGGACCGAAACGAGCCGAAACGAAAATTTACAAAATCCTAGCGAACCGAACCGAATCGAACCGAAAAAAAATCGGTGCTCAAGTCTACTGTGCAGATTATCTCAATTTATACCAGTCTTATGGAGAAAAGGAATACTTATATTTTTCTTCTCTCATCCAAAATCTTTATGGATAGTTTAAAGTCCAGGACTTTCAGCAGGACTTGAAACTATCCATAAATATTTTGGATGAGAGAAGAAAAATATAAGTATTCCTTTTATCCATAAAACTGGTATAATTTGAGATAATCATGCACAGTATTTGGCTTTTTATTCTCATATTCAGCGCAACACCACCATTTATTTTTATTTTTATAGTAACAATATAGTTACTGAATGAATCTGCTAAGTCCACTAAAAAAATAAACGATAAATAATGTGTTTGGGTCCTGTAATAAAGCATGACTTTAAACAGCGTTTAAATGTGATCAGCGCAAAATGGTCAGACTGAGCTCGGCATTCTGGGTGAAATGGCTCAATAAATCGAACCGAATGTTGGACCATGTTTCTGAGTGCAAAAATGATAAGGCAAGAGAGGGCCAACATATACAGGGTTATTCAAAGAGATCCAAATTGTGGCCGAAAGGTAACTGAACAGTGAAATTCAGCATACGGTTACCATTCCTGGCCATTCAGCTATTCAGAGAGCAGGCAGTTCGCCAAATGTTGGCGAATTGCCTGCACATACGGTGCCTGTTCGTTGCCTGTTCGAGGGCAGTGAAATCCCCCTAGAGAAGCAATGCTTCAGCTATTCAGAGAACAAAAACCAGCAGTGAAAGGTTCTCGAATTTCCCTGCTGTTCGGTGGTTTAATTCGATAGGTTAATTCAGGCGAATCCCATAGGCTTCAAGGTTAAAAATATTCCCGTTTTAATTTAATATCTAACAAACCGTTGATTATAATATTCTGCAGTAAACAGTCTCTATAATTATAGATTTTTTGGATCTTTTAGGCATTTTTCAGGATTTTTTTTGCGAAATTTTTTTTCCGTTTATTTTTTTTAATCGTTTTTTCTTTTTTCTGTAACAGCCCTTTTTATTATCATTCATTGGATCTTATATGTCAATTTCAGATATTTTCACTCAGTAGTTTCTTTGCAAACAGCGTTTCACTTTTCAAACATTGAAGCGTACTGGTTTTTTTTTCACTCCATTCGTCTGTGGTGTCGGGTTTTTCCGGCGGCTGCGCCGTGATCGGCGTCTGCTTGGGTTTCTCCGGCGTGTCCGGCCGGGTTAATCCAGATGTTTTTGCGGATTTCGGTGTGTGCGTTCGCCGGGTTTTGCGGTGAGTGTTTGATGGGTTTGCGGCGACTTTTCCCTACGCTACGACGGCCCTGTGGTGCTTGCCGAATACACCGCGGGGTCGCCGAAATGGGATCGCCAAATCGCACCGAATTGAAGAGAACGAAAAGTCACCGAACGTGCGGTGACTTTTCGATTCTCTTTGAATAACCCTGATAGTAAAATTATAGAGATTGCAGGGATAAGGGGTTGCTTTATAAGTGCACTGAGGTAAAGGATATTGAGTCATCGATTTCCAAACCATAAAGTACTAAAGAAACACTGTGGACGTGCATGTGTATAAAAATGTGCTAAACTTTCATGTGTTCACTTGCTAAATCATGTACACAACCTGCGAGCAATACATTTTGAAACCTTCCCGATATCACACAGATGCAGAAGAAGGGAATGTCATAGCTGTGGTTTATTGTTATGTTGCAACAGTTTAAGCGAAACTATTACTCTGTATATGTGACAATTTCAAAAACACATTGAATAATAAGCTCTGTCTGTGCAATTATTTGAGTTTCTCTTAATATAGATGTGTCCAGTAACTTGGTTGGGTAATAAACGCACTTCCTTTAAAATGACAAAAATAATATGTAGAACAGTTAACACCAGTGACATATTGAATATTTTCATTTTTTTTGGTACATTTTGAAGTCTTCAATGAGATAAAAAGTGCGTCTCATTCTTTTCATTTTATACAGAATAAGGCTGGGGTCAGACCAGCGCACTTTTAACGTGCGTTCTGGCGCACATAATTACGGCCGCACTAGCAGCAGATGACGGGCAATGACGGCCAATATACGATGTACGGCCGCACAAAAGTCCGGCCGTGCAACGCAAGTGGAATTTGAACACATTTTTTTGAGAACGCTGAACCGCTAGTACTGACGTACTGAGTGCGCAGCTGTGGCATAGCGGCGTGTGTGCGTGATTAGGAGATGTCAGACACTGCTAATGTCCGGCCTACATAACGTCCAGACGCAAAAAGAGTTTTATTGACGATCCGTACAAAATCACGCCTGAAAATGCGCGTCGTCTGACCGTTTTTGCGCATTCCGTGAAAAAATACGTCAATGCGTTCGGACGCACTTTTTCACGTTCGCGGGGAAAAATGCTTTCGTCTGACCCTAGCCTAAACCCCTTACTGCGGGCGCGTTTTGCCCAAGGGTGGGACATTAACGCCAGCGGGGCATACTAGGACACCCCACTGGCTGGCTGCTGTGGAAGGCCCCTCCTCCAGCCCGCTTGTGCGGCGCATGTCATTAGCTGCAGTTCAGGCCACCCCACGGCAGCCAATGGCACGCATCGCGCGCCAACTGGTGAGCGGGAACACAAAGGTCCATTGAAACCAGCAGGGCACGCTATGTTGCCCCGCAGCTTCAAGGCCTACTTGCCGTGGGGATGGCATAGTATGCCCCGCGGTGATAACTGGTTAAGATCTGAAAGCTAGTCTTTAGTGATAAAAAAAAGCAACAAATCAAATGTCACTGCCAGGACCCTCAGGCCAGACGGGGCAGATGGAAAAACCAGGGGCAACATTGCATGAAAGGTGCTGCCAGAGGTCACAAGGTCTTTTCATGGACCTTGTGAGATCCTCGGTCAGGAATGTGACACGTACAGACTTCAGTGTTGTAGAAATCAAGCGATTTACTTATATTCAACAGGAACATACGGCAAGATGTATACCACGCATCATAATAAAGTTTCACACTATTTACGAACACACAAAACGACTTCCTTCTTCCCACCACATTAAAGGAAATGTAAAACCCCCTGTCTCTCCACAGTCCTGTTTTAGAGCCAAATCCTTCGATTGCGTCGCATTTCTACTTCTCCTTGCCCAACCACACAATCGGTTTCACTTCAATGATTTTGTCAAGGTGTCTGATGCATTGAATGCTACCTGCGCTAGTCAGCTTTTCAAGAATTTCACGTATTTTCCAAAAGAAAGACACAAAATATACCAATATCACTATTGGGAAGGAGTTGTACGGGAGGTCGTGAGGTCATAGCATCAGTTTGAGCTTGATTACTTTCCGTTACATATTTTTTCTCTCTCGTTAGTTCACTGCAGACACTTTTAATCTTTTTTGTTGATAGAAAGATTTTGATTTATTCTTGCATCGCTGTGAAGCTTTGTCTTGTTTGTATGAAGTCTAATTATTTATAATTTTTTGCATTTAGGAGCTATACAGAAAGCACAGTGACATTTCAGTGTTTTCTGGTTCGCCGCATTTCAGTGCACTTCAGTGATTCCATTTTGTTGACCCTGTGGCAAATTCACTATTCACCGAAGTGCGCCAAAGATGGAGTTGCCGAACGCCGCCGAAGATTGCCGAACGCCCCCGAAACTACAGGAAAAAAAAAGCGGAACTCTGCTCTTCAACTGGTAAGTGTTTATACCAATAAAAATGCATTAAAATGTGTCTAAATAATAAAATAGGTCCTTTAAAAAATAATGAAAAGAATAAAAAAAAAGCACCTTTTAAAACAGTTGTGAATCAAAAATTTCATCTAAAAATATAAAAAATACAAAAAGGTGTTCAAAAAATGAATAAATGAAAAGACAGTTTGCTGACAATGAAAAGAATAAACAGTTTGAATAAGAATAAAATTAAAATAATAATATTGTTTTACATTGAATCCTATGTTTAACCCTGTTTGAACATAATGGACTGAATCACTGAAAATCAGGGCATTTCACTGACATTTCGGCGCAGTTCGGTGTTCTCTGAATAGATTAACCATTACTTCTCTATGGGACAATTTCTCTGCCAAATACTGGTGAATTGCAATGCCTGCTAAATACGGTGCAGATCGCCACAATTCAGTGATCTTCAGTGAACTGCACTATATTTAGCTGTCAATTTGCCAATATCTACTACCATCAGGACAATCCACCTACTGGTAGATCCACCTAGTATTCCTGAGGCCTTTGGACAATGATGACATCAAATGCTTCTTATAGAGAAATACTGAAGATACACATACAGGGTAATTCAAAGAGAATCGAAAAGTCACCGCACGTTCGGTGACTTTTTGTTCTCTTCAATTCGGTTTGTTTTGCCGATCCCATTTCGGCGACCCTGCGGTGTATTCAGCAAACACCACAGGGCCCCCGAATTGCAGGGAAAGGCCGCCGCAAACCCGCCGAAAACTAACCGCCAAACCCAGCGAATGCATGCCGAAAACACGGAAAAACATCTGGATTAGCCCACCGAAAACCACGGAAAGACCCAAGCAGGAGCCGATCACCGCAGATGAAGAAGGTGAATAAATTAGCAAAACAGTTTGCTTGAATGTTTGAAAAGTGAAATGCTGTTTGCAAAGAAACTACTGGGCGAAAATGTATGAAATTTACATATGAGGTCCAGGGAATGATAATAAAAAGGGCTGTTACAGAAAAAATAAGTAAAGTGAAAAAAAAAATTGGAATTGTTTTTTTTAAAAAAAAATAATCCAGAAAAATGCTTAAGATATCCTAAAAAAATCTATAAATAAAGAGACACCTTTACTGCAGAATATTATAATGAATGGTTTATTAGATATTGAATTAAAACGGGAATATTTTTAACATTGAAGACTATGGGATTCTCCTGAATAAACTTGCCGAATTAAACCACCGAATGGCAGGGCATTTCGGGAACCTTTCACTGCTGGTTTTTGTTCTCTGAGAATAGCCGAAGCAGTGCTTTTTTATGAGGATTTCACTGCCTTCGAATAGGCACCGAACAGGCACCGCATGTGCAGGCAATTCGCCAGGATTTGGCGAACTGCCTGCTCTCTGGATAGCCGAATGGCCAGGAATGGTAACCGAACGCTGATTTTCATCGTTCGGTTACCTTTCTCCAGCCATTCGGTTCTCTTTGGATAACCCTGATAGGGAATGCTCAAGCATTTATCAAGCAGAGATATATTGCACCATCAGGCATCAAGTTTATTTTTTGGGATAGAATTATTTCTCATGATATTTATCAATTTAGATAAAACTTTTACGCAGAGTGAAAGCACAGGGAAAGTGCTGCCTCACAACCTGCAGTTGTTAGAAAATGGAAACCAATAAACAAATGGGATCTTTCCCCATTTGGTTCCCAATTTGCAGAGTATGGATGCTGCATACTACAAGGCAGCACTTTTCATTCTCTATAAGCATGCATATATCAGATATGTCAATTAAAGACATGGGTAATCTGGCATGCAGTGTGGCCCAGGTCATCTGGGCAATCTATTCTATATTAGTCAGATTCACATTATAAATTGAACATTAAGAATTCGGAATATCACATTATAATACTTATAAATGGTTGCTGCATTCGGCGGCCGATTCTCTGCACTTCAGGGACCCTGCCGTGAATGCTGAATTCACTGCAGAGTTAGTGAATCAGACTCGCTGAAGTGCAGTGAATCAGACAGCACCAAAATGTCGATGACATTTCGATGCTCTCTGAATAACCCTGTCAATCTATCTATCTAGAGAGAGTTTTTGGGCTTTTTTTCATACCATTTGCGATGTTTACGAGTTTGTGGCAAGTCCTTAATAATGTCAATTCTGCCAGACCTCTTCCAAAAAGATTATTTCTCCTCATAAGAAGGAGGAAAAGTTATTTGAATTGTTTACCACACCTGTAAAGCAAACAGGTGAAATATATTTTGGCTGGGAGTACTAGCAAGCAAACTAACGTAACCTTTGAGAATTCTACTTCTACACAAATAAGGAATTCTTACGCTGCCAAGTCTTTGTGCCTCGGGGTTTAATGGAATTTTACATTTCACGGCTCTGAGCACCTCCAAAGTGACGGTAGAGTTCTTTAAGATGTCATCTTTCTATGTGTAAGAGACGTTTCACGTAATATTATTATGATGGGAATTTTATCTAAAGTGATCATTCCTTTTATTTATCTCTTACTGACACTTGAGGATTTATGGGAAATGGCTATATTTTATCTGGAAATACCCACTTGTCCTGAGAACCGCCTTGAAAGTAAAACAAAACAAGCGTCTGTTTGCAGTGAAACGTCTTCTACAATTCAGTTTGATTAATTAACTGGAGTGTTTGCACATTTTTATGACAGGTTGTTCAGGATCCAGACCTTTTCTGAGAATGATCTCATAACACAGAGCAAACTAGAATGAAAAGAAGCCCTCATTGGGTCTATGGTAGTGGAGTTCCTTGCTTAATTATTAAAAAAGTAAAAGAGGATAACTTTTCTTTACTTTAAATTGAATCTGAGTTGATTAAAACAGAAAATAAACTGCCTTATACTGGGACCAGAACTGTTTTATCACTTGGGTCTTCTTCATGAAGACCTGACAAAGTATCCCTCTAGCAGGGTCTTCAGGTATATGTTGATGAGGCACAACATTAAAACCACCAACAAGGGAAGTGAATATCATTGATTATATGGTTATGATGGCACCTGTCAAGGGGTGGAATATATTATTCAGCAAGGGAACAGTCAGTTCTTGAACTTCATGTGTTGGAAGCAAGAAAAATGGTCAAGTAAAAAGATCTGAGTGACTTTGTCAAGGACCTAATAGTGTTTGCTACATGACTGGGTCCGATCATCTCCAAAACAGCAAGTCTCGTGGTGTGTACCCTGTTTGCAATGGTTATTACCTACTAAGAGTGTCACGTCTCGGCCTTGCCCCCTGGTGGTGAAGGGTCTTCATGTTTGTTTTTCCCCTATGTTGTGTCTGGCTGTGCTGTTTAGGGCTGATCTGGGGTTCTGTTGTGATCTCCTGGTCTGGGGTCACATGGCCCAATCACACAGACCCACTCCCTATATATTCCCAGCAGCACAGAGCCTCATTGACTGTTTCTGGAGTTTGATGGTGGTTCTGTCTGGTTCGTGTTTCCTGAGTTGCTGCAAAGCATTCCTGTTCAAGTGTTTTCTGGTTCTGACCTCGGCTTTATTTTTGACTATCCCTTCTACTCCCCACTGGTACCGTATATTTCTGATCTGTTGCCAATCTCTGCCTGATTGACGATTCTTGTATGTTTCATGTTTTATGTACCTTGTCTGTCTTAGTTTAGTATTATATTCAGAGGCCGCTTATAAGGACCTCTTTTAGTATAGTCTGTCTGTTTTGTTTACTGTCCTGCAGCCTGCTCCCTTCACGGATTGTCAAGTGTATCTTTGTGTTTCTGAGTGTCCTAAGTTGTCTGTCGGTCTTGAAGCCTTCGGAGCTTAGTGGCAATTCTGTTCTGTTTTTTGGTGCTCCTTGGTTTTGGAGAAATCCGTCTGTCCTTGTGTCCAGTCAGTTACTCACCTGCCTTAAGGGCTTCATCTCATGTTCCAAGCCACCACGATGGCCCAAGCAGGGGCTAACCGTTACATTACAAACAGTCCATTAATGCCTGCAGGTGAGCTTACTGTGTTTAATTCTGTGCTTCAGATGGTTTTTGATCTGTTGACAGAGCTGAAGAGGTTAATGCTGTCTCTCAGTGTGCTTAATTATGCGGTTCCTTTTTTTTTAACTTTTCTTTTTGGGTGCAGGACAATAGGTTGCCCTGGGCGAGCCATTGGAGCGGATACCATGGCTCTGACTGCTTCCTCTGGCCCCAGGACGCCTGGCCCTGTGGCCTCTTCCGTGGCCTCCAGCCTCCTTGTGGGGTCGCTGGAGTGAGCCAGGAATGCCACCTTTTCTTGGGCTGTCCTCCACCTTTCCCCTTTTACCCACCCTTTTTTTTTCTTTTTTTTTTTTTTTTGTTTTTTGTGGTTGCCCAGGTCAGATTGACGAGATCACCTCCCTGGTTACTTAGGTCGAGTGTCCTCCATTCCCCCCCCCTTATTGTTGACTTTGAGGTCCCTTGCTGTCTATTGCTGTTATGTTTATTTACGTTGATTTTCCTGATGACTAGTCTGTGGCCCTGCGTGGCCTTTTTCTATTTGCTGTACTGCTGACATTGTTTCAAAATAAAATTTTGAATACAAAAAAAAAAAAAAAAAAAAAAAATTATGCGGTTCCTCCCAGCAGAGTCTCTGGGGAACCTCCCATGAGTGAAAGAGAGAGACGTAGAATTCTTAATCTCTGTTATTATTGCAGTTCACCCCAGCATAAAATCTTTTGCTGTCCATTAAAGCCCAAACCCAGAATATCATGTTCTTAGGGTGAGACCCTGGTATCCACGTCATGTAGCCATAGCGCTGACCCTACTGCTGGGACCTCTGTTTCTGTGCAATGCAAGGGTGTTGCAAATTCCATGTGTGGTAATAAAGCCAAAATTGTTCCACCTCAAGGCACACTACCTGCTTCCATGTTATGCAGTGGATCACTGTTTCTCAGTTCTTGTCATGGGTCTAGGGCCCAGGGTGGCGCTGTTGCCACAAGGGTCCAGGGTGGCGCTGTTGCCACAAGGGTCCAGGGTGGCGCTGTTGCCACAAGGGTCCAGGGTCGCGCTGTTGCCACAAGGGCCCAGGGTGGCGCTGTTGCCACAAGGGCCCAGTGGCGCTGTTGCCACAAGGGCCCAGGGTGGCGCTGATGCCACAAGGGCCCAGGGTGGCGCTGATGCCACAAGGGTCCAGGGTGGCGCTGTTGTTACAGGTACACAGCATAAAGAAAAACCTGTCTGTTCTGCACATTGTATTGTGCCTATATCCGTTCCTGGCGGGAGGCCAGTTTTGTTTCTGTCTGACAAGGTGTCAGCGGTGCCAGAACCTGGCACATTGCCGGTAACACTCCCAAGCTGTGTGTCAGCGGTAACACTCCCAAGCTGTGTGTCAGCGGTAACACTCCCAAGCTGTGTGTCAGCGGTAACACTCCCAAGCTGTGTGTCAGCGGTAACACTCCCAAACTGTGTGTCAGCGGTTTTGTCCCAGGTGGGCCCAGAGCCCTTCACGCCTGTCGTGGGCCCAGAGCCCTTCACGCCTGTCGTGGGCCCAGAGCCCTTCACGCCTGTCGTGGGCCCAGAGCCCTTCACGCCTGTCGTGGGCCCAGAGCCCTTCACGCCTGTCGTGGGCCAGAGCCCTTCACGCCTGTCGTGGGCCAGAGCCCTTCACGCCTGTCGTGGGCCCAGAGCCCTTCACGCCTGTAGTGGGCCCAGAGCCCTTCACGCCTGTCGTGGGCCCAGATCCCTTCACTCCTCTAGTGGGCCCAGAGCCCTTCCTGCCTGCTGACGAGTCAGTTGTGCCGATGTTGAGCTACGAGGTAGCCGTGCCTATGCTTTGTTATGAGGCCGAAGTGCCTGTATCTAAACATGAAACCTTCATGCCTGGTTCTACTAGCGAGCTGCTAGTCATGCCGATTCCGATCCACGAGACAGTTGTGCCCGTGTTGTGCGAGGCAGCCGTGCCCATGTTCTGCTGCGAGGCAGCCGTGCCCATGTTCTGCTGCGAGGCAGCCGTGCCCATGTTCTGCTGCGAGGCAGCCGTGCCCATGTTCTGCTGCGAGGCAGCCGTGCCCATGTTCTGCTGCGAGGCAGCCGTGCCCATGTTCTGCTGCGAGGCAGCCGTGCCCATGTCTTTCTGCGAGGCAGCCGTGCCCATGTCTTTCTGCGAGACAACAGTGCCCATGTCTTTCTGCGAGACAACAGTGCCCATGTCTTTCTGCGAGACAACAGTGCCCATATCTTTCTGCGAGACAACAGTGCCCATATCTTTCTGCGAGACAACAGTGCCCATGTCTTTCTGCGAGACAGCTGAGGCCTCGTTAGGTTATGAGACCAATGTGCTCACATTAACACATGAGACCACTGTGCCCTTGTCCCACAGTTGGTCCAGTGTTGTTCCTACCGTTGTCTTGCCAAGTGTGGATCCCGAGCCCTTCATGTGTAATTCAGGCAATGTGCCCCTAATGCCTGTTTCTGGCGATATGCCAATTTTGTCCCAGGTGGGTACTAAATCCTTCATGTCTGGTTTGGGCCAAGAGCCCCTCATGTCAGCCCCTGATGGCACGCTGCCAGGTATGTCTGTTTCTGGTTATTTGCCAGTCCTGCCAGTTAATGGAGTGACATCCAAACTGACTGGTGCTACAAATTCTAGCCCTGTACCCGAAGGTTATATACGATCCCCATGCGGGATGTTGTTCCGTGAGGCACACTGGGCCATGATCAAGAAAGACCCTAATGCTCTCAGGTGTTTTGAGGAGGATTCCGATGACTCGGAGGGTCCACAGTGCACTCCTCCAGGTGAAATCTGTAACAATGGTGAGGTGCCAGTTGTATCATATCCTGGCAATGTCCTCTGTTCCAACGGTGTGCCAGTTAAAGGCGAGTTGTCAAGTCTGTCCAAGTCGAGCTGCAAGGGAGTCGTATCCAAGTCAAGTCACGTGACCACTGTGCCCACGTCTTGCAGTGGGTCCATTGCTGTCAAACCCACTTGTGGGGTAGAGAGGTTTCAATCGTGTGGTATTAAACAGATAACCAAGTCTGCCCCTACTATTGCCGTGTCGTGTGGGGTGGTCACCAGTTCTAGATCTCGTTCAAGTAGAAGACGTAAAAAGGTGACTAACCCTAGTCCAACTGATTCTATGTCCAGTCTGACTGATGCCGAGATCCCCCTACCCCGTCATGTCCCTGAGGGCTATGTGCAATCGCCCCTTGGACTGGTGTTCAGGAAGGACCACTGGGTTGCCATTCAAAGGAACCCTCATAGTCGGGGGCGTCTTGTGGAGGAGGATGACGACTCTGAGTGGGACCTCAAAGGACTTTGGTGAGGGGTGTTCGTAATCTGGTTTCCTGATTCTGTCTGCCATGTTTTTTGTTTTGGGTGCCCGGGAGGTCACCCGTAAGGGAGGGGGTTATGTCACGTCTCGGCCTTGCCCCCTGGTGGTGAAGGGTCTTCATGTTTGTTTTTCCCCTATGGTGTGTCTGGCTGTGCTGTTTAGGGCTGATCTGGGGTTCTGTTGTGATCTCCTGGTCTGGGGTCACATGGCCCAATCACACAGACCCACTCCCTATATATTCCCAGCAGCACAGAGCCTCATTGACTGTTTGTGGAGTATGATGGTGGTTCTGTCTGGTTCGTGTTTCCTGAGTTGCTGCAAAGCATTCCTGTTCAAGTGTTTTCTGGTTCTGACCTCGGCTTTATTTTTGACTATCCCTTCTACTCCCCACTGGTACCGTATATTTCTGATCTGTTGCCAACCTCTGCCTGATTGACGATTCTTGTATGTTTCATGTTTTATGTACCTTGTCTGTCTTAGTTTAGTATTATATTCAGAGGCCGCTTATAAGGACCTCTTTTAGTATAGTCTGTCTGTTTTGTTTACTGTCCTGCAGCCGGCTTCCTTCACGGATTGTCAAGTGTATCTTTGTGTTTCTGAGTGTCCTAAGTTGTCTGTCGGTCTTGAAGCCTTCGGAGCTTAGTGGCAATTCTGTTCTGTTTTTTGGTGCTCCTTGGTTTTGGAGAAATCCGTCTGTCCTTGTGTCCAGTCAGTTACTCACCTGCCTTAAGGGCTTCATCTCATGTTCCAAGCCACCACGATGGCCCAAGCAGGGACTAACCGTTACAAAGAGTTGTGCAAGGAAAGTCAACCGGTGAACTGGTGTCAGGGTCATGGGTGCTCCAGGTGCATTGATGCACGTGGGATACCTAGTCTAGCCCTTCTGGTCTGATCACACAGAAGATCTACTGTAGCTGAAATTGTTGAAACACATAATGCTGACCATGATCGAGAGGTGTCAGAACACACGATGCATCAGAGTTTGCTCTTTAGTTGCAGACCAGTCAGAGTGCCCATAATGACCCCTGCCCTATGCAGAAAATGCCATCAATGGGATGTGAGCATCGGAACTGGTCCATTGGAAATGGAAAATGGTTTGCCCGGTCTGAAGAATCCCATTTTCTATTAGATCAGGTGGCCGGGTGCTTACTCATCCCTCACCTGAGGAAGAGAGGCAGAAGGATACACTATGAGAAGAAGGCAGGCCGGCGGAGGCAGTGTTCTGCTCTGGACAATGTTCTGCTGGGAAACCTTGGAATTATGCACTCTGCCACACTGCAAAAATTGTTCAGGAATGATTTGACAAACATTCAAGATGTGGCCTACAAGTTCCCCAGATCTCAATCCTATTGAGCATCTGTGGGATGTGCTGGAACAATACAAACCCAATTCACGGAGACCCCACCTTGCAACTTGCAGGATTTAAAGAATCTGCTGCTAATGTCTTGTTGCCAGCTACCGCAGGACACGTGCAGAGATCTAGTGTAGTCCATGCCTTGACGCATCAAAGCTGAATTGGCAGCACAATGGGGGCCTACCTGCTATTAGGCAAGTCGGTTTTAATGTTGAGGCGGATCTGTGTAGAATTGTCATGTGTTTCTTCAACAATCAGTGTGGAGCTTTATGGAAGTAATAAAAAGAAGTAGAGCAACACACCCAATATAAAACTTGATTCAAATTAATACATAAATACGTATCTTGTTATGGCTCCCAGTCAGGCAGACTCCTCTTCAACCGCCCAATCAACCACAGGTACAGAAATAAATAAATGTGATGGGCAGCCACAACTATTAAAACCAATGACAAATCAAAGGGCAATGTAGCCCAGACAATAGACACTATAAACCCCCACTAACAGGAATCCACAGTATAATTCGTCCATCAAGCCCTCACGTTGTGCACATATAGATCAGCTAATGCTCATTCCTGTTCCACTCAGACATCAATTAGGCATTAGTTGATAAATGTGTGCACAAAGTGAGGGCTGAGCATCCCCAGATAACGCTGTTAAGACCAACCGTATGTGATGGTAGGTGGACCCAGGAACCGGAGGCAAGCAGCTGGAAGAAATGGAAGGCTGAGTTTTGTTTGATGGGCGATTTATACAGTATTGGGGATTCCAGTGAGCGAATATTGTTAGCGGGGGTTTATAGTGTCTATTGTCTGAGCTATATTGCCCTATGATTTGTCATTGTTTTTTATAGTTGTGGCTACCCATCGTATACATTTATTTCTCTATCTTTTTGAAATTAAGACAAAAATGCACATTTTTCCACCCTTTATCTTGGAAATACGTATTCTAACATGTTATCTATGTGTGTTTATATGTCGTTTGTATTTTTCGTCACTGTATGCTGAAAGCAGGGGCAATGACTAAAAAAAGGATGGGTCAGGGGGATTAATAGCGAATTCCTCCAGACTCCCGTTTCTTAGCTTTGCGTTTTAATTTAGTGTCCGAGTTGACAGACTTAATATCAATAAATTTCAAGGTTTTAGAACTAGACCAGTGATTACAGTTGCTTAAAGGGGTTACTGTCACCTAGTGACTGACCTTTGCAAGGGTGACTATATGAAAAATTGCTAGAATTAAAAGACGGCATCACCATAGCATATTGTAGATGGACAATTGAATGTCACCTTTGCCAACGTCAAAAAGATGTATACAAAATTACACTGCTTTAATTGGCACAAAAGATTTACTCTGCCATTGATGTTACGGAAACGTTAGGATGTATTTTTTGTTAGTTTTATTTCATTTTTAATGAAGATATCTTACCAATTCCTCCTTTTTTAATATTAGCCCCTGAGTTTCCAAATGAGTTCTCTTTTTTCGTTCTTTTGAAAAATTTATTCTTTCTTTACATTTTGAGATGATCTATGTGGTTCCACACATCTTCACATTGCATCAGAATCTTCAAGAAAACTCTTTGTTTTCTTCATACCAGTGTTACCGCTAGGATTAAAAACATTTGTAAAGACATTGGTAGTCAGGGGTCAATTTGGACATTCCTCCACTATTTTTAAAGAGGGAACTGAGTTCCCATTGGTCTCATACAGTATAAAGTTTTTTTATTCAGGTGTTTTTCTTGTGTTTCCTTGCTAAGTCAAAGTAAAAGTGTGTATTTTGACAGTAAATACATGATTCATCGTATTTTTTGGGACTTAATACCAAGAACCCTTTATGCAAACTGCGTACCAGTCCTTAATATGGCTGGGCTTCACAATGATGGCAACAGAGGAGAGGCCTAACACACAGTGAAAGGATACACATGACTAATCCTAACCTCTGGTCCTTAGTGTGACTGAATATAAATACGAGAGAAGCCAAGATGGCACAATAATACCAGATAGGGAAAAGGTGGACAAACAAGCCCAATAGCAATAGTACTGACTAGTACCTGTAGCCAAAGTCTAAGGGAGACAATGTATCGAACAATCAAGTGAATGTAGCCAAGATGAGAGGAAGACAGAGTATCACAAAATCAAGTAAACGTAGCCAAGGTCAGAGGGGAACAGAGTATCACACAATCGAGTAAACGTAGCCAAGGTCAGAGGGAAACAGAGTATCACACAATCGAGTACAAATAGCCAAGGTCAGAGGGAAACAGAGTATCACACAATCGAGTAAACATAGCCAAGGTCAGAGGGAAACAGAGTATCACACAATCGAGTAAACGTAGCCAAGGTCAGAGGAAAACAGAGTATCACACGATCGAGTAAGCATAGCCAAGGTCACAGGGAAGCCTATATCACACAATCGAGTAAACATAGCCAAGGTCAGAGGGAAACAGAGTATCACACAATTGAGTAAACACAGCCAAGGTCAGAGGAAAACAGAGTATCACACGATCGAGTAAGCATAGCCAAGGTCACAGGGAAGCCTATATCACACAATCGAGTAAACATAGTCAAAGTCAGAGGGAAACAGAGTATCACACAATCGAGTAAACATAGCCAAGCTCAAACACAGAAAATCGATCAGGAAATATAGAGCGCGCAAACTGGTCAAGGAGAAAAACGATAGAGCAATGTGAGACAGACAGAGTCTGTCTGAAATAGTGTTCACACCCCTCCTGATTGGGCGGCATCATCCGAGTGCGGCAAAACATGCACGATCGGAATGATGCAGTTGCGTAGGCGCTCCGAGAATGATGCGGCCTGCGAGCGGCCAAAGTCAACAACACTAGCAGTTTGAGGTGAAGTGCACCTCTCGCTGGAACTGCCCAAATGGGGTCATCTGCAGGAACCTGGTCAGAAGGTAAGCCTTGCACTCCGGTAGCCATGACACCTTGTCTGTAGTTCTGGATTGATTTCGGGGCATTCTAGACCAGCTGTCTGTCACATAATCTCAGATATCCATCCTCAATATTGTCAGAGCTCAAGAATACATACCGGTAGTCATGTGGTGGGTCATGGTAATAAATTAAAAATATGTAAACCTTGTAGAAGACTTCACGGCAGCAGCAGGTTGATCCCAGGCTTTGCTAGAAAAGCTACAGACATACCATAATCTTGATCACAGACCCTAAACAATGCATGTAGCCACAAGAAAAAGAAAGATGACGTAGACGTCAGAGATGGAAATCCAAATATAAATAATAATAAATATTAAATTAAAGCAAACACAACCATAGGGAAATAAAAATAATTCTTTGGTATGTGAAGGAGATCTTATGGAAGCATTTCTTCACATCTTTATATTTGAAATAAATGACAAACTGCCTAATGAACGTCTGAAAAAGCTGAGTTCCACGCTCTGCCTGCTCTCTCCACCCTTATAGCCCTCACGTTTAATTTTGACTCTCATTTTAGATTAAATGGAACAGTTACTGCGATGACAACATATATACAATGCATTAATCAATCACTGTCTCTCTCAAACTAAACACGTAAGCCTCAACTACATTAATATGGCTATATCAAAAAGGCCACGGGTATTGCATCATAAATATTGGAATGCTAGACGTGCATTCTTTCATCATCTGCGCAACGGCATCTGTGTGGTGCATGCTATCAGCCCTGAAGAATGCTGAGGGAGACCGTGGAGACTGGTGGAAAGGTAAGTTAATAGGAACATATATACAAATGAAATGTGTGGTATAGATACAAAGTTCAATGTCCCAAAATGACTAATTTGTAGAGATGTGCATTCGTTTCAGAAAAATTCGGAATTTGTAATGAAATTTGATAATATGTATTTCTGAAATACTTCCGAATAACGAATCGATACGATACGAATTCGAAACGAAACAAAATGGTTTATAACCAATTTATTTCGTTTTACACTGTGTCATCATCATAAAAGAAAAATTTGAATAATTGAAATAAACTAACGAATTTGAAATGAACTATCAAATACATATCAACTATCGAATTTGAAATGAACTATCAAATTGATATCAACTATCAAATTGATCTTAACTTAAAATACAAGTAATAGTCAGCAAAGGACTTTATGAAACAAATTAATCTTGTTTCACTGTTTAATTTGACTCAAATACTAACAGGGTTATTTCAAAGAGATCCGAATTGCTTGAGAAAGGTAACTGAATGCTGAAAATCAGCGTTCGGTTACCTTTCCTGGCCATTCGGCTATCCAGAGAGCAGGCAATTCGCCAAATCCTGGCGAATTGCCTGCACATACGGTGCCTGTTCGGTGCCTGTTCGAGGGCAGTGAAATCCCCATAGAGAAGCACTGCTTCGGCTATTCAGAGAACACAAACCAGCAGTGAAAGGTTCCCAAAATGCCCTGCCATTCGGTGGTTTAATTCGGCAGATTTATTCAGGAGAATCCCATAGACTTCAATGTTAAAAATATTCTGGTTTTAATTCAATATCTAATAAACCGTTCATTATAATATTCTGCAGTAAAGAGTCTCTTTATTTATAGATTTTTTTGGATATTTTAAGCATTTTTCTGAATTTGTTTTTATTCTTTAAAAGTCCTATTTTTTTTTTTATTTTTTTTAAGTTTACTTATTTTTTCTGTAACAGCCCTTTTTATTATCATTCCCTGGACCTCCTGTGTAAATTTCAGACATTTTCGCTCAGTAGTTTCTTTGCAAACAGCGTTTAATTTTCACACATTCACGCAAACTATTTTGCTAATTTATTCACTGCCTTGTCTGCGGTCTCGGCTGCTTCGCTGCGTGTGATCAGCTCCTGCTCGGGTTTTTTCCGTGGTTTTCGGCAGGTTAATCCAGATGTTTGAGGGTTTTCGGCATGCATTCGCTGGGTTTTGCGGTTCGTTTTCGTCAGGTTTGCGGTAGCTTTTCCCTGCAATTCGGGGACCCTGTGGTGTTTGCTGAATACACCGCAGGATCACCGAAATGGGATCGGCAAAAGGAACCGAATTAAAGAGAACGAAAAGTCACCGAACGTGCGGTGACTTTTCGAATCTCTTTGAATAACCCTGTATATCTTTGACACAGAAAAAAAAATTAAAAGACTCCAGAGTCCACAGTATTAAATCAAGTGGATTTATTCCAACACCAAAAGGCTTGACAAAGACCAGCTGTGGTCGAAACGTCGTCTGTCTTTATTTGGTGTTGGAATAAATCCACTTGATTTAATACTGTGGACTCTGGAGTTTTATTTTTTTCTGTGGAATTTGGGGCAGTATAGCAAGAGACCTCCACTCTGTTTATCTACTACTGGGGATGGTGCTTGTGCTCATTTTTTCTAAATCTTTGACACAGCTTAAAATTTAACCCTAGCTTTTCTTTTAACAGCAAAATTTGATCAATTGGAGTTTTATTTAGTGATCCAAAATTCGAATTGATATCAACTATCGAATTGATATATGAAATTCGAATCGATATGAAATCGATACGAAAAACAATACGAAACAAAATACGAAACTAAATTAGCTACGAAATTCCGAAAACAAAATTATTTAAAAATGTAACAAAACTAATCTAAACAAAACAAATTTTTCAGCCATGCACATCCCTACTAATTTGTGTGAAATATGCCTCGTTTCTTTTTTCTTTGCAAAGTATTTTAACAGGAAGGATACATTAAGATTTCTCTCGTTTTCAAGTATGTCCTGGGTGGCGAGTATGTACTGTTAGGTGTCTTGCCCAAGGACACTTACTGGAGAGGTGCTCTTGCCAGGAATCAAACCTGTGTCTCCATGGTTATAGAGCAGTGATGTTATCTGTACTCTATCCAGCTGGTACTGATATGTGACTGCCTAGGTTTGTTAAATTTTAGTATATTACATATGTGTATGTTATATATTTTTGTATGTCTGGCACATTGGATAAGTGATGCAATGGCCGTGCTTCTCTATGAGTGTTTATGGGCACAATGGGAATTGTTCATGGTGCGTGGAGACACTTTTGCATCTCATCTCCCTAACAAGTGAGCGAAACGCAATGGCCATAATTACCAGATGTGTGCACAGACCAAAATGTTGGTCAACTTCGGCATATTTTATTATATTGAAACTTCAGATTGTAATTTTTCAAATTTGCTGATTCAAAATGATCTAAAATTTCTGAACATTTTTGGATTTGTCCAAAATGTCTGGAATTTTGCAGACAGGCTTATTTTTAACCCTATGAAACACAAAAATAGATACGATACCAGCACTGCTTTAGAAAGGCGCACTTGTGCCACCCAGGTTTATTCCAATAAGGACCACAGAAAATACACAGACGTTTCGGGGTTACAGCCCCTTCTTCAGTGGGGCACTGAAGCAATGAGCACTGAGGCAATGGGCAGGGGTGCTACACAGTGAAGAAGGGGCTGTGACCCCAAAATGTCTGTGTATTTTCTGTGGTCCTTATTGAAATAAACCTGGGTGGCACAAGTGCACCATTCTAAAGCAGCGTGGTATCGTATCTATTTTTGTGTTTCATGTGAATTTGTTACCCTCCCGTTTTGGATGCTGTATGAGGGACTCGTTATTCAGCTGCAGCTGTTCATCTTCCTTCTGTGTATAGGGTGTAAGTAGGGATGAGCTGTTCGGGTTCGGACGGTTCGGAGTTCGACCCGAACTTTGGCATTTCGAAAGTTCGCGAATTTCGAACTTTGTGGGCGTGTTCGCTTCGGGTTCGAAAAAAAAAAAAAATTTGAAAAAAGTATAGAAAATGGTTAAAAAAATACTAAAAAATCTACAAATAAAGAGACTCTTTACTGCAGAATATTATAAGCAATGGTTTATTAGATATTGAATTAAAAACTAATGTGTACGTGGAAAGATTATCAACTCTAAATGACCTCTGTTCACAAACGGGCATAACACCAGGTGTTTTTAGTCTGGTAATCAATTTGATACATTGTACAATATAGTGAGGGGGTGGGGTGGTGTGTCTGCTTCTGATTGAGATTTAAGAGAATTAATTTCCCTAAAACATCCTAATATGCTGCATTTAACACTTTCGCTGCTGAGGCTTTTCACACCTCTGTGCTGAGGTCATTTTTACCGCTTTCGCTCATCATGTTTAACTGCGTTTTGTAGCCATATTTTGATATATGACCCAGACATATTATATATCGTTCTTTCCGGCAGACTTGGCAGATTCATAATATGTCATTATTATATGTATACGTTATGTCATGTCTGTATATTATAACAAAAATGCAATAAAATTAGAATTTTCAATAATTTATTATGTGTAAAGTGTATTTTTTCACATTTTAACATGCGATCGTTTGCGGTTATATTTTGTATGGGGTGCGCTTGTTAAAAAAATTTGAAATGGGGTCTCGTTACATTTTTTTTTGGGGAAAATTTCGCTTTTTTTAACAAACGCACTGCATACAAAAATCGTTAGTGTAGCATTATTGTTCACATTATAATTGAAATGGGAACAATATTGCTGCATTAACAAAACAAAAACAAACAAAAAAACTTTATTTTTTTTTAGAATTTTTTTTTAAATATTTTTATTTTTTTATTTTTATTTTTTATTTTTTTAAAAAAACATTTTTCATGCTCATGTTTATTATCCTTGGAAAGGCCATGCTCTGGCTGATCCAACGATATCAAACATTAACCCCTAGCTGCCACGGATCGGGAGATAGGGGGTTCATTGGAACCCCCTATCTCCACCATTGGTGGCAGCAAGGGGTTAACTCCAGGACTGGCGTCATCCTGCTATGCATGATGATGCCAGTCCTCAGGGGGAGTTCCTGGAGGTTTGGCCGACATCCAAGATGTCGGCCAGCTCCAGGAGAGGATCACGATCCGGCGCTTTTCAGCGCCGATTCGTGATCCGGCTCCCCAGGGGTTAATCACAGCCACCGTTTGGAAGGGCAGGCTGTGCCCTTCCAAACGGTGCCTGGATTAACCCTCTGCGCCACCGCGATGACATCTAATTGCTCCGCCGGGGCCCCGGAGTGCTGAGCTGACATCCAAGATGTCAGCCCGCATCGGGGGGCGCAGCAATACCAGTCATTGCCTGTCATTTGCTGCTAGTGCGGCCGTGATTAAGTGCGCCTAAACGCATGTTAAAAATTCGCTAGTCTGACCCTAGCCTAAATGGGAGAATTTTTCTGGTTTGGCTATTTTGACCTAGAATTTTCCATTCTCCAGTCATTCTCGTGCTCTTCACCGCTCTCTGAATAACCCTGACAGGGTTATTCAGAGAAAGGTGAAACTCAGGAGAATGACTGGAGAATGGAAAATTCTAGGTCAAAATAGCCAAACCAGAAAAATTCTCCCATTTATCTCACTTTCCAAATCGGCTATTTGGTCTAGAATTTTCCATTCTCCAGTCATTCTCCTGCTTTTCACCGCCAAAAAATCAGTAAACTTTTTCTGCGTGTCCGAAAATGTCTCCTCTTTTCATACAGACTGCCACCCCAAGCAGTTGTTTATGGATAGATTAAAGGAAAAGCATTTACCGTCATTTGAAATGTCATTTTTTGTTTTTTACATATTTCTATACATCCTAGAAATCCGCCACTTCACGGGCAGGTTATGGGGACCTCCTAGGCACGATATTTGAAGGAATTTTTGGTTTTTATTTTTAACCTTTATTTCATGGAAAACTCACTGTCCCTTTAAAAACGTTTTTTTTTTTTACTTTTTGTCCTTGTTTCCTGTCCCCGAGGGCACTACCCGGACCCGCATACACCTTTTATGGCAAATATGTAGCATATATGCCCTCTTGGAGGGCACTCTAAAAAACCGAATTTTCAGCCCCATTGACTTGCATGGGAGTTCGGGTTCGGGTTCGGACCCGAACAAATGGGAAGTTCGGTTTCGGGCTCGAACCGAACTCGGGGGGTTTTCGGCTCATCCCTAGGTGTAAGCAGACACCCTTACCCCTGCACTAATTTATATTGTATCATTATTTTAGCTCCTATACTGCCTCTATATATACTTAACCTCTAAATGCGAACGTTTGCACCCCAGATGTTTCTAAACTACATGTCGCATGATGCTCTGCCAGGCGTAGATGTGACTAAAATTCATGGAATATGTAATTCCAAAACATCTGGGGTGCCAAGGTTCACCAGCAATGCCCTATACCCAGTGCTGATTATCTTGCGCCCTAGGCAAGACCAGCTAGTTGGACCGCCCAAAAAAAGAAAGCTCACATGGGTATATTTGCCCCCAGCTCAAGCATGGATATATTTGTCCCCAGCTCATACATGGATATATTTCCCCAGCTCACACATGGTTATATTGCCCCAGCTCTCACATGGGTATATTTGCCCCCAGCTCACACATGGATATATTTGCCCCTAGCTCACACATGGATATATTGCCCCAGCTCTCACATGGGTATATCGCCCCAGCTCACACATGAATATATTTGCCCCAGCTCACACATGGATATATTTGCCCCTAGCTCACACATGGATATATTGCCCCAGCTCTCACATGGGTATATTGCCCCAGCTCTTACATGGGTATATTTGCCCCCAGCTCACACATGGATATATTTGCCCCTAGCTCACACATGGATATATTGCCCCACCTCTCACATGGGTATATTTGACCCCAGCTCACGCATGGATATATTGCCCCCAGCTCACACATGGATATATTTGCCCCCAGCTCACACATGGATATATTTTCCCCCAGCTCACACATGGATATATTGCCCCAGCTCTTACATGGGTATATTTGCCCCCAGCTCACACATGGATATATTGCCCCAGCTCTCACATGGTCTATTTGCTTCGAGCTCACGCATGGATATATTGCCCCAGCTCATATGGATATATTCTCCCAGCTCATACATGGGTATATTTGCCCCCAGCTCCGTCTCTCTCACTCGGCACCTCGTCTGCTCTCCGACTTCTTCACTTCAGTGACTGATGTGAGGGCGCGCGTGCTGCAGCCAGCCCCAATACATGCCGGCGTCGGCGCGTCAGCCGCTGGCGTCAAGGAGACAGAGGTGCGGACTTGGTGCTGGCTGTGGCTGGTGTAGTGAGCATGCTGGCGGGGGCGCGCGTGCTGCAGCCAGCCCCAATACGTTCCCGGCATCGGGGTGTCAGTCGCTGGCGTCAAGGAGACTTAGGTGCGGACTTGGTGCTGGCTGTGGCTGGTGTAGCGAGCATGCTGGCGGTGCCGCGCGAGCACACGGCACCGCCGGCACGCTCGCTACACCAGCCACAGCCAGCATGCTGCTAGGGTCACTATTAGACATACTTGTTCTGTTCGTGTTAGGGTTACAGTTACTGTGTATGTCTGTATTAGGGTTAGGGCTAGTATTTCACAGAGTGTAACTTTTTGTCAAGTAGGAAAATGATTTTGAACTGATCTGAAAAAATTTCGGATGAAAAAGTATGCGCATGTCTAATAATTACAGGGGGGAAAATCCAACTGCAGCCAATGACATGTGTCAATCAGTATGCCCCGCAGGGCTCCCTCCCCTGCCGGGCACAACCTGCCTATTAGTAAAGTGATAAAAAAATTATTCCTTGCAATGGATTTTGCAAAGCGGCGTGAATTGTGTCAGTTTGAACATTTTGGTGAATATATATTTGTGATTCTATTATTTTTTCATATATATATATATTCTTCGTGGACATTGTTTTTACTAACATACACAAACTAGTTTGATGACATCATAGTGTAAGTATCGGTTTCCTAAAGAGAAGCTATCCCTACTACGAGTTTATGCAAACAGGACTTTGCTGTTCTTGATATCATAATAATACTGTCTAAAACATATATTTTATTTAAAGTATTTAGTTAGTATAGTTTTGTTGCAACTTGTATTAGAGCAGAACAGCATCCCCCTTAATAATACAGGAGTGATTTACTGTCAGAGTGACACGTCCCATGTTCCCGGTGCCTACAAGGACTCAGGGACTGGAACACAGGGTGCGTTTTATTGGTGGCACATGCTCACATACTTGCGTGATGGAATGTGATGAAATGTGGTATTGTTAAAACATGAAACAGTGTTTAGTTTATTAGTTAAATATTATTACTAATTTTGAATACTCGGTCCGTCTGGACACAAAGAACAGTCTTGTTGTGAAAGCAAATATTTGTATCTGATAGGTATCAAGGTGTGGAGAAGGGTGTAGGACAGACATGCAGTCTTATTTAGCAACACATCAGACACTTCAACTGGTATTGTCACTTTTAGGTTTTCTATAAAGGTGGTAATGCCTAAAATATGTGTTAGATAAAAAGGCAGAAAGAAAGACAGATTCTGGGACAGATAGACAAACAGAAAGACAGACTCAGGGACAGACACAAGGAATGACAGATTCAGGGACATATAGACAGACAGAACGACCGACTCAGGGACAGATAGACAAACAGAACGACAGATTATAGGACAGACAGTCAGAAATCAGATTCCGGGATAGATAGAAAGAAAGACAGAATAAAAGAACACTTTACTCATCCTGACCACTTTATTATTTTAAAGTGGTCAGGATGTGAGGACGTGGAGTGTTAACCCCCCCCCTCCCCCACTGCTCCAATCTGGCAGAAAATGTTGGGTGAATTAGAAAAAAAAATTCCACTCCACCCAGCGTCGCCAGCAGCCAGGATATTTTAATTTCAGAGACATTTAGACATACAGAAAAACAGATTAAAAGATAGATGGACAGAAAGACAAATTCAGAGACAGAAATAACATCAAATTCAAGGATAGATAGATAGATAGATAGATAGATAGATAGATAGATAGATAGATAGATAGATAGATAGATAGATAGATAGATAGATAGATAGATAGATGGATAGATAGATGGGTAGATAGATAGATAGATAGATAGATAGATAGATAGATAGATAGATAGATAGATAGATAGATAGATAGATAGATAGATAGATAGATAGATAGATAGATAGATAGATAGATAGATAGATAGATAGATAGATAGATAGATAGATAGATGGGTAGATAGATAGATAGATAGATAGATAGATAGATAGATAGATAGATAGATAGATAGATAGATAGATAGATAGATAGATAGATAGATAGATAGATAGATAGATAGATAGATGGGTAGATAGATAGATAGATAGATAGATAGATAGATAGATAGATAGATAGATAGATAGATAGATAGATAGATAGATAGATAGATAGATAGATAGATAGATAGATAGATAGATAGATAGATAGATAGATAGATAGATGGGTAGATAGATAGATAGATGGGTAGATAGATAGATAGATAGATAGATAGATAGATAGATAGATAGATAGATAGATAGATAGATAGATAGAGATAGATAGATAGATAGATGGGTAGATAGATAGATGGGTAGATAGATAGATAGATAGATGGGTAGATAGATAGATGGGTAGATAGATAGATGGGTAGATAGATGGGTAGATAGATGGGTAGATAGATGGGTAGATAGATGGGTAGATAGATGGGTAGATAGATGGGTAGATAGATAGATAGATAGATAGATAGATAGATAGATAGATAGATAGATAGATAGATAGATAGATAGATAGATAGATAGATGGGTAGATAGATAGATGGGTAGATAGATAGATGGGTAGATAGATAGATAGATAGATAGATAGATAGATAGATAGATAGATAGATAGATAGATAGATAGATGGGTAGATAGATAGATAGATGGGTAGATAGATGGGTAGATAGATAGATAGATAGATAGGTAGATAGATAGATGGGTAGATAGATAGATGGTAGATAGATAGATAGATAGATAGATAGATAGATAGATAGATAGATAGATAGATAGATAGATAGATATACAGATAGATAGATAAATAGATAGAATCAGGGACAGACAGACTCATTTATCAGATAATAATCACGAAACAGATAACACAATATTAGTCCGTTTTTATCAAAACCAATATAATACTAGTTATAGATGACTATAGTGTTGTATATTGTATTTTCTATCAAAGAATGAGTGTAGAATACAGTGTTCTGCATGAAATAGGATGGAGGGGGAATATGGAAATGTTGTTCTGTTCTTTTAGACACATTTACTGCATATACTGCAATTTTAGCCACAAATCTAGATATTAAGTTCCACCAGTGGAAGTGACTCAACTTTGACAATCCATGTGTTGGCCCACACACTTACATTACACACGGCCATCCCACATATTCTGACAACACACTCACATCCTGCTAGCCCACAAACACTGATATTATACACCAGCAGTCCTACATACATTAACATCACATGAGCCAGACCCATATACATCACACCAATAACTCCAGTGATTTTAAAATGGAAGCAGAAACAATTTAGGTTAAAAAATTTAATGTAAAAAGGAAAAATAAAGTTACTGTAGGTACTCAAGTATACCATGAGGTTTGTGAAAAGAATTTGCATAAAAATTGGAGGGTTCGCGGAATATTTGAGACATCTGCAAAAAAAATCCTTCACTTGCACAGCTGCAGTCAGACGAGCGCACGCATTTCATGCGTTCTGACCCGTCTCCCGGCGTTTAGATGGGACAGGCCACAAGCTACGATGTGCGTTCAACGGGGTTACCAAATTGTTATGGTGAGTTTTACTTTGTGGCTGTGCTTTATTTTATACAGTATTTAACAGTTAATGAGATGAAGGAGGGAATGTTTAGATAAGGCAGCAGGAGGTCTATTGTGATCTGTATGCTACTCAAGATAAGAGATGGCAGCCGAATGGGTCCTATGGACTCCATGGAGGGGATGCTCGCAGTGGCGCTTAGTGCTGTCGCAAGCATCCCAAAGCTTAGCGCCGCATTATGGTACAGGCTGCTGGATTGGCGCCTGCACCGTAATATCACGCTAAAACGGTGACGCTAAGGAGAAACCTGCAGGCGCAGGTTTTCCTCCTTAGCGTCACCGTTTTAGTGTGATATATGTAATATGGCCCTATTAATCTACCCCATGGTGATGCCCTTTGCAAACACCCCATATAATGCAATGCTGCGGGATGGTTTCCTTGACTACAGAGACCCATCCACTTCATTCTATGCTCAATGCCACAGTGTGGAGCAAGTGATTTAAAGACACGGGGGGGGGCAGTTTACAACACAAAATATCAAACACAATGGATGCACTCAGTGACACAGAGTAAAATATTTTCTTAACTAAACATACAAAAGAAAAACAAAGCAGTAAGTAAGATATCAGCAACATCAAATAAACACAGTAAGGACATTTCATTTCATTTTTTGGTGGTAGTGACCCATTAACATGAGACACGATGTATCTTTGCATCACTTGCTCCACACTGTGTGTCTTAGGCCATACAATGGAATCTATGGGTTGATCACTGACTCAAATAATTGTATCGTGTTGCTCCACAGTGTATTGCACCACAGTGTGGAGCAAGTGATGTATTCAAAGGACATCACCAGGAGTAGATTAGAACTATTTTAAGATCCCTGGTTTATGCCATTCGGCTGCCATCTCTTATCTTGAGTAGCATACAGAACACAATAGATCCCCTGTTGCATTATTTAAACATTCCCTCCTTCACCTCATTATCTGTTAAATGCTGTAAAATAAAGCACAGCCACAAAGTAAAACTCACCATAATAATTTGGTGAACTTTGCATCATGGGAAAAGGTCACAAAATTAAAACAGAAGATAAAAAAAACTAATTTTATTTTTCTTTTTTACATGCAATTACTTCAACCTCATCCTATAACCTCCGATCCAGGACCAGCACATTACTTGCAATACCACAATACAAACAGAAAGTGTCTCGGTCCTCATTTTCCTACAGAGCACCACAGTTATGGAATAACCTCCCAGACACCATCAAATCTTCCACCAGTCTTAAGTCACTCAAGAGCTCCTTACTAACATACCTCAATACGGAATGCACCTGTAAACATGTAACATAGTGACTATATACAGAATGCACCTGTAAACATGTAACACAGTGACTATATACAGAATGCTCCTGTAAACATGTAACACAGTGACTATATACAGAATGTACCTGTAAACAGGTAACATAGTGACTATATACAGAATGTACCTGTAAACATGTAACACACAGTGACTATATACAGAATGCACCTGTAAACATGTAACATAGTGACTATATACAGAATGCACCTGTAAACATGTAACACAGTGACTATATACAGAATGCACCTGTAAACATGTAACATAGTGACTATATACAGAATGCACCTGTAAACATGTAACATAGTGACTATATACAGAATGCTCCTGTAAACATGTAACACAGTGACTATATACAGAATGCACCTGTAAACATGTAACATAGTGACTATATACAGAATGCACCTGTAAACATGTAACATAGTGACTATATACAGAATGCTCCTGTAAACATGTAACATAGTGACTATATACAGAATGCACCTGTAAACATGTAACCTAGTGACTATATTTCCTACATATTTATTTTCTGTTAATCTGTATATTTGTGTTGTTTCTTAATATCTTGCATTGTATTACTTTGTATTTCTGTAACTGTAACACTTCAATGTTCTTGAACCCAGGACGTACTTGAAAACGAGAGAAATCTCAATGTATCATTCCTGGTAAAATCCTTTATAAATAAATAAATAAATAAATATTCAAACAGCAGCATGTGTTTTATAAGGTGGTTTTATATGTAATGCACCAGTAATAGTTGCAGTTTATGTAAGTGGTAGTGTCCCTTTATTGACATTAAGTAGTTTGCACAGCATGGTAAATTTAAGAGTTTTAGAAATTCAAAGTATTTACTTATTTTCTGCCAACAATGAGAATACGTTTTCTGCAGAGGTTTCAGAGTTGAGTTGTGATCCTTATCTCTTTTTGCGCACAGCTAGGTATTGAAACCTCTACTACTGTTTTCAGGGTGAGGAGGATGTCGGGTGGGTGACATGAGGTTAGAGAAAGTGAAGGTGGCAGGAAACAAGCTTGAAGTACAGGATAGTATAAGATTCTGTTAGTTGAAGACAATATTTTTTCAGGGTACGATTGTACAAAACTAAAACATCTGTTTACAAATACTGATATTTGATTGGATATTGCAATGATTTTCACAATGCATTTGCAGAATCATTTAGCATCAACTTTTAGGAATTGCTAAAATGTTGCCTTGCGCGTCCCTGCGGTAATTACCGGTAGCACTTTGTAATACCTTACTTATCGAAACGTTAATGTCCGTCTGTGCTCGCAATGTTAAGTATAGGATACGCAAAGTACAGTAAGCTCGCGGAAGCTAGCGCAAAAACTGCAAAAACCCAGTGCGTGGAGAGCGGGAATTTTTAATCTCAACCTTTACCCCAACAACCCTATTGAATTGAATGATTTGTAAACGGTTATTACGTTGGTGTCTCGCCTGCGATTTACAGCCTCGGCTGTGCTGAGTTGGAATCACTTTATTGGTTAATGGATCTCTCCAAGTATGTGGAGAAGCAGGCAATTTGAATTTAATGCCAGCCGTTGTACTGACGATTAGGTGGTGGAAACTTCATGCCACGAAAAATGTTTGTTTCTTATGAAGGATTAGTGTGTATGCACTTTGAAATACATACTCGCCACCCAGGACATACTTGAAAACGAGAGAAATCTCAATGTATCCTTCCTGGTAAAATCCTTTCTCAAAAAAAACAAAACAAGCCTTTCCTTTTACTTCTCCTACTGGGGAGAAGTTTTGATGTTGCTGGGGCGTATGTTCTAAATGCACATAGTTTGGAATGATTATTAATTAGGTTGAGCTAATTCCTCTGACTCCCCCCTCCCACTGTTCTCCTTTTCTATGTGCTTATATACCAATTCGGTTACTATATATACCAGCTATCAAACTGTCAGATTTCAGCAAAAGCAATTATATAAAGGAGTATACGCAGTGGCTTATGTTTTTTAATTGTGTTGTTGTTTGTGGATCATGATCATGACAAAGGGGGTTATTCAAAGAGATCCAAATTGCGACCGAAAGGTAACCGAACAGTGAAATTCAGTGTTCGGGTACCTTTCCTGGCCATTCCGCTATCCAGAGAGCAGGCAGTTCGCCAAATGTTGGCGAATTACCTGCACATACGGTTCCTGTTCGGTGCTTGTTCGAGGGCAGTGAAATCCCCATAGAGAAGCAATGCTTTGTCTATTCGGAGAACACCTAACAACAGGGAAAAGTTGCCGAAGTGCCCTGATGTTTGGTGGTCTCATTCAACAGGTTTATTCAGGCGATTCACATAGGCTTCAATGTTAAAAATATTCCCGTTTTAATCCAATATCTAATAAACCGTTTAATATTATATTCTGCAGTAAAAAGTCTCTTTATTTATAGATTTTTTAGGATCCGTTAGGCATTTTTTCAGGTTTTTTGGGCAAAACATTTTTCCCGTTGTTTTTTTTTAATCATTTTTTATTTTTCCTGTAACAGCCCTTTTTATTATCATTCATTGGATCTTGTATGTAAATTCCAGACATTTTCGTTCAGTAGTTTTTTTGCAAACAGTGTTTCAAATTTCAAACTTTCAAATGTACTGGGGTTTTTTTTCACTCCATTCGTCTGCGTGTCGGCTTTTTCCGGCGGCTGCTCTGCGCTGTGATCGGCGGCTAGTTGGGTTTCTCCGGTGTGTTCGGCGCGGTTGATCCAGCTGTTTTCTGTGGGTTTCCGTGGGTGTTCGGTTAGTGTTCGGCTGGTTTGAGGCGGGTTTTCCCTGCGCTACGGAGCCCTGCGGTGCTTGCTGAATACACCGCAGGGTCGGCGAAATAGGATAGCCGAATCACCCCGAACTGCGGGGAACGAAAAGTCACCGAACGTGCAGCGACCTTTCGATTCTCTTTGAATGAAGGCCTGGAACATTAAGGAGCAGGAGTCTTGAGGGGCCCCGAGGCTAATAGTTCAGCGGGGGGTTAAATGCGTGGCGGGAACCTAAGAAAGGACCTAGCCATGGGGTGGGGGGAGAAAAGGGGGAGTAACTGACAGGGAGAGCATAGAGTTAGGAGCAGAGGGTCAGAGAGCTCAGTACGGGGCCAGCGACAGGAGAAGATGCCCGCCCGCCCATCCGTTGTCTAAGGCTGGGGGTATAGGCTTTAAGTTATGGTGGTGGATCCATCCCCTTGTCACAGCGGGGGGGGGGGGGGGGGGCAGTGCTGGGGAAAAGGGGCGTGTTTAACATTTAAATAGTTAAGAATTGGGTGCAATATTGATATTGTTTATTTTTACAGATATGTGGGGATTATTACAATTGTTACAGCACTGTTATTGTTTACATGGGATTATTCTGTGGCCTACAATAAAATATCCATTTGAATTAGATGAAATGTGTGGGTGTGAATTAATGTGCCCAGCGACAAAACAGCAAGTGGGCACCTCATAACCCTGATAGTTTCCCACTAATCAAACCAAAACCCGAGGGCATGAAACACTAATCCTAAAATTCCATATTCTAGAAGCATTGTTTAAAGTGGACCTTTATGATATTTGCAATGTTTTGATACATACACATGTGTTGATGAAAACATTGAAAATCAATGGCAAATAAATGTATTTGGTTGAGCAGCCAAATGCAACATGAAGGATGTGCAAAGTAATCAGTGTAATGTATAATATGACCTTAATGTATAATATGACCGGTGATTTTAATCTAAAAAGATTGTTGAACAGGCTTTCTAATAAATCACTTTTCTTCATCCAGCATATTGGATGACTCGATGTTTGGCAGAAGTCCAGAGAATGCCGCTGACCAGGCAACTAATGTTCGAAGGATGACTATAGGCTGGGTTACTGATATCAGACTTTATCCGATAGAGTCATGACACAGTCATTAACCCAACCTCAATCGTGTATCTAAAATAAATAGTTTTTTCCAACATTTACACATTCATACGAACAAGTGGGAGTGTGCGAATCAGCTTTTCTGTTTTGCATGGATGATGAACCATGGAGAAAGGCGCGTACGTGTAATTAATTACTGCCAGAGTTTATTTTTTGCGGAACAGTTGTGTTACGAGGGGATTTGTTTTCGAGAAGATGCAGCTATGGTGAATATCTTTGTTGATGCTTTGGTTTCACCTTATCTTGTGGTCAGTTGCCGTGTTGTTGAGCCAACATTGTTTTGCGTCCTTCATGTTTTTCGGTTTTCATATCTTTTTTGGCAAACCTCCTACCAGAGACACCCACACGAGTCTGCTTAAAAACAAACCGAACCCATTTTGTAGAGAAAAATAACATCTAAGGGTATGTCGTCGTACAGGAAATCCAATCAAGCATGTTGAACATTATAAAAGAGGAACCATAAAACCACATGATATCTGTGGGTATAACTTTAGTAAAGTACATCTTGTAGCATTAGCCAAAATGATGACTATTAACGGGACACTCTACTCATCCTGTCCACTTTATTGTTTTAACCTCCCACCCCACCCAGTGTCACCAGCAGCCGGGAGTTTTTAATTTCCTGGTAGTTGGTCATCAGATCGGTCACTAGTGACTTCAGCGTGCAGATGGCATGCCGATGTCACCATCTATGAGACCACCCTCTGTACCGAGCTGTCTCAGTGAGGCAACCGATAGATCAGATCTGCGCATGCGCACGCACTTTGGATCCATTGCTCTGCATTGGCGCTACAGAACTTGCCAACGTGAAGTACTCAAATCCAGTGGGCACTTCACGGTTCCTACGCTACGCAAGTTGCACAGGAGCACAAAGTGTGCAGAAAAGCTTCAGGGGCTTCCTGATTTGAGAGTCCCTGAACCAAAGAGGAAGAGCTGAGTGCGATGAGGGACAAAAGGTGAGTCAAATAACCCCAAAAAGAAGAAAAAAAATTATAAAAATTATTGGGCTGAGGCTGTCAGCATTATCTGCCCAATTATTTAAGGGCAAAAAAAAAGGAAATCTGTTTTCTAGAAAATCACTTTAAAAAATGCTTCACAAAAAAACTAACTCAATGGATAAATGAAGGTTATGCTAAACATGTAGGACGATATTACAATACGCCCGCTAAAACAGGGATGCTAAGGAAGAAAACCTGCGCCTGCAGGTTTCTCCTTACCTTCCCCGTTTTAGCTCCATATCATTGGGCAGGCGCTGATTCAGCAGCCTGCCCCGTAAAGCAGCTCTAAGCTTGAGGATACTGGAGGCAGCGCTAAGCATCATCCCAACCATCCCCTCATTGGAGTCCATAGGACTCCATTGAGGCTCCGACTGCTGGGCCACATGACCTGCAGGATCTCGCCTCTCGCGAGCTCCTACAGGTCAGTGGAGTGATTAGCAGAGGGAAACAGGGGAACTTTTTTCCCCAGTCTCACTCTGCTCCCGGCAGCCAGAAGCGGCGGATCGAGCCACCGTTCCCACCGCAGGATGAGAAATGAGTATTTGATTTTTGGGTGGATTTGTAGCTGGTGATAACTGATTCTGCAGAAGCGCAATCAGTTAGCACCAGCTCGATGTTGTGATTAAATTTTCACTTAACCGCAGCAGGACGTTATTAGCGTTAGGACTTTGTAATCCTAACGCTAATTAACACTTTGCGCTCCCCATGTTAAGCATAGGGAGCGCAAAGTACAGTAAGGTCACGCTGAAAAGCGTAAGATCTGAATCGCTAATGGGTTTTTCAACCCGTTAGCGTTCAGATTGTAAATTGGGTGGCACGCGGTATGGACACTTAACCTAACATTAACGCTTACACAACTGAGCGCTAACCTTAAGAATGTAATATTGCTTGTAATTTTTAAAATTCATATATTAAACCAATCAGAATCATTGTCTCTGCACCTGAAAATGTCCAATTTACAGCCAGGTATAAGATATTTCCCATTTTGTTCCTGCTTTTTCTTTCCTTTTTGTATTTGTCGATTAGCGTATGTCAGTAAGAGAAGGGACTCTGCCCCAGTGTCAATTACTGCCATCAATGTGTCACAGAGTATACATTCTATTTGTGCAAAGTACACAAATTACAGCAATGTTAAAGAGGACTGTCAAGCACAGGGATACTTAGAACATCAAGCTCAAAGTCTGCTTAAAACAGTAGAACATGGTAACCCTTATTGCTGAATGTTAAAGCATTGTGAGATAAGGATGAACATGCTGTGTTTTGGTAACAGGCTGTCTGATATGTTCCTGTGGGAGAAATGATGTAATCGTAGCTGGGTTTCGAGTATACTTGAAGGACATTAAACTGTCTAGAGAGCATGTTGCAATGGTACTGGCAAGATATTCAGTCTTTATAACCCCTTCACTATCAAGTGGTATACTAAATAAACTCACTGGCTACATCCAGAGGTAATGTAATCAGCGTTCCATTAACCACACTGCATAAACATACTGTGACAGTGTGGTTAGGGGCAGGGTAATAGACCACAGTTTTATTAGCAGGCAGATGGAGAAAGCCCTTTTGCCCCTATAGGGTTAATTATAAGCTGACGCCTGATTAAGACAGCCCTGCTTTTATAGGTACGGTGGTTCCCTTTGAGAGAGCAGTCTTTGTGCTGGGAGCAACAGACATAGAAACAAAAACTCTGAAGCTACTAAGGGAAGTACATTTTATTTTGTTTATTGGTAAGCGGCTTAGCTGCCCAATGGTGTAGTGAGGGCAGGCACATTTTTAGTTAGGCTCCGCCTAAGAAGTAGGCATTTGAGTTATATTTGTTTAATTTTGTTGTTTTTGGCATACTCTCTATGTACTGTGACTGACCTAAAAGAAAAGTCGGAATCACTGATCTGTGTCTCCAGTGGCTGTATCAGAATACAATTCCAGAGACAGAAAACGTTATTTGACTGGTGGAGGGCTCTCTGTCGAGGCCAAAATGTGCTACATGAATAATAATAATAATAATAATACAGACGGTGAACAATGTTTCTATGAAATATAAACAGATCTACAAGCTGTTCAAACAGCTTCAGCACCTCGGCAGACATGTCTGAGGTGACGAAACTTCATGGACACATTCTAGAGCACATTTGCAATAAACAAAACTTAATTTGCATTGCTCCAGAATGTGGCCAGATCGTGTTTACAAGATCTTGTTTCCTTGTAAACTGTACACTCCTGATAAAGCCCACAACAATCATTGGGGGTTGCTGCACCTCTTGCGCAAAGAGGTCTTCCATGGTATTTCAGTACTGACCACCCTTTCTGGGTGATAGCAGCCGGACCCACCATATGGCAGGTTTATAGTGCTGTTGTACATTCTCAGTACTCTCCTAAACCTTGTTTTGGCTCCTTGTAGGAGCTTTTGAAGATTGAATATGCTCAATTGTGTTAGGGAAGGGGTTAAAGGCAACACATTGTCTGCTTCAATCTACTAGGCTTGTGCACCGATTTTTTTTTTTCGGTTCGATTCGATTCGATTTTTCAACTTTTCGATTCGGCTCGTTTCGACCGATTTCTGTTTCGATTCGGTTCGGCTCGACTCGTTTTTCGTGCACATTGTTTTTCTCGGAATTTCGACCATTTTTCGTATTTTCGTGTCACTTAGCTCGTTTTTTGTATCGACTTTTCGTATTTTCGGAATTTTTCGTTTTTCGGAATTGTAAATGGTTTCGGAATATCGACCATTTTTTGTATTTTCGTGTCACTTAGCTCGTTTTTTGTATCGACTTTTCGTATTTTCGAAAATTTTCGTTTTTTCGGAACGTCTGTTCTCGTTTCAAAGCAATAAATTTCGATTTGACACATTTCAAGTACATTCGAAAATTCAGAAAATATTTTGTTTCGGCTCGGAAAACTTTTCGGATCTGCCATTTTCGGATCTAAAAATTTTTGGAAAATCGGCCGCATCCGAATCCGGGAAATTTCGTGAAAATTCCGAAATTCCGAAACCCGAAACGCACATCCCTACAATCTACAGAAAACACTGGATTACAATATAATGGGCTAGAATACCTTAGCTTCGATATTGATGTGATGGTCTTCATGAAGGTGCATTATCAGCATAATACACTGGAGCCGTTACGGTTGTCGGGCATGTCTTTTGAAACAAGTAAGAGTAAGGTTATTATATAGTAAGCTTTATTGAAATATCACCCCTGTCTGGGAGTGTCTGGGAGATGAAACACTCATCCTTTTTTTTTTATTTGAGGCAATTTGATGAAGTAAAACATTTTTCTGCAATTAATGGGACATACCACCGAGCAGTGTCTCATATGTCCTCCGAAGTCACCTTGAAAGAAGCTGGTTAGCAGGGAGACCCAGGCTTGCGACTGTATTATGTGTGTTTACTAGAGCACAGAAGGTGTGAAGATGTGTGATTGTCCATGCAGTGCCCTATTTACAATGCCCTATTTGTGCCAAAGGATTTGGCACAGGGACAATAGTTTTCAGATTCAGGATAAGGACAGATCAAAATTTTGTTCATAATTGCCGGAGACAATGACTGTTTACCATGTTACTTGAAGGCAACATGAGACATTAGCATCATTTACAGTGTGAGGACACAACAAAAAATACGTAATTACTCTGGAATTCTAGGGAATTGTGAGTAAATTGTAATACCTTTCATGTATGCCTTTATAAAGTTCAGTAAGTTTCCTCTTACAGCTTCTGTTTAGTAAATCAACAATTACTTTGTGAATAGCTCACAATTGTCCTTAAATACCACACAAATGCTACCTATGACTCTTTTAGTATCAGAATGGTAAATTTGAATGGACACTTATTCAGGGTTCATCTGGATTATTTTGGTAAATCTTTGCCTCGAAAATGCTGTTTGACAGGATCAAAATTATTTTCAGTCACTAAACCTTTGTACATAGGAATAGCAAGTGTGTGTTGTGTGTAAATTTGCCCAACTTGTCCTCCTTTGTAGGTCCCAAGCTATGCTTTTTTTAGATGTTCCTTTTTGATTCGTGATAAAGAGCATTACAATTGTCTGTTTGTAATTATTATTTTTTTTTGAGAAAGGATTTTACCAGAAAGGATACATTGAGATTTCTCTTGTTTTCAAGTATGTCCTGGGTGGCGAGTATGTACCGTTAGGTGTCTTGCCCAAGGACACTTACTGGAGATGTGCTCCTGGGGATTTATGCAGTTATTAAGTATTAAATGTCTCATGAGAGCATACCCTAATATATGGGCTGGCCATATACTGTAAGTATAGAACCTTGAAGATGTGGACAGTTGTAGGCGACCTAGGTGTGAGCCAAAATGCTGCCACCGTGCAAGAGGGATTCTACTACAGATTAAATGCATCAACTGGATTCTACTGTACATTAAACACACTAGTGGGATTTTCTAATACATTAAGTTGTACTTAATTAATTGTTGAAGAATATTAACAATAATAATAAGTTGTTGACTCTTGTCATAAAGCAACAGTTTGTAATCCATCCAGTTCTGGATAACGACTTTCATAGACCTGGAGTATAGCCAAAGAGATTCTTGTTTATGAGTCGCAGCATGTCATTTGATCACTGGGCGACTGGACGCATAAGTGTGCATCCAGCCAATTTATTGTGTCTCAATAACATTGGTGGGTCTTAGTTTACAAAGGTCCTGAAGACCCGAAAACCTGAGCATAGTGCACAAATTGCGATCGGGACAAATCCCCTTGCCCTCAGTGCGCTGAATCAGCCCTCTGAGTCTCCCAGAGGGGTTAGAGAGGCGAGGGAACTCAGAGCTGTGTGGACACTCAGATAAGGATGAGTGGTCATACTGCACAAAGTGTCTCATAATGCATACTTTGTAAAGACGAGCTTTTCTCTTTATGGGAAGTTGGTAATAACACATGCAACATGAAGAAACCATGAAGAAATATATTCCGCTTCAGTTCTTTTCAAACTGCACCACATTTCTAATTCTTGCACATACATTGAAATAAAATGCTAAGAAAGATCTACTGTATTGTTAAACTGATTGACAATATCAGGGGACTGCAAAGATAGGGTTAAAATGACATCTTGGCTTTTGTTCCAGCATTCAAACAGAAGAATCGCTTGGGATATGTTGGATTACATAACAAAAGGAAGTTGTTTCTACAGTGGAACATAATCTTATAGAATTGCAAAGAACAATAACAAAATATCGAAAAATAGATTTATTTTGTATCACAGTTCTGCTGTCACTTCTGTAAGCATGTCACTGGGGTTATTCAAAGCTATGAGTCCTACATTCACTCCGAGCTGTCCATTCACTCCTTGATACCATTGCTGGTCGTCACGTTGACTGGAAAGACAGTTTGCTGATTTCCACAATGAGTGGCAATCGCATATAGCACTGGAGCATGGTTTGTAAAGCTGCATATCTCATCAAGGGATTAGATAATGTATAAATCTTTAAGGTATACACTACATATGGTGAGCACTTAATCGTGTCTGAGTTGTCAATCTGCTGTGCGCTCCCTGCTCCCTTTCTCTCTGTGGAGCAGGGAGCTCATTCAGCCATCCAAATGAAGAGACTTGGTCCTGCCCAGAACCTTAGATCAGGTAGCCCTCAGCTAAGGGTTCCAGAGCTTTGATTACCTTGGATATCAGTAACATCCAATGATATCAAAGTGTCATTGAGAGCTACTGGAATGGATGGAACACATAAGATGTTGAGGTGGAAGCATGTCATATCCTGCGGGAGACCAGGACTCGATTCAAGTAAGTTTTTACAGGAAACTAAAGGGTTAAATGGGAGTTGTGTAGAGGGGGTCAGGGAAGGTTAACGTTTAACCCCTATATTTCCTACCCTCTCCTGTTCTAACCCTATAGCATCCCTTTTAGACCAATGAAATGTCTATCCCCCAATGAGATATCACAGAAAGAGTGCACCTGGTCAGTACAAGTTTACTGTAAATTAAGTTCAAAATGAATGGAATGAACACTAGCAGTGGTGCATGTCATTGCTTCTGGTTTAACACTAGGTATTCAATTTCTGTCACTTCACTCAGAACAGAATCAGTAACCCACTAGCAGCAGCACACTACAAAGAGCGATGATTAAGCAAGCACGTACCAGCTCCGACTGGAAAAAAGGCCAAAGAGTGCGGCACAATCAGGGAAACAATAACACCCCTTTCTTGCTACAATAAAAGATAGCCAAAACATAATAAGAAGATCTTTCTTCGTTTGCAAGCCTTGTTTACATTCCTCAAGTTGGAGGATGGTCGTTGACACCTCTGAAACTTTACGGGAACTACATCAGGGGACTTCAGAAACGGTCCATAATCGGTGAAAAATAGCAACTTGAAATGCACTCCGCACTAAAGAACAACGTTTAGAATGTTACAGAATATTCTGACACTTTAAAAATCATAGAATTTTGTTATTGTTTACTCTCTATCAGAGTTATTTAGAGAGCTCTCCCATTCCCCGCACTTTGGCGAGTCCCCGAAGTGCAGCGAACGACCCGCCGAAACGATAGGAGAAACCGCTGAATCGATTGGACAGACAAATCCGAAAAACCGCTGAAAAAATACCGAAACAATCTGAAAAAAACACTGAAAACCCACCGAATACATACGACGATCCGCCACAAAATCACAATCCGAAAACAGCCGATGACGAATCAATCCGAAAACAGCCAATGACCCGCCGGAAAAAGCCGACAAGCTGCCGAACAGAGTAAAAAAAACAACCACCACTTTTAAAAGGCATTTGCAAAAAAAAACACTGCACGAAAATGCCTGTAAATAATAAATAAGGTCCTTTGAATAATAATAAAAAGGTCTGTTACAGAAAAAAAAGATGCCATTTAAAAAAAATAAAATTATCGGTATAAAAAATTTAGCTGGAAAGCATCTGGTATAATGCCTGAAAAAAATCCTAAAAAATAAATAAATAAAGAGACTTTGTGCTGCAAATGAAAAGAACAAACGGTTGAATGAATGTTTTATAAAAAAACAGGAATATATTTTAACATTGAAACCTATGGGATTCACCTGCTTAAACCTGTAGAATGAAACCACCAAAAAACAGGGAATTTCACTGACATTTCGGTGCTGTTCGGATTAACCATTAATTCTCTATGGGGAGTTCACTGCTGCCGAAGATCAAACTATCCGCCAATATTTGGCGAACTGCCAACTTTCTGAATAGCCGAATGGCCACGAAATTGCACCGTGCCGGGAAATTCACTGTTCGGCTCTCTTTGAATAACCCTTTAGTGAATATTAGTAATTAATTTTTATTGTATATTTAAGGACAATTGATTTTGCAAAAAACAAAAACAAACACTGGGTCCTGACAGTGGTTTTATGGAAAATTACTAATTAGTGAACAAATTAACATTAAAGTGTGGGGCCTTTATACTTATCAGCTGACTCGGGCATGTTGACGGCTCAATTGAAAATAGATCCTATAAGTTTAAGGGGTTATTGAGAGGCTACCAAAATGTTGCTGACATTTCGGTGCTCTGTCGTTCACCGCAATTCCCTGCACTTCGGGGAATCAAAGTTCCCCACCCTGCGGTGAATTCAGCATTCACAGGGTCCCCTGAGTGCAGGGAAAACCCCCGCAATCCCACTGAAATCCCACCGGAAAAAGCACACCGGAACTGCTGGAAAAAGCAGACGAGCAGCCGATCACAGTGCAGACCAGCCACCGGAAAAAGCCGACAAGCTGACGAGCGGGGTAAAAAAAAAACAGTACACTTGAAAGTTTCAAAATTGAAACGCTGTTTGCTAAAAAACTACTGAATGAAAATGTCTGGAATTTACATAAATAAATAAATAAAGAGACTTTTTACTGCAGAATAAAATAATTAACAGTTTATTAGATATTGAATTAAAACAGGAACATTTTTAACATTGAAGCCTATGGAATTCGACTGAATAAACCTGCCGAGTGAAACCACCGAACAGCAGGGCACTTCGGCAACTTTTCTCTGCTGCTCGGTGTTCTCTGGATAGATTAACCATTGCTTATCTATGGGGATTTCACTTCCGTCGAACAGGCACTATATTTGCTGGCAGTTCACCAAAATATGGCAAACTGCCTGCTCTCTGAATAGCCGAATGACCACGAAATGTCACCGTACGAGGAAATTCCCTGATCAGTATAATTTCGAGGCCAGATCGGCTCTCTCTGAATAACCCCTTTATACTTTATGCTTGGCACTAACGAAAAGGAAGTAATTGCATTTCACCAATTATGAGATCCTATTTCATTATTCTCCTGAGGGAGTTGAATGAACTGTTCTTCTCTCGCCCCAGAAACCCGTTTGACAGTTATATAATGGTTCAATCGGCCAACAGCCCGACATTGTTGTTTGTGTAAAGTATTCGCAGAGTTCCTTCATTACTTTGTTTAATTTTTAAACCCGTGACGGCAACTTTCGATCCTCGCAAATGCACGTTGCATAAGGGGTTTCCCAATTTAATTCTAACAAGTCCTCTTTATTTCAACAACCTGATTAAAGAAGTAGGTCAAGCAGAAATACTTTGTACCTTGACTGTTTTTCGGTAAACACTATGACAATACATTCTCAGAAAGAAGACAGTAACCGAGCGTGGATGCTGACTGCTGAAAACCGTGTCATACAAACACAATCTAAAATGTCAATGGCCTACATTTACTTAAAGAGGGGATTTACGAGATCATTAATCAAGCCACGGTAACCAACAAGAGGACAATACTGTCACTGAAGTGTGGGGTAAGTATGCTTCTAAGCTTCTCATTGTTGAGTGGGAGCCACAAGGGTTCCACACTTTAAGAATGGAATTCAGTGGAAAGTGTAAGGTTTTAATTTTTTTTTATCATGAAATAAAAGCTGTGCTTAAATATTGGGGGGGACAAGGCTGATATGACCTGAATAATAAGATAAATTCACCCTTAAAAAATGTAAAAATGGTATTACAAAGTCCCAGCGCTGATTAACGCCTGGCTCTGGTTAGCGAAAAGTTAACCAGAGCCAGGACTTTGTGTTAACGGATTCCGCTTGTACAGAATCCGTTAACACCAGGCTAAAAAATAATAAAACAAATCGTATACTCACCTCCTGTCCCGCGGCGAGGACCGCGGCTCCAACCGCCTCCTCTGGCTGGCGGGAGCAGGGAAAGACTGGGGGAAAAGTCCCCCAGTCTCTCCATGCATATCACTACGCAGACCGATCAGATCTCGCGAGGCAAGATCCGGCTGGTCATGTGACCGCCGGCGTCTGCTTCAATGGAGTCCTATGGACTCCTTTGAGAGGATGCACGCGGCTGCGCTCAGCGCTGCCACATGCATCCCAGGACATAGTGGGCGCAAACAATGCAGGCAGCATTTTTTGCGCCTGCATTGTAATCCCCGTTAAAACGGGGGCGGTAGGGGGAAAACTGTGGTTGCAGTTTTTTCTCCCTACCGCCCCCGTTTTAGCGCGGGGATTGTATTAGAGCCCTATATTGGGTATATATTAACAGAAAACACACTGGAAACACTAAATAGAAAAATGCAGAGTTTCAGCCTCCAAGAAGCACTTTTGGGGACCCTGCGGTGAATAGTGAACTGGAATCGCCGAATCGCATCGAAGCCGCAAAACTAAATTCCCTGAAATTTCAGTGCTCTTTGAATAACCCTTTATGTTGAAAAAAACTACGGAAATACATTTGTAGAGCGGGCACCCAAGGTAGAGCAGGCCATTAGTGCCGTTGCTCGTTCTCAGGACCCTCACAAACCGCTCCCTTTATCACTATAAATTTACAGGGTAATCCAGAGATGTGGATCCCATGTTCGGTGTGTGTCTAGAGGGGTGTCAGCTATACCCCCCTGACGAGCCCTAATAAGACTGAAACGATCATCGGGGGTTGCTGTGCCTCTCATCCAGGAATGACGTCCTTGGCATTTCAGTACTGGCCACTCTTTCTGGGTGATAGCATCTGATTTGCATACGGAGCAGTTGTACCTGTAATCGCACAATCGAGCTAAAGCCTTGTGAGACCTGAGCGGGCCCCACCATAGAGCAGGCCACTAGTGCCGTTGCTCATTCTCAGGACCCTCACAAACCTCTCCCTTTCTTACATTTGTAAATAGTTTTTAATGTAAGAATATTTGTCTATGTATTTGTGAGCTATCCAGTACTCAGTCTCACTCCAGAAAGTTTACAATTTCAAAGATTAACTTGTCATTATTGCATTTCAGCTTAGAATACAGATGATAGAAGACATCAACCAAACATAAGGAAAATGAGTGCTTAGCTCCTTCACTACCAAGATCGACAGGGTAATTCAAAGAGATTCGAAAAGTCACCGCACGTTCGGTGACTTTTCGTTCTCTTCAATTTGGTTCCTTTTGCCGATCCCATTTCGGTGACCCTGCGGTGTATTCAGCAAACAGCACAGGGCCCCCGAATTGCAGGGAAAAGATACCACAAACCTGACGAAAACTAACCGCAAAACCCGGCGAATGAACGCCGAAAACCTGCAAAAACATCTGGATTAACCCGTCGAAGACGCCGGAAAAACCCGAGACCGCAGACAGAGCGAAGTGAATAAATTAGGAAAACAGTTTGCATGAATGATTGAAAAGTGAAACGCTGTTTGCAAAGAAACTACTGAGCGAAAATGTCTGAAATCTGCATATGAGGTCCAGAGAATGATAATAAAAAGGGCTGTTACAGAAAAAATAAGTAAAGTTACAAACAAAAATTCCAGAAAAATGCTTAAAATATCCTAAAAAATCTATAAATAAAGAGACTCTTTACTGCAGAATTTTATAATGAACGGTTTATTAGATATTGAATAAAAACGGGAATATTTTTAACATTGAAGCCTATGAGATTCTCCTGAATAAACTTGTCGAATTAAACCACCGAATGGCAGGGCATTTCGGGAACCTTTCACTGCTGGTTTGTGTTCTCTGAATAGCCGAAGCAGTGCTTTTTCATGGGGATTTCACTGCCCTCAAACAGGCACCGAACAGGCACCGTATGTGCAGGCAATTCGCCAGGATTTGGATAGCCGAATGGCCAAGAAAGGTTACCTTTCTCAAGCAATTCGGATCTCTTTAAATTACCCTGATAGACTTTTTGATATTTTTTGTTGCAGCCTGCCGATGTAACATGGTAAATGCACATAGTAGTGATGTGGAGTTGTAATCTTGGAGCCCCTGTGGGTAATTTGGTGCTTTATTCAGACGAATCCCATAGGCTTCAATGTTAAAAATATTCCGGTTTTAATTCAATATCTAATAAACCATTCATTATAAAATTATGCAGTAAAGAGTCTCTTTATTTATAGATTTTTTAGGATCTTTTAAGAATTTTTCTGTTTTGTTTTTTTTAAAAAAAAGTCTGATTTTATTTATTTATTTATTTTAAGTTTACTTATTTTTTCTGTAACAGCCCTTTTTATTATCATTCCCTGGACCTCATATGTAAATTTCAGACATTTTCGCTCAGTAGTTTCTTTACAAACAGCGTTTCACTTTTCAAACATTCAAGCAAACTGTTTTTCTAATTTATTCACTGCCCTCTTCTGCAGTGTCGACTTTTTCCGGCGGCTTCGCTGCATGTGATAGGCTCCTGCTCAGGTTTTTCCGTGGTTTCCAGCAGCTTAATCCAGATGTTTTTGCGGGTTTTCGGCGTGCATTCGCCAGGTTTTGCGGTTAGTGTCCGTCGGGTTTGTGGCAGCCTTTTCCTGCAATTGGGGGACCCTGTGGTGCTTGCTGAATACACCACAGGGTCGCCGAAATGGGATCGGCAAAACAAACCGAATTGAAGAGAACGAAAAGTCACCGAACGTGCGGTGACTTTTCGATTTTCTTTGAATTACCCTTTATATTTTTATCGGAATCCAATAATTTACAGCATGTAGATTCATTTTTCCACACTTTGTACATTCTTTTAAGTACTCCTTTTAAAGCAATCGGAAATGGAACCAGTTCTATGAAAATAAGCAAATAACCAAAATTATTATTTTTTTATTGCGTTTTCTTGCAATTCTCGAATAAACGTTAAACGGTGAACGTGGAATTGTCATTTATTTTTAAGAACATACACACAATTCAAAACCAAAGAATTGTTAATATGTTTTATCTGTATTATTTTCTATCCTGTAACTGTAATATAAAATGGGAATTATAAGACAGCAGGTTATTTTACACCAACTTAATTACTCAGCAATAATATGCTTTGGGGTTTCCCCTGGGAAAAAAAATAAGATAAAATGATAACATATTACAAACATCTGGCTGTTTAAAAAAAAGTATGTTTCCCTTCATTGTTCTCAGTGAGCATAGAAAGTTATGAGCCCTAAGGCCAGGGTCAGACGAGCGCATTTCATACGGACTGTGCGCCCGTGCAGTACGGACGTACTTTCTGACTGACGACAAGGTAGTGGCCACACAGTCAGTTTTTTTCACCGACGTTATTTTTGACAGATGTAGGAGGGAAAATAAATTAAAATGAAAAAACATTCTGTCAGTCAAAAATGCTGGACATATAAATGCAGTCCGTCTGACCACGTACCATCACTCACACACAAAGCTATGCGGACGTTGCCGACGTGGCGCACTCCGCACATCCGTTCTAGCAGTATTACATTCTTGCCTAACGTCCGTCATGCCTCCGCACTTCCGTGTGGACGTACTATGTGTGTGGGGCTCCATTGGTCAGAATGCTATGCTGCCACGGACGTACAAATGTGCGGCAACACGGACGTGATAACTGTGCTCGTCTGACCCCAGCCTTATGTGCATCTTGCACAACATCAATATACGTAAAGGGTATTTTCCTGGATTTTATTTTTAAAGTGGAGTTATGAGTTCTTATGAGTATCTTGCGCAACCTCAGTATGAAGGGTATTTTCCTGAATTTTAATTTTAAAGAGGAGTCATGAGCTCTTATCAGCATCTTGCACATCCTTAATAAAAAAGGGTATTTTCCTGGATTTTATTTTTAAAGAGGAGTCATGAGCTCTTATGAGCATCTTGCACAACCTCAAAATAAAGGGTATTTTCCTGGATTTTATTTTTAAAGAGGAGTCATGAGCTCTTATGAGCATCTTGCACAACCTCAAAATAAAGGGCATTTTCCTGGATTTTATTTTTAAAGAGGAGTTATGAGCTCTTATGAGCATCTTGCACAACCTCAAAATAAAGGGCATTTTCCTGGATTTTATTTTTAAAGAGGAGTTATGAGCTCTTATGAGCATCTTGCACAACCTCAAAGTAAAGGGCATTTTCCTGGATTTTATTTTTAAAGAGGAGTTATGAGCTGTTATGAGCATCTTGCACAACCTCAAAGTAAAGGGCATTTTCCTGGATTTTATTTTTAAAGAGGAGTTATGAGCTGTTATGAGCATCTTGCACAACCTCAATATAAAGGTTATTTTTCTGAATTAAATTTTTACAAAAGGCATTTAAAAACTATAGCTGCCTGAGAAAGGGATTGAGGAAGGCCTGCGTACTAGAGGAAACATTGGTATATTCCAATAAACAGCTGCATTGGAGTCTGTGTGCCCGGACCCATTTTATGTCATGTATGGGATGACCTTCTAGGACTTATAGAAGTAGAGATGGAAGTGTCCGAATGACTCCACCTCTAAGTCCCTGTTCTCTCCCGCTATTCTGCTTTCAACAGGATTTTCCTGCAGTCATGATTTAATGACATCATGACGTTAGTGCACTCGGAGGATTTCCCTCTATCTTCCTGCTGGCCAATCACCCAGAAAAAAAGAGAAAGGTTGCCGTGGCAGCAAATGACTAGTTAGGATGGCAGAGGATAGCCAATAATTGTCATCCGTACTTCATAAGGAAAACAGATGACACCCCTTCTTTGTCCTTGGAACTGGAGTGAATAAGAATAACTTTAAGAAGACAGAAAATCCCAGTGACTTTTTTCTGTTACCTACGCATGACACCCATTATTATAGGGGTTTTATGTGTATTCATAGTTAATTACTTTGAGACTGACTTTGGAAAACTCACTTTAAACCAACACATAACCACTCCGCCAATGAACTCAGTAAGCTGTGCCTATAATGATGTGTCAAAACTAGGTCACTTTTACGACTGCTTTGATGTGTACGGTTATAGAATCTGTTTCTGAGACAGGCTGGTGAGTTATCCTACTTTGGGCCATATTACCTTCATAACGTTAGAGTTCACCAGTGTGAGCGTTAACAATAGCAGTGGTTGCCCTAGCGCGGGCGCACCATATTACAATCCAAACGCTAACATATTAAAAAACCCGTTAGCGATTTGGATCTTGCACTTTTCAGCGCGAGGTTGCGGTACTTTGCGATCCCTACGCTTAACATGGGGAGCACAAAGTGTTAATTAGCGTTAGGATTACAAAGTCCTAACGGTGATTACTGTCCTGCTGCAGTTAACTGAAAAGTTACTCACAGCTAGCACCTGGTGCTAACTGATTCCGCTTCTGCAGAATCAGTCAGCACCAGCAGAATCACCCCCCAATCACATACTCACCTCCCATCCCGCGGCAAGAACAACGGCTCCATCCACCTCTTCTTGCCGCCGAGAGCAGGGAGAGACTGGAGGAAAAAAGCTTTGGCAGCTAGAGGGCCATGTTTGATGTCATTGGAAAGGCCTGATCACGGCCTTTCCAACGATACCAAATATGACTATGTTTGGTGTAACAGTAATTAAAAATAAATAATTTTTTTAAAAAAGGACTTTTTTAAAATTTTGTCTGGGGGTTTAACCCCTTCACTGCTGAGCCATTTCACATCTTAAAAAAACACGTTTTTCTTTTTTTATTATTGTTTTTATTATTTTTTTTCTTTACTTTAAACATGGTCATCTTTGGTATCATTGGAAAGGCCATGCTCTGACCCTGCTAGCTGCCAACAGTCGGGAGATATCGGGGTTCAAAGGAAGCCCTTATCTCCACCCCATCTTTCCTTAGTCCTCAGCAGTGAAAGGGTTAATGAAATAAGGCTTCAATCAGCGCTTAAACATGATGAGCATAAAACAGTCAAAATTAGCTCAGAGCACAGAGATGAAATGGCTCAGCAGTGACGGGGTTAAAAAGCATAAACATGTAAAAATTGGGTATTTCTAATCTCAGGACATAGATTTTAGGGATTAAAATTAGAGAAAGTGTGATTTTCTCTATTTTTTCACTATATATATCATATTTTTTTATAGTAAATTATACGATATGATGGAAATAATGGTATCTTTAGAAAGTCCATTTAATGGTGAGAAAAAAGGTATATAATATGTGTGGGTTGAATAAACAAGTAAGAGGAAAATTTGACCTAAATACCAAACAGCGCAGAAACTTAAAAACAGCAGCGGGAACTTTCAGACGGAGAATCGTAAAACCGCCCGGTCACAAGGGGTTAATAGAGCATCCCTTTTAGTTTTGGCCTTTTTCTCTTCTCGTTTGACAACAAAGCACAAATGGAAGCATTTTTCAACAGAATGAAAGTAGAACTGTAGATTTTTCAACAGAGAATCACTTTGAGGTTAGGTGCTATCTTTATTATCGGTGATTAGGAGGCGATTACATTTTTTATTCAGTTTATTTCCTGCTTTTTGCCTCCTCCAGCCCAAAACCTTTCTCTGATATTTTGGCACTAAACACAGTGCAACAAGGGCAGGATTCCATTATGTTTTTCTTTTTCTTTAATGGTTCCTGTTCATGCAAATAAGTTCCTTGTTCGCTTGGTTCCCTACCATAACCTCATAAAAACACAGCAAGCATTATTGAAGTATTTTTTTTTTTATTATTCTAAGTGAGACAAGAGTCCAGCGTACAAGTTCCGTATAGCTACAGCCTTCTTATGCTGAGAAATATAAAAGGCTTCTCCGTGGAGAACATTGAACCTCAGTGTCATAAAACCATCAGTGATAAAGTTAATACAAAGATAAAGTCACTGATAATTCGTCACATATTAACAACCGTGCAGTAAATAAAAAACTTTAAATAGAACTATGCAAATGATATGCGAAGTAGCAATAAAAGGTGGTAAGAAATATGCACGTGAGAAAATTACAGCACTAGGGCAGTCATTATAGCTAGTAAAGCAAGAAATTCAGAATATGGAATTTATTTCCGTTTAACCCTCTCCCACCGCAGGACGTGCTAAGCCGTCCCTGCGGTGGGTGGGCCTTGAAGACGTAGGTCATACTAGTACGCTCTGATGACTTCAATAGGCCACCACGGCCCCTCCCTGCAGCCGGCAGTGCCGCACGCCATTGGTTGCAGAGGGACGGCCTGAACTCAGACCGTCCCTCTGCAGCCAATGACACGTGACGTGTGTCTGCTGCATGGGCGGGCCAAAATAGAGGCCCACGATGGTACCTCTCAGCGAGGGCCCTTCCTGCAGCCGGTGCGTGCTGCGTGCCATTGGCTGCAGAAGGACTACCTGAACTCAGACCGGCCCTCTGCAGCCAATGACGCATGTCACGTGTCTGCTGCATGGGTGGGCCAAATTAGAGGCCCGCGATGGCACCTGTCAGTGAGGCGTACCAATATGCCTCAAAGGCGTTAACCCTCTCTTGACGGGTGATGCCCACCTGTCATGAAGGGGTTAATCTTTTTGTTACTGGGAGATGTCTTTCTGTGTTCTGATTTGTATCTGTCTTCCAAGAGCAATATTCCAAAGTTGGTGAACAACTGAACAACTCTATAGACTATGGGTTATTTTCCAATCTTAACGCTAAAGTTAGCGCTCAGATATGTGAGCGTTAAACGCTAGATTAAGTGAGTTTAGAGCATGTCCATAATATTACATCCCTAACGCTAAACACAGAAAAAATCTGTAAGTGCATCGGTGATTGCGCTAGCTTGCGTGAGCTTACTGTACTTTGTGCATCCTATACTTAACATGGGGAGCGCAATCAGTAATTAGCGCTAGGATAAGTAAGGTATTATAGAGTGCTAGCGCTATTTACCGCACCAAACGGTTAACAAAAAAGTTAACCACATCTAGAAGCTGGTGCTAATTCCACCTTTGCAGAATCATTTATCACCAGCTCAACCCAGCCCCCCAATAAATCAGATACTCCCCTCCGATCCCTCATTGAGAACAACGGCCCGATCTGCTGCTTCTGGCCACCGGGAGCAAAATAGACTGAAGACAAATAGTCCCCAGTCTCCCTCCACGATCACTCTGCTGCCCTGCGCGATCTCACGAGAGCAAGACCATGCAGCACAACCCTCCATAAAGTCCTGTGGGCTCCAGGAGGTTATACTCATGGCAAATATTCCCAGAGGTAGTGCTTGGTTCCGGGGCAGGCTGCTGAATTAGCACCTGCCCTTGAATCTCACACAATAACAGGGACGCTACAGGGAAACCTGAAGGTGCAGGTTTTCCCGTTAGCGTCCCCCACCTGTTTGCTGAACCACAGAGATAAGAAGCATAGAGCTGCAGAAGTCTATTGAGGAAGGAAATAGACCATAACTAAGCAGTTTTATTGGCTAAAATGTTTCTTTTACCAGACTGTGACACCTCAGACATCTCATCACTGCGCAAAAAAACCTCTCTCTAATCTTACTGCGAATAAACATTCTCTCGCTGTGTCATTTTTTTGCAGAGAGGAGCTCCTTAAAAAAAAATATATATTTTAGAACATTTTAAACAAAATTGCAATAAATTGACAATGAAAACTTTCTGATTATACCGTCACCCATCGCTTATAAATATTAAGTAAACATCAGTGTGTGGGTCACTGCAATGTCCTCCTGCTGTCTTTCAGCATCCACTTTTAAAATATTAATGGAAACCTGCTCAGGATTCCTCCAATATGATAGCAAAAGGGACACTATGCAGATTAAATGCTATTGGTCCAATGCCATGCTCTCTGGGCCAGGGAAACAGAATGGGAATGATGGGGCGTATGCAAACCTTTCCCTAATATTATAATATTGGCTTTATACTATAAGTGCATAACATCTTTTGTAACAACATAGTTTTCTGTCTTCCTCTATGCCTCTCTAAGCTGATCTCAATCCTTTTGATCTAATGCCATTCTCTCTAGACCAGGGAAACAGAACTGAAATGATGGGGGCATACACAAAACTTTCCCTAATATTATAATATTGGCTTTATACTGTAACTGCATATCTGTAACGCTGGCGACACCAGACAGCGGTGTGGCAAGGCTCTGGATCAAGTAAAACTCCCTATAAGCAGAGATACCACTCTTGGCAGCATTAACAGGAGCGAACAGCACAGGATAAACAAGAGACCTCTGCACAACACTGGAAAAGCAGCCCTAATTCTGCCAGGCCGGTCTTTAGAATAGCTGGATCTATACTAGAGAGAAATAAACTAGAAGCTGTGCAGAGTCATAAAACATACAGATACCAGGGTACACTATAAACTATACATATAGTACAGACAAGGAGCAACCAATAGAAACGTCTAGAAGAAAAGCCAGAAGTCAATAACCAGAACGTGTACCTTATACAGTAACCAGGGATCCAGAACCGGGAGAGAAGTCAGCCAGGCAAAAGGGTCAAAACCAGGTAATCAGCATATACACATAAACAGAAAACCAAAACACAGCAAGGGAGAAACACTATGAACTAAATATACAGGAATAATATACATAAACCAGGAACACGGGAATAACTGAGGAGACAGCAGACAGGGGAAGCCAAAAGAAATAAACTGAACAAGAAAAGACAAACTTGAAAAGAATAAACAGCAGGGGGCTCAGAACGCAGCAGACTGGATATAGCCCCACAAACACACCTCCAGAAACTTACTACATTGTATAACTCATTCTGTCGCTTTGTGCTACAATGTAACTACATGACCCACCATTGTGACATGTTAAAAGAACTAAACTGTCCGTCTCTGGAATCTAGACGCACTCTTCACCTTTCCAACCTGGTGTTTAAGAGCTTTTCTGGGAAGCTACCACCCTACCTGAATAGGCTGCTTCCCTCAGCAGTTCCCTCACCCTATAACCTCCAATCCAGGACCGGCACTTTACTTGCAATACCACAATACAAAAAGAAAGTGGCTCGATCCTCATTTTCCTACAGAGCACCGCAATTATGGAATAACCTCCCAGACGCCATCAGATCTTCCCCCAGTCTAAAGTCCCTTAAGAGATCTCTATTAACATACCTCAATACAGAATGCACCTGTAAACATGTAACATAGTGAGTATATTTCCTACATATTTATTTTCTGTTAATCTGTATATTTGTTTTGTGTTAATATCTTGCATTTTACTACTTTGTATTTCTGTAACCATGTTCTTGAACCCAAGACATACTAAAAACGAGAGAAATCTCAATGTATTCTTCCTGGTAAAATCCTTTATAAATAAATAAATAAATAAATATAGGCAGACTGGAACAAAATGATAGAGCAATGGGATATGGGCCCATTGCTGTAAATAGGCAGGGGATCAGGACAATGATCAGTTGAGCTGCAGCAGAAAGGAAACAATTAACCCCTAAACTGCAACCTAGGAATAGCAGCCTGGGGTAATGCCAGCAGTGGTATTGCAAAGTGGGGTGGGGGGTGCGGCCCGTACCAGTTGACACCCACCCTTAGGGTGACACAGTCACCCTAAGGGCAGGTGTCTCACCCCGCGACGCAGTGTTTGGATCTCTGCGAGCGTCCGAAGCTATGGAGCTTCGGCGCTCACCTGGGGAACCACGTCACCAGACGAGTTCTCGTGAGATCGCGGCTGGTCACGTGGCTCCCCCAGGCGAGCGCCCAAGCTCCATGCCGCTGGATGCTCAGAGGGAGCCGAACACGCGGCAGTGGTGTGGCGGCAGGAGGTGAGCTGGGGCCTGGGGGCAGTATCCATGAGAGGAGCTGGGGCATTTCCATGAGAGGAGCTGGAGCATTATCCATGAGAGGAGCTGGGGCATTTCCATGAGAGCAGCTGGGGCAATATCCATGAGAGCAGCTGGGGCAATATCCATGAGAGCAGCTGGGGCAATATCCATGAGAGGAGCTGGGGCATATCCATGAGAGGAGCTAGGGCATATCCATGAGAGCAGCTGAGGCAATATCCATGAGCTGGGGCAATATCCATGAGCTGGGGGCAATATCCATGAGAGGAGCTGGGGCATATCCATGAGAGCTCCTGGGGCAATATCCATGAGAGCTGCTGGGGTATATCCATGACAGCTGCTGGGGCATATCCATGTGAGCTGGGGCAGTATCCATGTGTGCTGGGGGCATATCCATGAGTGCTGGGGGCATATCCATGAGTGCTGGGGCATATCCATGAGAGCTGGGGCAATATCCATGAGAGCTGGGGCAATATCCATGTGTGAGCTGGTCTGGGGGCAATATATCCATGTGTGAGCTGGTCTGGGGCAATATATCCATGTGTGAGCTGGTCTTGGGCAATATATCCATGTGTGAGCTGGTCTGGGGCAATATATCCATGTGTGAGCTGGTCTGGGGCAATATATCCATGTGTGAGCTGGTCTGGGGCAATATATCCATATGTGAGCCGAGGCCCAATATATCCATATGTGAGCTGGGGCAATATATATCCATGGGTGAGCTGCTGGGGGCAATATATAATTGTGAGCTGGGGCAATATATCCATATGTGAGCTGGGGCAATATATATCCATGGGTGAGCTGCTGAGGGCAATATATATCCATGTGTGCTTTCACTGCCTTCGAACAGGCACCGTACTTGCTGGCAGTTGGCAAAAATTAGTGTGAGCATATGAGAGAGCTCCACAGCAATAAACCTCACAGTAATGTGCGCTGTGTGTATAAGCATTCAGTGTTATATGGGAGTACTGATTTAGGAGTAAGAGTAGTTAAAAAAAATCTGTAAAACTCGGGGGGTGGTGACGCCATAAGTTACCGCACCGGGTGACACCAACCCTAGTGATGCCACTGAATGCCAGCACATGAATATACACGAATACAGAGGGCAGCGGGACAGGACTGGAACGACGAAACGTGACAATATCATTTGTAACATCGCATGCTGTCTGGAACTCAAAGGGTTAACTATATCAAGTATATATACACAGACGTGATATTAAACAATACAATCTTTCATAAATTCCCCAGCATGAAATGTTAGGTTTCATCTCTCCATGATTAGATTACTGCATTGGTTTGGAGAGAATAAGCCATTGTAAAGATGCAAGTGATTGAAATCCTATCTCTTCCCCTTCCCCGGAGGTTAATGTAAACTCAGGAGTTATTTCCTCATATTCTCAGTTATCGTCATCCAGGATACATGAGCAAACACTAATGTATACGAGCCAGATGATATAGTCAGAATGTCTCTAGCACTCTCTTATGGTGATTTGCCGTACCTGCACTATTGGCATCACTATGTTATCAAGCAACGTTACACTTAATTTAATTCAAATTTATACTGCAAAGATCATCCTTATCGTTTGTTTTGATTTTTTTATATATTTCACTGTCTGTCACATTTTTCAAATAAGCTCTTTGAATCTTAAACTATCAAAACCCCAGGAAGCAAACAGCAGAATTTGTAAGTTATGATGCATTCTGACTCTATTTATCAATATGAAACCAGAACGATTTGCAAAGAGAAAAAATAGCAACAATCTAGAAACTCAGAGGACTCTGCGCAAGTGAGCTTACAATCTAGGGTTGATTAGAGTCGTGCTCTTTGGAGTATGGGTTATGTGTAAGTAGTGGTATGTGTTATGTTACGTGTTAGTGGTCAAATAGTTAAAAATCTGCTACAGGGTGTCCATAAAGTCTCTTTGCAATTTCAAAAATTTATTACAAAGGTAAATGAAAAGACAGATAAGTGAAAACTATTACAAAATGAGACGTATATACTTAATTTTTTTGCCTCATTTAATACACCTCTATATGGGCACCATTAGTTGCACGAAGCACATCAAGACGGTACTCGATTTCTTGCCATGTTGGCTGTAGCATACCTTCATCAATGGTGGCAATGGCATCAGCGATCCTGTGCTTTATATTAGTGATGTCCCGTACCTTTGTTCCATACACCATCAGGGTTATTCAAAGACAATCGAAAAGTCACCGCATGTTCGGTGACTTTTCGTTCTCATCAATTCGGTGCGATTCGGCGATCCCATTTCGGCGACCCTGCGGTGTATTCAGCAAGCACCACAGGGCCGTCGTAGTGCAGGGAAAAGCCGCCGCAAACCCAACGAACACTCACCGCAAAACCCGGCGAACGCACACCGAAACCCGCAAAAACATCTGGATTAACCCTACCGAACACGCCGGAGAAACCCGAGCAGCCGCTGATCACAGTGCAGAGCAGCCGCTGGAAAAACCCGACACCGCAGACGAATGGAGTGAAAAGAAACAAAACAGTACGCTTGAATGTTTGAAAAGTGAAACGCTGTTCGCATAGAAACTACAGAATGAAAATGTGTAAAATTTACATATAAGATCCAATGAATAATAAAAAGGGCTGTTACAGTAAAAAGAAAAAACGATTTAAAAAAAGCAAAAAAAGAAAACTTTTCCCGAAAAATGCCTAAAAGATCCTAAAAAATCTATACATAGAGGCCTCTATTACATTCCTTGTACAAACGTTAACGCTTGCGCAAAAACGCATTAACGCGAGGGGCAGAACTCTTTGCGCAGAACGTTGTATTACAATGTACGCGCAAAAAATGCGCGTTAACGTCTACCGCAGGTGAACCTGCGCAAACCCTTTGCGAGCGTAATGTACTTTTGCGCGTCCTATACTTAACATTGTGAGCGCAAATGCGTTTGTGCGCTGGTACGCAGATGGTATTACAATCTATGCGCAAAATATAACAGACAACGTTTGCGCGTATAATTTTAACGTCTTTTAAAAGCTGGTCTTAATTGCAAATCTGAACGTCCTGGCCGAAACCAAATACATCAGGCCAAAAAAAAAAATACAGCAAAGTATACAGTAGTTACACATTCTACACATACCCAAACAATAAAATTGAGAAGTTGTGCGTGCATTTATTATTGCTGCAGCATATATACACAGATTGATTTTGACAGGCGCAAAAACTTAACGGGAGACAATTGTGGTACTTAATTATGATTGGCTGAATCGAGTGAAAAAAACAGTCCGCACACTGATTTCTACGCGCAATGTTAATGTGCGTCCTTTTTACGCGCGTTATTTTTTGACGGATGAAAAAATGCGCGCGGATTGTATTACCAGCGTTAATTTCCGCGCGTTAACGTTAAACGCTTCACGCACAAATTAGCGCGCTGCGCAAGCTTTTTTTGTGCAAGGAGTGTAATAGAGCCCAGAGACTTTTTACTGCAGAATATTATAATCAACGGTTTATTAGATACTGGATAATACGGGAATATTTTTAACATTGAAGCCTATGCAATTCGCCTGAATAAACCTGTCGAATGAAACCACCAAGCAGCAGGGCATTTCGGCAACTTTTCCCTGCTGGTTTTTGTTCTCTGAATAGAAGAGGCATTGCAGAAGTCTGCAGTTAAAACACATTGTGCTTATTTCATTCCAACTCCATTGTGGTGGTGTATAGAGCCAAAGATGTTAGAATTGTGTCCATGTCCCAATATTTCTGGACCTGACTGTATTTGAGGTGAGGGGTAGGGGCGGATCATGCAGATTCAAATTCACGTCACGCAGCTTTTGGCAGAATAATATTTTTGTCTATAAATGTTATGCAAAGTTTTAAAGAAATTGTAAATTTTGCTTAAATGTGAACAGCAAGACATGCCAAATTCAAAGGGATACTCTATTGAAAAACAAAGATTCCTTGTTTTTGCACTTAAATAAGATGACAGCCTCTGCCCAATTAGGGCTACATTACAATCTTCACGCAAACATTAACGCTCACTTGCGTGAGCATTAACGTTTGCTGCAGTGTTTACCGCCTATTACAATCCAAACTCAAACGGGTTAAGTAACCCTGATTTTAAAGTGAGGTAACAACTCAGGCAGCATTTTTTGCGCCTGCATTGTAATCGATCGTAAAAACGCGGGCATAAGGGGGTAAACTTCGGGCGCAGTTTTTCCTCTCTTGCGCCCAGAGGCGTAGCGTGGGGGGGCTGGGAGGGCGGTGGCCCCGCGCACAAAGGCAGCCAGCGGCGCACTCTGGAAACGCCGTGGTGGCGCCTGCACCGCCCCCTCACATGACGTGTCAAGTGAGGGGCGGCGCCAGTGCAACGTTCTTAGACTGGGCTGCGGGCACAGTTTTTCCTCCCTTGCGCCCAGTGTCATAGTGTCCAGGGGGCTGGGAGGGCAGTGGCCCGGGCGCAGTTTTTTTGGGGGCGCCAGGGGTGCTATAGTGGGCCCCCGCCGGTTTGCCTGCCCTGTGACGGTCAGTGCACACAGGCAGCCAGCGGCGCACTCTAGAAACGCCGCGGTGGCGCCTGCACCGCCCCCTCACGTGATGTGTCAAGTGAGGGGCGGCGCCAGTGCAACGTGCTTAGACTGGGCTGCAGGCGCCACCGCGGCATTTACAGAGTGCGCTGCTGGCTCACAGGGAAACCAGCGGGGGCCCACTATGAAGCCCCAAACCGGCCCCCCCTACCAACCCACTGGCCCTTAGAGCCGAAGAGCAAGGGGGGGGGAGAGGGGGCAATATATATCCATGTTTGAGGTGCTGGGGGCAAATATATTCATGTTTGAGCTACTGGAGGCAAATATATTCATGTTTGAGCTACTGGGGGCAAATATATTCATGTTTGAGCTACTGGGACAAATATATTCATGTTTGAGCTACTGGGGGCAAATGTATTCATGTGTGAGCTTCTGGGGGCAAATATATCCATGTTTGAGGTACAGGGGCAAAATATATTCATGTTTGAGCTACTGGGGGAAAATATATTCATGTTTGAGCTTCTGGGGCAAATATATTCATGTGTGAGCTACTGGGGCAAATATATTCATGTGTGAGCTACTAGGGGCAAATATATTCATGTGTGAGCTACTGGGGCAAATATATTCTTGTGTGAGGTACTGGGGAAAATATATTCGTGTTTGAGGTACTGGGGCAAATATATTCCTGTTTGAGGTACTGGGGCAAATATATTCGTGTTTGAGTTACTGGGGCAAATATATTCATGTTTGAGGTGCTGGGGCAAATATATTCATGTTTGAGGTGCTGGGGCAAATATATTCATGTTTGAGGTACTGGGGGCATTGGGGCAAATATATTCATGTTTGAGCTGCTGGGGGCAATATATATATCTATGTGTGAGCTGCACATTACTGTGGGTTTTATTGCTGTGGAGCTCTGTGATACGCTCATACACTCTGCACATTACAGTGTATCACAGTTAAGGGGTTCAATGTCCTAATGGTGGAAGGGAATCGGGGCATGCTAACGTGCCCACAGGTTGGGGGGGCGCACAATTCTTAGCTGGCCCCGGGCGCTGACAACCCACGCTACGCCACTGCTTGCGCCTGCGTTTTATTGCTTACATTGTAATTTGGCCCTTATTTTTTTTATTATCTTCACTGATTTTATTCACTTTTTCCCCCTACCCGCTCGCAGCTACTCTTCTTTGGCTCAGGGACTCCTGGACCCGGAAGTCCTTGAAGCTTTTCTGCGTAAATTGCACACCGCTATGTGTCTTGCGTGCTTTACCGACGCAAGTTCTGTAGCGCCTGAGCAGATCGATGGATCGGAGCAGAGCGAATGCACAGATATGATCCATCGGCTACTGTTCTGAGACTTCTCGCTACAGCGGGTGGTCTAAGAGGATGATGTTGGCACACTCTCTGCATGCTGATGTCACTAGTGACCGATCTGGTGACCGGCAGCTGGGAAATTAAAAAATCCTGGCTGCTGGTGATGCTGGGTGAGGTGGAGGAAACTCTTCTACTTCACCTTGTTAATTAGAGGGGGGGTGATTCTACACATGCTGGCCATTTTAAAATAATAAATTATTTAATGCACTTAAGTGGTTAAAAATATCTGTATTAAGAAAGTTGCAAGCCTAATACAAAATATGGGTGTACTGCTTTTTTTGCACACGACTCATTTATAGGATATATTGGATTCTCAATTACAATAATTTCACTGGGGCATAATGTAGGTGGGAAACAGGAAACAAAAAAATGCAGCTTTCCATATACCAACATGGGGCAATATATACTGTAACTATAGCAACAGATGGATATACAAAAAGAGACTTATCTGGTAATATGCTCTACTTCTCTGTAATTTTAATCCAGAGAAAACTCTCCACTCCAGCAGGATTTAGGTGCGGCCTTCTCCGTGTGAGAACAAAAATTCTTTTGTGGATGAATTCCAGCACAAACACAGATTGCTCTTTTTTGAATATTCATTAAAAGGTATATAACCCGTGACATATCCGACGCGTTTCGTCTGTAGACTTTATCAAGGATAATGTCCCTCTATCCACATACTGCTTTTAAATACAAAATGAATTAATTGATTAATTGGGACCTCCCCCTTATTTCCCTGGCGTCCTCCACGTGTTCCGGTTGATGTCTACTTCCGTATTCCACCTGGCATGTCTGTCAACTTCTTCTTCTGTCAACAGGCGAGGTGGAATAAGGAAGTAAACAACAACCGGAACACGTGGAGGACGCCAGGGAAAGTAGGGGTAGTTCCCAATTAATCAATTTTGTATTTAAAAGCAGTATGTGGATAGAGGGACATTATCCTTGATAAAGTCTAAAGACGAAACGCGTCGGATATGTCACGGGTTATATACCTTTTAATGAATATTCAAAAAAGAGCAATCTGTGTTTCTGCTGGAATTCATCCACAAAGCCTTTTATGTTCTCACACGCACCTAAAGCCTGCTGGAGTGGAGAGTCCTCTTTGGATTAAAATTACGGAGCAGAGCATATTACCAGAAAAGCCTCTTTTTGTATATCCATTTGCTGCTATATTTATATATTGCCCAATGTTCGGCATATGGAATATTGTGTTAATTGGATGGAGTAGGGGAGACATCCTGGGGAGCAATATATATCCCAAATAGCAACAGTACCATCCTTTGTATTTTATAAAGTGCAACTTTGCCTATCCATGAAAGGAAATGGGGTCATTTTATGTGAAACTCGAGTCAGATAATTACAAGGTCACAATAAAACAGTAAACAACACTGCTGAATACCTGCTGTATTTGCACTTTCAGTTTTGATTTTTCCACATTGGAGTGACTTTTCCAGTAAATTTATCACACCCACAATTATTCTGATCATATATTAACGGAGATCTGGAATTTCCCTCTTGTTATTATCAGTTGATGTTTACAATTCCAGAGTCCCATTAGATGAGTCACGTAAGACAATAATTACACAGTCGCATATATTGATTTTTTTTTGGAAAAGGGGAATTCCAATGTAGCAAACCTACCTCTGCAACAGTGTTACTTCCTGGAAGAAAAATAGGATTAGTTTTTATCTCAATAGCTCTTCTGCATCATTTCAAGTCGTACATAACAAACTAAACGATGTGTGAGACATAGCAAAAAATGTGATCAAGTAAATGTAATTAAAGGTTCTATGAAATTTAAGCGTTTAGCCCCTTCACTACCGAGATCAACTATACTTGATCTGCAAGGCACTTCCTGGTGCCCCCGATATTGGGCACTAATACAGTCTTCGCACAAAAATGCATTAACGCGAGGGGCAAAACCCTTCGCGCTGAACGTCGTATTACGACGTAAACGCAAAAGATTTGCGTTAACGTCTAACGTGAGTGACCCTGCGCGAACCCTGCGAGAGCGCAAGTTCATGCACACATCCCATACTTAACATTGTGAGCGCAAATATGTTTGTGCGCTGGTACGCGGCTGGTATTTCAATCGATGCACAAATTTTTATGAACAACGTTTGCGTGCATAATTTTAACGTCTTTGAAAAGCTGGTGGTAACGGCAAATCTGAACGTTCTGGCCGAAACCAAATACACCAGCCCAAAAAACCAGTACAGCGCAGTATAGTTACACATTCTACACATACCCAAACAATAAAATAGAGAGGTTGTGTGTGTTTTTATTATTGCTGCAGCATACTGTATATACTCAGATTGACATTGACAGGCGCAAAAACTGAACGGGAGACAATTGTGGTTCTTAATTCAGATTGGCTGAATCACGTGAAAAAACAGTCTGCCCACCGACTTCTGCGCGCAGCGTTAATTTGCGTGCGTTTTTGCGCGCAATATTTTTTGACGGATGAAAAAATGCGCTCGGATCGTAATACCAATGTTAGTTTACGTGCGTTAACATTTTACACTGCACGCAAAAAAATTGGAGAATGTATTAGATCCCATTGAGTCTAGTTGACATAGTGTTCCTCAGGGGGGATGCAAAGGAATTTTGTTAATTTCAAGCAAAATTTGTTTGCATTTCGGTTTCAGAACATGTCGCTAAAGTTTTAGCATCGTGGACATGATACCCGTGGTGTCAATACTTTTTAAAACCAATTGGAAATGGTTTTATTGAAATCTCCTCAGCCGATCCTGCATGGAGCCCAGAACTGTAGTAACTTCATTATGCCAGCAGATGGTGATATCTAGCTGTGTAATAGGTTAGTACAGTAAGCAATGCATATTCCCAAATGTTTCTTACCATATAATTAATTAAAAACCGTTTTGCAAAAACACTGGTTCCTGACGGAAAAGAAAAATAGAAAAAATAAAACAGCAAGCATAACCCTATCCCTACAGAAAAAATGGCGTTGCGCCCATACTCACCGGAGCGGCTGCAACACCCAGGAGTAACAGCCGAGTTAATGTATAAAACATAACAAGGGAAAAAAGTGTCATCTGCGCTCGTTTCTATGTATTCAGTGTGCAACAAAACACTGAGGTTTTTGTTTGTTTCAATGGCCATTGCAACGTAAGCTCACACGCCACTTCAAGGCACCTCTTTATAGAGTGAGTACCTAACCAATGTAACCAAAAAGCTGCTCTACTGAGCAGCTCCAAGCCCCTCCTGCTGCTTTTCCCTAACCTAACCCTAGCCCTGATCGTAGTCCTATGAACCACAGAAACTCTAACTCTAACCTTAGCCCAAACCTAAGCATAGTCGTAACCCAAATCATATGAAACAAAGAAAATGTAACCTTAACTCTAGCCCTAACCTAATTCTAATAATAAGTCTAGCCACGGCCATAACTGAACCCTAGCCTTGTCCCTAATCAGGACACACAGAAGCTGTAACCCTAACCTTAGCCTTAAACCTAACCCTAGCCCTGATTCTAATCATATGACACACAGAAACTCTATCCCTAACCAGAACCCTAACCCTAGCTCCAACCCTAGCCCTCACTATAGCCTAACTTTAGCTCTAACCTAACCCTAGTCCTCACCCTAATCGTACGAAATACAGAAACTGTAACTCTAACCCTAGCTCTAACACTAAGCCTGTTCCTAATGTTAACCCTAGCACTAACCTAACTCTAGCACTAAGCTAACCCTCGCCCTAGCCCTGACCTTAGCCACTCTAACCAATATTTTTATGTATTACACATAAAGGTTCCAAATATCGAACGTTTCTGATATTCCAAATTGGTTCGATACTGAAATATTTGAAGCTTCTGATATTCTAAATCGGCCGATTCCAATTATTTACAAATCCGATATTTTTGGATTTCGAAACAATTCAAACCGAATTTTTCAGCACTTCAGATGTCTAGCTGAAACTTTACCTTGGATTTTTCACTATTGGATTCTTGGTTCTACTTTATTTTATTATTAGTAGTTCATAGCTTGTGGTGTTCAATAGCACCTGCATTTATTGCACCATTCTATTAGAGTTTTCAAGATATTTAAACATGTTGATAATATTTTGACATAGGCTTCTGGGTTCTGGTTTTTGCAATTGTTGAGCAACCAGCAGCTATAGGTTTCAACATTCCAATGATATTAAACAGCTGCAAGCCAGTCTCAAACATTTGTCAGTTCGGCCTTGAGTCCCCGACTGCTCGGTCAATGATCTGTAAGGTATTTAGACACAGAGCGATGGGCTCGTCTCTTTAGTCTACTTTCTTTTTATACTACATTGATCATCACATTCAAAAGTAAATTAATGCCTGACACATCTTCCTACCCTCATCACAAAGAATACTCATGTCAGAATATCCACAGTTAGTAAATCAAGCATATTCAAATAAAGAGATACTTATTTGGGTTGTGGTGGAGGGCAAAAAATGAGATAAAAAGCCTTCACGCAATAACCAATAACACGTGCGCAAAAACGCATTAACGCAAGGGGAAAAACCATTTGCGCACAACGTCGTATTACAATGTCTGCGAAACGAATGTGCGTATTCGTCTACCGTGGGTGAACCGTGAGCGTACGATACTTAACGCGTCCTATACTCAACATTGTGAGCGCAAATACGTTCGTGCGCTGATACGGTGATGGTATTACAATCTATACACAAATTTTGACGGCCAACGTTTGCACGCATAATTTTAACGTTTCTGAAAAGCTGGTGTTAATGTCAAATCCGAACGTCCTGGTCAAAACGAAATACACCAGCACAAAATAAAAAATACAGCTCTACACATACCCAAACAATAAAATTGAGAATTTGTGCCTGTTTTTATTATTGCTGCAGCATATATACTCAGATTTTCTTTGACAGGCGCAAAAACTTAAGTGAGTCAATTAAGGTCAATTATTGTAAATTAATGTCAATTAAGGTTCTTAATTCTGATTGGCTGAATCCCGCAAAAAAACAGTCCGCACACTGATTTAAGTGCGCTATGTTGCTGCGCGCGTATTTATCTTCGTTTTGCGCATTTGTTTTACTTGCGTTACTTTTTGACCGATGAAAAAATGTGTTTGGATGGTAATACCACCGTTAATTTTCGCGCGTTAATGTTGAACGCTGCGCGCAAAAAAAGTTGCGCCGCGCGTACGAATTTGCACGGAGATTGTACTAGAGCCCAAGGTTTATTATTGCACAACCAATTGCACATCACAGCAATTTAAAGAACTGCATTCCAGAGCTCCTGTACTACATTCCCCGTCGGCAACAAGGAACTCTGGGTAAGACATGCAAATGACATCTGTCTCACTTTTTTTGCATATATTAGGGCATTCTGGTGTCTGGAAGAATATAATGTGATTGTCCTGGTGAAGGGTGAAAATACTGATCCTAGGCAGGTCAACACCATAGCCTTGTAAAGAGAATAAAGGAATCAGGCACTCTGAAGATGGTTCAACCAAGCTAACTTTTTAGGATGTATGCTGTGGCAACATTTCAGCCATAGCCGAATTGTTGCCACAGCTTATATCCCATTAAATCGAGGACAAGACAGACCTGGTGCTTCAATAACCGAAAAAACATTTATTTATAGCCATACAAAACCATTACTCCAAGTACTTATTTGGCCAGCATTAAAAAAGCCCCGGAAGGATGCACAGGGCAGCCTGATAATGGCAGTGGTGCACTGTGCTGCTACAAGTATCAGCTCCAGGAGTCCATAATAGTCCATGGTTCCCTGCACGCACTGGCCGCGAGCTCTGCCCAAGCTCGCTCTTGCAATATCTCGCAGCGACGTGGATTAATTGCAGAGGGAGATTGGGAACTATTTGTTCTCAGTCTCACTCTGCCCCAAGCAAGTGGAACAGTGGATTGCTCTGCCCTCTCCATCACAGGATGAGCTGTAAGTAAGGGATTTTTTTGCTGGGACTTTCACAGTGTGTTAAGTGATTCTGAATTTGCAAAATCACTTAACACACTGGCTTTTAGGAGTCGGTATTTCTTATTTATAGACGTAAGTTAACATTTCCTATACAAAGTATAAGAGAAATTAATTGATGGTTGGGAAGCGTAGGGAAACGCTACAGTCGACCAGCAAGCAAGAAAGGAATAGTGATTCCCACTGTTAAGATACTTACTGGGGATATTATGTGTAACGTCTCCTGTAGTTACCTAACCTTGACTGCAAATGTGGAATAGTACCCAAGGTGTTTAAAGCTTTGTTTACTTAAAAAAAACAAAAAACAAACAGGGAAAGGCTTTAATTGATGAATAATAAATACCATTAACAATAAATTGCAAACTGTATATTAATGTATAAAACCTTTAAAGGAAAATGTTTGTTTTACAATCCAGGACCCTTGCAACACAGCATTTCTAAATCCAGAACCATGGCAGTATAAACAACACAGATTGTGCAAAGTTGCTTGGCCAATCTCTCACTTCAACTGCACCCAGTTAGCTGCATGTAAATAAACGGTGTCAGTCCAGAAGGACATACAGGGAGACTGCAGGAGTTTAGAAAATATCCTCCTGACCCATCCCCCTTTTTAGTGTATAGTCTTCCTTTAAGTTCAAAATCAGTTTTCTGCTAAAATGTGTAATAGTTTTCTAACATAGGATGAAGCAAAAGTTGATTTATACAGCAATGGGTAGCACCTAGATTGGATATTGTGGTATGTAAAACTCAACATGTCAAGGCTACCACAAGTACGCAAGTGGGGTGTAGCATACAATGTAAATAAGATAAAATAAATAACAGTGACAAGGACACTGCACTTACAGGAAGCGTTGGTTAAATTGTGTTTATTTTAAGATATGTGTCTTTTCGACAATACAATTCACTATCTGAAAAACAGAAGTGGTCACTCCATGGATTATTAGTCACAGTCGAGAAGTGGACAGAATGAATAAATGTACAAATAATTTAGGGCAATATTCCAAAATTGCTGACAATATACAGAGCTGTTGTAAACTTAAGAACTCCATAGACTATGGTCCCTATTCCCTAGTGCAGGGGTGGGCAAACTGCGGCCCTCGGGCCACATGCGGCTTGCCACCAAGTTTTTTTGCGGCCCGTCAAGACAGCTGCGTTCTTCTACTCTCGAGGTAAGCGGCCGCTGACATGCAGCTTGGCGGCTCACCTGGGACGGGAACCACCCGACCAGTGCACGATCTCGCGAGAACGTGGCTGGTCAGGTGGTTCCTATCCCCGGCGAGCGGCAAAGCTGCATATCAGCGGCCGCCCGACTCGTGAGTAGAAGAACTCTGGAGGATGTGGAGCCTGGGGCCACAGCAGAGGAGGTGAGAGCTGGGGGCAATATATACCCATATGAGCTGGGGCAATATATACCCATGAGCTGGGGGCAATATATACCCATATGAGCTGGGGCAATATATACCCATATGAGCTGGGGGCAATATATACCCATTTGAACTGGGGTCAATATATACCCATATGAGCTGGGGGCAATATATACCCATATGAGCTGGGGGCAATATATATCCATTTGACCTGGGGGCAATATATACCCATATGAGCTGGGGCAATATATACCCATATGAGCTGGGGGCAATGTATACCCATAGGAGCTGGGGGCAATATAAACCCATGTGAGCTGGGGGAATATATACCCATGTGAGCTGGGGCAATATATACCCATGAGCTGGGGGAATATATACCCATATGTAACTTGCAGGCTGTGATGAGAATCTCAACAAGCAATCTCACTCCTGATTTAAAAAAATGTGTAGAAAAGTGTGACGTTTGACGGGGAATATATACCCATATGAGCTGGGGGACAATATATACCCATGTGAGCTGGGGCAGTATATACCCATATGATCTGGGGGCAATGTATACCCATGTGAGCTGGGGGAAATATATACCCATATGAGCTGGGGCAATATATACCCATATGAGCTGGGGCAATATATACCCATATGAGCTGGGGGCAATGTATACCCATAGGAGCTGGGGGCAATATAAACCCATGTGAGCTGGGGGAATATATACCCATGTGAGCTGGGGGGCAATGTATACCCATGTGAGCTGGGGCAATATATACCCATGAGCTGGGGAAATATATACCCATATGAGCTGGGGGCAATATATACCCATATGAGCTGGGGACAATATATACCCATAGGAGCTGGGGGCAATATAAACCCATGTGAGCTGGGGACAATATATACCCATGTGAGCTGGGGGCAATATATACCCATATATAACTTGCAGGCTGTGATGAGAATCTCAACAAGCAATCTCACTCCTGATTTAAAAAAATTTGTAGAAAAGTGTGACGTTTGTCTCGTTAAACTGGTTTAAAATTAAATGTGCTTGCAGCTATAAATGATATGAAATTAGCACAATAAATAAATTGAATAAAACTACCACTATTTCATCATTTTAAAAGGTGTGGCCCTCCGCTAACCTCCGCTCCCAGAAAGTGGCCCCCGAGCTAAAACAAATGCCCACCCCTGCCGTAGTGAATGGTAACTGTAGCGTTCGGGTAAGTAAGCGTTAATGTCAGGATAAGTGACTTTATCACATGCCACCCATATTACCTTCCTAACTCTAAACAGTTAAAAAATCCGTTAGCGCATTGGTGCTCACGCGAGCTTACTGTACTTTGCACATCCTATGCTTATGCTTAACATGGGGAGCACAATCAGTAATTGGCATTTGGATAAGTAAGGTATTACAAAGTCCTAATGCTAATTACTGCAAAAATGAGTTAAATGATTTTTTTACCGGCACCCAAAAGCTGGAGCTAACTGATTCCGGTTTTGCTGAATCATTTAGCACCAGCTAAAGCCCCCTCCAATAAATCCGATGCTCACCTCTCTTCCCACAGCGAGAATGGCAACCCGATCCCCGATTCCCTACTTCTTGCTGCCGGGAGCAGAGTGAGACTGGGGGACAAATAGTCCCCAGTCTCCCGCTATTATCACTCCGCTGTCCCACGTGATCCTGCGTGAGCGAGATCACTCAGGACTAGTGGCCTGGTAGTGGAACCCTCCATGGACTCCAGGAGGTGATACTCGCAGCGGGGCCACTGTGAGTATCACCTACAGTAGGGCATGGTTCCAGGGCGAGGTGTTGAAGTAGCACCTGCCTCTGAATCTCACGCTAAAACGGGGATGCTACGGGCGAAACCTACAAGCAGGTTTTCCCTGTTAGCGTCCCCGTTTGAGCGCCATGAAGGGAATAGTGGCCTATAAGGACTCTGGTAAGTTTACAACAGCTCTGGTCAAGTTAGAACCAACTTTGAAATAGGGTCGTTAGTCAGAAAACCATTTGTGACTTATACTGCCATGTTAACGTTACAATGAACAATAGTTTTTTTTGGTCGGATCCACGTCAAACCAAAGACTGTTTTGTTGATAAGAGTCTATGAGCAAAAACATCTTTTGATATTCCTATAATTTAACCATCAGAATTTGAATTGATTGTATTCTCCTTCCTCTTTCTGAATTTAAAGCGATATTCTAGAAGGGTTCACTTGTACCCGAAATATATTCAATCTGTTAAACTGCATCGCCTTTCAGTTAGTAAAGCTTCCTCAGTTGGCACGTCTGAGATGCCAATGGAGCAGGTTTATTAAGCGAAACGCGTTTCAGTTATTCTGTTTTTTGTGTCTGTTAGGAATTTTAGGTAATATATATATTTTATTTGTTAAAATGGCTTCAACCAGAATACAACATGTTCCATACATGAGGGGAGTGAGTGTCCACTGTTAAAAGATGCCCAAGTCATTATTGGGGAGCCAGTAAATCTGCAGTCTCCCATTCATGTGAGTACACCAATTTACGTTTTTATCCGTGATTTGCACTAATGCACTGTATTCTTCTTTTTTCTGAGTATGCATATATTGAAGACCTCAATATCTAAAGGAAGTAGAGGGAGTCAACTTGATTGCGACCGCATGCTGTTATTCTGAACCATGACTACGGTAGGCTCTGATAAATGTGAGCGGAAATTCGTATACATTCACCTATTAAAGCTGCCACCAATTATAACAATATTATTCTTTTTATCTTTTTTTGTCTTTTGCATATATGGTCCTGAGCAGTTACAGGATATGACATGTGTGAGGCAACATATGTTTTGAAAGTTTACACTATATAATATATTGTATTTTCAGATTCCTTATAAAGGAAGGGTCAGGGACCTTAGTGACGCCATAAAGCTAAAACCATCTTAAAGCAGAGAAAGGCATTTTACTCTTTTTTTCACTTGACAGTTTGCTTAAAAATGTTTCTAGAACTCCTGCCAATCTAAAAAAAAAAACCCTCTAAAATGATCTAGAAATAATTAAGAAACATAAAATATATTTATTTTTTCCAAAACTGTACTATAACATTTCCAGTCCAAAACATGATAAGTGCATAAAATCTATTAACAGTCATACGTCGTACATTGCAATAATGTTAATTTTCAAGCCTGAATTAAAGAACATTTTAATTTATTTTGCTAATGGTTTTATACAATGAATTATATGAATTCATTCAGTCCCTTGGCGTTACATAATTTAAATTTTATTAAGATAAGTACTCTGTAAACCATATGCATGTTGTGAACATTCAGATCAATTTAGCAGTTTTTAAGTCGCCAGGACTAGGATCGTTCAAAAATTCTTATTATAGTGAACAAAGTTCTTACATCTCATTGCTCCTGCAGCATTCACTTTATAAATAACAGTCAACCATTCAAAAGAAAAGTACATTTACTATTCTAAAAACATATGCTGCAGGTTCTCCTTGAAGAATATATTTATTGTATTTGTCTTTATATTATTAAAGATGTTTAACACTGAAGACAATTATATAAAATTATAAAAATAAAAATATTAGCCATACAAAATACAAATCTAATTTTCAATTAGTTTTTTCTTTCTAGTTTTTTTGTGGAAATCTCAGACTTCGTTCACTTTTTGTATTTGAGTCTAAAATTTTGTAAACTTAAACATTGGTAGTATTAAACGTGCAACACCTGCATCGGGGATTGTGCATCTCCATATGGAAATATATTCTCCCACGGAGATCTTGTCTTCTTGATGGTCACGCAAGACCAAAAAAATCCCCAAAACCGAACTTATATAAATTGTAATGGAAAGTGCAACTCATTTTATCCATTGGTAGAAACAGCTTCCAGTCCTGCGCACCAGATGTTTGACTCCAACAGGGTTATCCAAAGAGATTCGAAAAGTCACCGCACGTTCGGTGACTTTTCGTTCTCTTCAATTCGGTTCCTTTTGCCGATCCCATTTCGGTGACCCTGCGGTGTATTCAGCAAACAGCACAGGGTCCCCGAATTGCAGGGAAAAGCTGCCATAAACCCGACGAAAACTAACCGCAAAACTCACCGAATGCACGCAGAAAAGCCATAAAAACATCTGGATAAACCTGTCGAAAAGCCCGAGCAGGAGCCGAACACACCCAGCCAAAGCAGCCGAAGCAGCAGACAAGGGAGGTGAATAAATTAGCAAAACCGTTTGTATGAATGTGAAATTGAAACGCTGTTTGCAAAGAAACTACTGAGCGAAAATGTCTGATATTTACACAGGAGGTCCAGGGAATGATAATAAAGAGGGCTGTTATAAAAAAAATAAGTAAACTGAATTTTTTTTTTAAACAAAAATCGGACTTTTAAAAAAAAAAAAAAAAATCTGAAAAATGCTTAAAGTATCCTAAAAAATCTATAAATAAAGAGACTCTTTACTGCAGAATTTTATAATAAACGGTTTATTAGATATTGAATTAAAACGGGAATATTTTTAACATTGAAGCCTATGGGATTCTCCTGAATAAACTTGCCGAATTAAACCACCGAATGGCAGGGCATTAGGGGAACCTTTCACTGCTGGTTTGTGTTCTCTGAATAGCTGAAGCAGTGCTTTTTCATGGGGATTTCACTGCCCTCGAACAGGGACCGAACAGGCACCGTATGTTCAGGCAATTCGCTAGGATTTGGCGAATTGCCTGCTCTCTGGATAGCCGAATGGTCAGGAAAGGTAACCGAACGCTGATTTTCAGCGTTCGGTTACCTTTCTCAAGCAATTCGGATCTCTTTGGATAACCCTGCAAGTGCCTGATATAATGGTATAATGTAATATTATATCATGACGAGTTTGTGACGTGCGTTATTTGGACTTGGGGTGCATGGACCTGGAGATGTATTTAGGAGGTGCAGGCTGGATGTTCCGTGTCATTTCCTTGCCCTCTCTTGTGTCTGTGTAATCTGAGATGTGCATGAATAATGTTATCTGTCTATTGTATGGTCCATGTGTGTCTGTTTATCTGCTGTATATTTGAGGAATTGTTAATCTTGTTTGTCAGGCAAACACTGCCCCATTATTTGATTACTGTTACAGTGGTTTATATAATTAATGTGTGGTTACTGTTTGTCAATTTATGTAAACTTCTACTCTGTTATCTAATGTATGCAGACAGTCTGATGCTCAGCCTGTGATTACATGACACTGTTTCATGTCCGGACCGGTCTGGTTCACTTGAGGCTGGGGGGGGGGCGCCAGGGTGTAGTTCTCCATTGTCTCTAGCCCCTCATGGAACTGTATATATGTTCAATGAAGGTGCTCAGTCTGTCTGTTCCACTCTGACCCAGATCTACAGCCTCGTCTTATTCCTGGGGGATGCTAGAAGGCTCCCTACGTGTCCCGGTCCTTAAGCTTCTTCTGAGGACTGGAGAAAGACACAAGAGTCTGCCTGGGGAGAACACGAGGGGGGGGGGAGTCCTGCAAGGAAGTGGCATTGACAGACGACCCATTGGGGTACCGAGATCTGTCACAGGGTCCTTATGAGAAGGCCATGGAAACAGTTCACCAACATCTTAGATAATACCTCCCTGGTGTTTGTCAACATACATTATTGTATGATGTGCATGACAACTTCACACAAAGAAATTAAAACACAAAGGACTCCACGAAAAAGTGTCAATGCTAAAAATATGTGTCCAATGTATATTTTTCCGACACCAGCAATATAACATTACAGAGCGAACAAAAATTGACCAATATATGTATTCCATAATTTTTTTTAACCTAAAACCAGATTAAGTAACTAAGAATAAAATGATCTGATCCGGTGGAAAGAACGGTGTCCTGCTAAACTACTTTTTTCTCTAGATGAGTTCTTGATCTGAATTGTCTTTGTGAGTGTTGCTGGACCTGCAACAAAATTTCTAAATGTAAAAACAGCATAGGGATTATGAATTCAAATGTTTGGTCACTTGAGATAACCAAATTATGAATTTACAGATGTCATAGAAGCAGATGTTGAACGAGATGTCGGAGGTATCCATAATTTTTAATCGCAAAGATGAATGTTCAATCCTTCTTTTGAGCAAGTAAACGTAAAGTTATCTTGACTGGATCTGCAAGGGGTTTATTGCTAAGATTTGTTAAAATTGATTATTTTAGGGGAACAAAAAGAAAAGCAAAAACTGCTTTGACCGGCTTAGTCTTCATAAAACTAGCTTCGAAGACTGCAATCATTAAAGATCTTGAAGAAAAGTTGCCACCACCCCTACTGAATCTGATGAGCAAGTTGTTGAAGTCTCCGAAAGTACAATGTGAACAAGTGGCCAAAATATTATGAGAACATAGAAAAAATGAATGACGCAGCTTGTTCTTTGATTAGCACCTGCTCAGGTCCCAACGTTTAGATCCCACGTGATACAAAGAGAACCTATTGAGTGTTTCCACCCTCAGTGCAATCCATAGCTGATGTACTACATAAAGCCAAGCCTTCCAAAGTGACCGTTTGTGGTTTGTTGAGCCTTGATGAGGTACAGAGGTTTCATATTTAGAAGCCTGAAACAGCTGGGGGCTTCATAAGAATTCCATGAATAATTAACATATATACAAGTCTTTGAGATGTTCACATTATGAAAGTCGCAGATCAGAGTACACTACGTTTTCATCGCTTGGCTGCATCTGTACTTTTCGTGGTGGCCTTTGGGCAAAAGTTACAGACGTGTACTGTATATCGTGTTCAGCCTAGATTAAAAGAAATAACAATAAGTAATACAGATGTCAAACAACATATAACAGGATTACAAAAGTATGAGTTGAAGCTCCTTCCTCGAAATAGCCAACGTCTGGTTAACAATAGAATCCACTGGCTTCACATCACCGCACAATTCTACTTAAGGGGTTATTCAGAGAGCTCTCTCATACCCTGCACTTCGGGGAATCAAATTTCCCAATTCTGTGGTGAATTCAGCATTCACCGCAGGATCCCCGGAGTGCAGGGAAGGGACTCGAAAATCTGCCGAAAAATGCAGCCAATACGATCCAAAGTATCAGATCACATGGAGCCCCCACAAGAAACACACCAAACACATCCAGAAAAAGCTGACAAACCACCGATCGCAGCACGACCAGCCGCTGGAAAACCCGACAAGCCGGCGAACGGGTTAAAAAAACCCAAAAAACAATATGATTGAAAGTGTCAAAATTGAACGTTGTTTGCAAAAAACTACTGAACGAAAATGCCTGGAATTTACACATAAGATCCTATGAATGATAATAAAAAGGTCTGTTACAGAAATAAGAAAAAAATGCTATTTGAAAAGAAAAACAAAAAAAAAATATCGCCAAAAATAATCCTAAAATATAAATAAATAAATATAAATAGTCTTATTTCTTACACCAAGAGCTCAATGACTGTGAGGGATGGAGTATAAAATACAGAATTTCCAGGATATGTACAAATGAGGGCTTACACAACACTCTAAAGATAGAGGATTACATTGTAATGTACAATTATGTACCATAGTACCTGACATTGTAGCTATTAGAAATAATGTGAAAGAAAACACTTTTAACACCTTCACTACCATGATTGAGTTAATTTGATCTTCAAAAGGGTGTTTGAGATTGAGTTAACATGGTCTGGTCCTATTATGGAGTAATACACTGAAATTTTTTTTTTTTAGAGAAAGGATTTTACCAGGAAGGATACATTGAGATTTCTCTCGTTTTCAAGTATGTCCTGGGTGGCGAGTATGTACCGTTAGGTGTCTTGCCCAAGGACACTTACTGGAGAGGTTGCTCACTGGGATCGAACGCATGACTCCACAGGCTCTCCCCATGCAGAGCAGTGATGTTACCTCTACTCCACCCAGCCGGTACATTATCCTCCCTGGTGGTTTTCCTGAGTGTGGCTATTCAATTTCATTGCTACAAGCGGTAACCCCGAGACACACTCGGGCTGGATACATACTTTTACCTGCGCTCCCTTGCTGACCTCTCGCAATCGCATTATCCTCCGTGCGATTGCGGCGTCCTGCTTCCTGGTTTGCTTCTCGCAAGAAGGGAACCAGGAAGCAGGATGCCGTGATCGCATGGAGGTGACTGTAGGGGATAACGAGGGAGCGCAGGGACAGGTATGTATCCAGCCTGAGTGTGGTTCGGGGTTACCACTTTCAGCATAGAAATTTAACCCTGAGGCACACTCTAAAACCACCAGGGGGCCAAATAAATTGTACTGATTCTGACATATAAAATATGTTAGAATCAGAACGCCAGGGAGGATAAATACAAACAAAATTAAATTGCAAATGGTTTCCAGAACATGTCCCTAAATCTTCATGACATGGGATATGTCAGACGATCTGCTAAATCTGTTTTAAGCAGCTTTGAGTTCTGTTTTCCTCTCAGCAGAAAGACGGAGCCACAGCTGAATTTTACATGCTCTAGCACTTTTTGGCCAGCAGAGGGAGTCCATTGCCGTCAATAAGCTTAAAAATGGCTGTTAAAAATGCATTGAATGGAGGCTACATACAGATTTAAAGTTAAGTTAATGGAAATAGTTTTTTTGAAAAACCACTGCCACAGCCTGTTAAAGTCACTTGATAGGTTTCGATGAACTCCTTCACTATTAAAATAAGACATATGCAATAAATTTGTACTTACCGCAGATTCATTTGTTTGACCTAAGTATTAAAAAAAAGAAAAGAAAAAATCATTATCAACAAGTTACCAACAAAATCTGAGTGGTCGTGCTTGCTTACCCAAAAGAAGTAAGAAAAGACAGCAGGCGGGCCTTAACTGACACATGAGTAAACCTTGCAATTTTAGAGGTTATGACGTCTCCCACCCACCAATTATCATTTTTTTAATGTTTACAGCCTCGCCTCTCCCCTACACAGCAGGGCACCACAACAGTAAAATAAATAGATGTCTGGTAACAGATGAATGCATGGATTCATTTATTTTGAGCTTGTTGCACCCAATATAACCTGAGCTCATTTATTTTGGGAATTAAATCTTACACATGTGCAAGCAAACACAAAATACAGGAACAATTTATGTAATTTCACTAAATACTTCATGAATGCAGGTTGGCGAGGTTATGCTAGTGGCCAGACTGTAAATTGAAAGGTTTGTATGCTACGGGAAGGTTACCAGAGAACTATTTGTCATCCATGACCATCAGCAAACACAAAGATAGTATGCCTAAGAGTACAGTGAGCTGCCTGCCAAGCCAGACGGGAATTTTACTAGGAGCTGCCGTAACGATTTGGAATAGGTGCAGAGTCGAAAACCATAAGAGTTAACTGCTCACTTGTAAGTTGTAAAAGATGACTTGTATAAGGGCCCTTACTTCTTTTCAGGAACTTAATAACTGTATATACCTTTTATTGGTATATCAGGCACAACACCATAATTACATTCAGGGTTATTCAGAGAGATGTGAGAACTAGGGATGTGCATGGCTGAAAAATTTGTTTTGTTTAGTTTCATTTTGTTAGTTTCTAAATCATTTAGTTTTCGGAATTTTGCAACTAATTTCGGATCGATTTGAAAATTCGAATCGAATTTCATATATCAATTCGATAGTTGATATCAATTCGAATTTTGGATCACTAGATAAAACCCCAATTAATCAAATTTTGCTGTTAAAAGAAAAGCTAGGGTTAAATTTTAAGCTGTGTCACAGATTTAGTATTTGAGTCAAATTAAACAGTGAAACAAAATTAATTTGTTTTATAAAGTCCTTTGCTGACTATTACTTGTATTGTAAGTTAAGATCAATTCGATAGTTGATATCAATTTGCTAGTGTCACGGTCCACCCCGTGTACCTGTCTAGCAAACCTGGATCTAAGAACTTTGCCCTGGATTTCTTCATTCTTGGATTCCAGTCCAGGTTTTGCCCAGGCTAAGCACCATGTCCAGGCTCCTGGAGATCCAGCCTGGGTTTTCCTGTCTAGCCCTGGACTTCCAGCTGAGGCCTATCCATGTTTAAGCCTCCTTAAAAGGCAGAGAGACCCAGCCAACAGTGGGTCTGCATTATTGTTATCCTTGACTGAGGTCCCTTGGTGGTGTGCTAACCTGCTCTTCCAGAACCAGCTTATCCTACGTATCCAGGACCCATCTGTCTACCCAAGGATTACAGTTGTTGATCACCCTCTGACCTCTTTGATCCAGGTACCACTGTCCAGACTTCCTCTTGGTGGGCCCTGTCTGCAGTCTAGGACTGCACTACCCACAATCCACGGACTCTCCTTGGACTTTATTGCTATTCCCTTTGTTCTTTTGCCTGCAGTTAAGGACCATAAAACCATTTATGTTTTATTAAAGAATCTGCATTGCGTGACTCATGTCTGGCCTCCCCTCTGTGTCGCCGCCTGCTGGGCTCATACCAGAACCGCACACGCCTCGTGACAGTTCATTTCAAATTCGATAGTTGATATCAGTTATTCAATTTTTTCTTTTATGATGATGACACAGTAAAACAAAATCAATTCGTTATATACCATTTCGAATTCGTATCGTATCGATTCGTTATTCGGAAGTACTTCCGATTACAAATTATCAAATTTCGTTCCAAATTTTTCCGAAACGAATGCACATCTCTAGTGAGAACCAGGAGAATGCCCGGAGAAGTGAAAATTCTAGGTCAAAATAACCAGCCTAGAAAAATTCTCCCATTTGGTCTAGATCATTCTCTTCTCCTGGTTTTCACCTCTCTCTGAATAACCCAGATTGTCATTGTTAGACGTAAAGGTGTCATGATGATTATAATTCCTTTCCAAGAGGCAAAACAATAAGGACAAGGTAGTACTTTATCTTTAATATCACAACCGGATTCAATGAGGGATCTTTTTAAACGTCTTGTCTAAGCATGTCCAATAAATAGCTTTAATAATTGTGCTCAAATACAAAAGTTGCATACAGTCTATTACATATAAAGGCTGTTATCTTGGTCTTTTTCAAAGTGTAAAGTTTAGACTATAAATTTGGGATAAAGCTGAGCAATTTAAAGGGATACTCTATTAAAAAATAAAGGTCCTTTTTTGCCTTAAATAATTGGGCAGAGGCTCAATTTAAATTAATTAAAGCTAAAACTTTCTAACGCAATTTGCATTCCCACTCAACATGCGTAGTGTAGGAACCGTAAATTGTGCACCATTATGGGACTTGCGCATGTTACATACGCAAGTTCAGTAGCGCCTGTGCAGAGCGATTGATCGGAGCTGCGTGCATGCGCAGATCCAATCCACTGGGTGACTCTCCAAGATCAATCGCCTAAGCGATTGGTCTCAGAGTGATGTCGGCATGCAGAGAGTGACTGATCTGGTGACCGGTAGCCGGTCTTTTTTGCCAGATCACCGGAGATGGATTGGGGGGGGAGAACACATTAAACCACCAAAGGGGTCAGGATGAGCAGAGTGTCCCTTTAAGTTAAAGTGCCAGGGATGTATTTTTTCATAGACTAGCTAGACCTGGGCCTAGGGCACCTGCCTCTGAATCTCATTTTATTAGAATACAGGAGGCAGGCGTTCTCGCTAATAGCTTTAGTGACCACTGTCCTGTGTACTGCGTGCGTAAAATAAAGGCAACCAAATCTCCCCCAAAGGTAACAACCACCAGGTCTTTCAAGAAATTTAATCTTGAATCCTTCCTAAGTGATCTCAAACAGCTCCCATGGTACAGACTAAACCTAATCCCAGACCTAGACTGTGCAATTGCATACTTTCAGTCAGAGCTTCTGCAAGTCTGGAATTCCCATGCCCTGCTGCGTAAAGTGCAAGTAAGAGGGACCCATCTCCCCTGGGTTACAGCTGATCTTACACTAATGTACCAGCTTAGAGATTCACTGTGGTCAAATTTCAAGACTACTGGTTCCATGAACGATCACTATGAATACTGAAAATGCTGGAATGCACGCAAAAGACAAACAAAAATGGCGAAAGCCCATTACTTCAATGAAAATCTAAAGAATAACATATCAAACCCTAGAAACTTTTGGAAAACCATAAGTAACATACAAGCACCCCCTGTCCACTCCCAGCTGGCTGCTGTCAAAGTAAACAACCAAACCCTGCAACACCCCCTAGATGTAGCAAATGCCTTTAATGATTATTTTGTTGGATGTGCCACCACCCTGATCGCTAAGCTAGGTAATGACATGCAATCAGAAAGGCCGCACGCAGGTCAGGCCCCTCCAACTGTGCAAAGATGCTGTTTCAGAGAGGAATTCAGTTTTAGACCAGTGCCTGTCAGTGTCGTTACTAAACTTCTCCGTAACCAAAAAATGAAATACCAGTCTGGACCTGATCAAATACCAGCAATGCTGCTGAAAATCAGTGCACCGGCAATTGCAAATCCTGTCGCAACCCTAATCAATGAATCGCTGGCGACTGGATACATACCCAAACTCTAGAAGACTGCGAGAGTGGTACCTATCCATAAAAGTGGTGACAGTACTTTGGTATCCAACTACCGTCCGATATCATTGCTCCCTGTAATGTCAAAAATTTTGGAAAAATGCGTCTACACACAATTACGTGATTATTATCAATATTGGAACTACTTAACCCCAGATCAATCCGGCTTTCGTCCAAATCACTCCACTACAACCGCCCTTTTAAAAGTCTGCAATGATATCCAAGCTGGCATGGAACAAGGAAACCTAACTGGAGCCATCTTCCTTGATTTTGCCAAAGCCTTTGACACAGTAGACCATGGCATCTTGTTAAAAAAAATTAAAGACTCTGGTATTGGTGATCGCACTCTAACCTGGTTTCAATCATATGTATCTGATCGGTCGCAATATGTGTCCATTTCTGGCAGCTCCTCTCTCCCCCTCCCAGTCACTTGCAGTGTACCCCAAGGCTCAATACTCGGCCCCCTGCTATTTACAATATTCATAAATGATCTGCCTAACATCTGCAAAGCCTCAACTGTACACATGTACGCAGTCGACACTGTAATCTATACCAGCAAACCAAATCTCCCACAGCTGGAGGCCGTGCTGCAAGAACAATTCACAGAGGTAGAAAAGTGGATGAAACACAACAAACTTTTTTTAAATACTGACAAAACGGTAACGATGCTCTTTGGAACAGCACCTAAACTACATAAATTGCAAAATTCCCATCTACGTATGGGGACAAAGTCAAATGGCACGCTGGCCACAGTCACTTCTCTCAAATATCTAGGTATGTGGTTAGACCCAAATCTATCCTTTGGCCCCCACATCGAAAAACTCTCATCTAAAATTTACCCCAAACTAGGTGCCCTGTACAGAAACAAATCCTGCCTGAACCCCACGGTAAGAAAGCAAATTGTACAACAAATGCTTATGCCGGCTATTGATTACGGAGTTGTAGTGTATGCAGTGGCCCCGCAAACACACCTTCAGAAACTTACCACATTGTATAACTCATGCTGCTGCTTTGCGCTACAATGTAACTACATGACCCACCATTGTGACATGTTAAAAAGAGGTAAACTGTCCGTTGCTGGAGTCTAAACGTACCCTTCACCTTTCCAACCCGGTGTTTAAGAGCTTTTCTGGGAAGCTGCCACCCTACCTGAATAGACTGCTTCCTCCAGCAGTTCCCTCATCCTAAACCTCCGATCCAGGACCAGCTCCTTACTTGCAATACCACTTGCAATACCACAATACAAAAAGAAAGTTGCTCGATCCTCATTTTCCTACAGAGCACCGCAGTTATGGAATAACCTCCCAGATGCCATCAAATCTTCCCCCAGTCTAAAGTCACTCAAGAGCTCTCTATTAACATACCTCAATACTGAATGCACCTGTAAACATGTAACATAAGGACTGGGAGCCACTTGAGACCCACTGGATAGTGGGCCACGCAGTGGATCTTCCAGCAGGCAGGAACCAGGTGATGCAAACACAGCAAGGACTGAAAAACTGGTACACGGTACAGCAGATAAATTCAGGGACAAGCAAAAACAAGAGGGAGCTCTCAGGACCTCTGAACACAGGAAGGGAAAAACACAAAATGAAAGAGCAAAGGGGAGGAGGGTGTGGCCTGGTTTTATGCAGAACCTCAGGTTCAGACACAGGAGTTAACCCTTTGGTGGGAGAAAGTATGGAGAGCTAGTGACCCAGGCTGTGGGCTGTGGCCCGAGCCCGAAACGATTGAGCAGGCCACCGCACATTGCCGGCAGCTGCGTGCTTCCTGCTAGAACGGCCGCTGACAGGAAGTGCAGTCGGTCACCTGGGATCTGACAGCCAACAGCGATCTCACGACTGCCAATGTGTGGCGGCGGCCTGCTCAATCATTTCGGGTGCACAGAGAGGTGAGCTGGCTGCTGGGGGCAATAATATCCATGACAGCTGGGGTCATTATCCATGAGACCGGGGGCATTATCCATGAGACCTGGGGCATTATCCATGAGAGCTGGGGGGCATATCCATGAGACCTGGGGCATTATCCATGAGAGCTGGGGGCAATATCTGTGAGACCTGGGGCATTATCCATGAGAGCTGGGGGCATATCCCTGAGACCTGAGGCAATATGCATGAGACCTGGGGCATTATCCATGAGAGCTGGGGGCATATCCATGAGACCTGGGGCATTATCCATGAGACCTGGGGCATATCCATGAGAGCTGGGGCATATCCATGAGAGCTGGGGCATTATCCATGAGACCTGGGGCATATCCATGAGACCTGGGGCATATCCATGAGAGCTGGAGCAATATCCATGAGAGCTGGGGGCAATATCCATGAGAGCTGGGGGCAATATCTATGAGAGCTGGGGCATATCCATGAGCTGGGGCATATCCATGTGAACTGGGGCAAAATATACCCATATGAGCTGGGGTCAATAATATCCATATGAGCTGGGGGCAATTATATCCATATGAGCTGGGGTCAATAATATCCATGTGAACTGGGGGCAATTATATCCAGGTGGACTGGGGAAAATATATCCATGTGAGCTGGGGCAATATATACCCATATGTGCTGGGGCAAATATATTCATGTGATCTGGGGGCAAATATATCCATATAACCAGTGCTGTGCATATTATTCTTGGGGCTCAGTGCTGTGTATATTATTCTGGCTGCTCAGTGCTGGGTATATTATTCTTGGGGCTCAGTGCTGTGTATATTATTCTGGGGGCTCAGTGCTGTGCATATTATTCTTGGGGCTCAGTGCTGTGTATATTATTCTGGAGCTCAGTGCTGTGTATATTATTCTGGGGCTCAGTGCTGTGTATACTATTCTGGTGGTTCAGTGTTGTGTATATTATTCTGGGGGTTCAGTGCTGTGGATATTATTCTGGGGGCTCAGTGCTGTGTATATTATTCTGTGTGTTCAGTGCTGTGCATATTATTCTGGGGGTCCAGTGCCTGTGTATAATTCTGGGGGGTCTGTGCCTGTGTATATAATTCTGGGGGGTCTGTGCCTGGATAGATAGATATATGTATGTGATATATATATTATATATAAAACGCGTTAGTCCAGTTGCCAAAATCACGAGTATACCTGTACGAAGTGATACCTTTCACTGATCAGTATAGTTTCCAGTTTACACTCCTGAAAGCTTGTCTTTTAAATGTAAAGTTAACCCAATAAAAATTGTATCACCACGTACTGCTATACTCGTGATATATATATTTTTTTGTCAGGTAATAGGGGTTGTGGAATTCGTGGGTGAGTTCCCTCACTTTTTTCCCAGGACTTGACCCCTGAGTTAACCCTTTGGTGGGATGCAAGTATGGAGAGCTAGTGACCCAGGCTGGCCACGGCAGGCTCTCAGGGCTGAGGCATGACAGTTCCTGCTGGAAAATAAAATTGGTGTATCAATATTTGAATTGCATTACATATTACCCTTTTCAAAGCATTTCCTCTTTTTCTATAACGAGGTTCTTGTCACATTAATATCTCTTATGGAAACTCAGCAGCTAAGAATAATTTGTAATACAATGAACCCATTTGTACATTCCTTTGTCTCACTAATGTGTAACACTGATAAACAGAGCTTTAGTTCCGCTGTACTCTCATAGAGTCTATTTATCAAAATATTTTGCATTTATTTGTCCATGGAATAATCAAAGAAGTAGATAGCTTGACCCTATAAATTTATGTAACGTATCACACATTCATACGTCATTGCAATAATGTGTTGCCATAACATTATTTACTTAAAAAATAGAGATAGAAAGCTATTTACTGGCGCAAATTACACCCTAGGCAATGGGGAATCAACCAGTTTCATTAACTTGTACACAAACATAGCGCTAAGCGCTGCCACGAGCATCTCCTCCATGGAGTCCATAGGACTCCATTGAGGCTTCCACTGCCAGTCACATGACCTGCAGGATCTCTTGGAGAGACGGGGAGAGTCTAATATTGCGGGGCAGCTCGGGAGAAGTCTCTCTTGAAGGCAGGAGTTGGGGGTGCGGGTACGTGAAGCTGATAACATCAGATCACTGGCAGTGAAGTGGTCGGGATGGGATGTACCTGTTAATAAGGGAGGAGATGTAGGCAGGGGCGCGGTTATGGAGAGCTTTGTATGTGAACACCAATGTTTTGAATTGGATTCTATAAGAGACAGGAAGCCAGTGTAGAGATTGACGAAAGGGAGAGGTGCGGGAGGTGAGGTGGATGAGCCTGGCACAGGCATTCATAACAGACTGCAGAGGGAGAATCTGGGATCTCTTAAGGCCAGAGAGAAAGAGGTTACAGTAGTCAAGGCGGGAGACAATAAAGTCTTGGATGAGTAGCATTTTAGCAGAGTCCTGATTAAGACAGGGGCGGATGCGTGCAATGTTTTTTAGGTGGAAGTAGCAGGATTTGGTTAGCGACCAAATGTGAGGAGTGAATGAGAGATCAGAGTCTAGGAGAACATCAAGGCACCGGGCCTGTGAGGAGGAAGCAATAGTGGCACCATTCAACTAAACTGAAATGGGTGCCAGAGTGTTAGCTTTAGAGGGAGGGAAGACAAGAAGTTCAGTTTTAGAGAGGTTGCGCTTTAGAAAATGGGTCATCTAGTCGGAGACAGCCTAGAGGCAGGCAGTAACATGGTCCAGCACGGGAGGAAAGAGATCAGGAGTGGAAAGGTAGATTTTGGTTTCATCGGCATAAAGATGATATTGAAGTCCAAAGGAAGAGAGGAGGTTGCCAAGAGAGGTGGTATAGATCGAGAAGAGTAGGGGACTCAGAACAGAGCCTTGAGGTACCCCAACTGAGAGAGGAGTTGGAGGGGAGGGAAGAGGCACCAGCAAAGGAGACACCGAAGGAGCAGAGAGAGAGGTAGGAAGAGAACTAGGAGAGAGCGGAGTCACTGAGGCCAAGTTGACGCAGCGTGAGGAGGAGTAGAAGAGGGTGACTATTAATATATCATCATTAGATTTTTATGTGAAAACTCGCAAACATCACTGCAGTGTTACTCTTGCCCTGTTATTTTAGTTTTTAACTTCCTGAAATTTATGGTTTCAAAGAATGTGAAATAGTTCACATGTGATGTTTTAAGAGACAAAGGTTACTCAAACTGAGGTTTGGCAAGTGAGTTGTTGTCATGTGTTAATTATGAACCTGCTCATTGCTAAACAGTGAGGACAGTAAGGATTTTCTATATGAAGGCGATCACCACTTTTTTTATTAGAACCTTGTATCCGCTCTGGAAGAAGGTCTTGGTTGTCCTTAATGGATTTTTTACATTTATTTAATATGGTAAAACTGAGTTTCCAAGAAACCAGGTTCTAAGACAGGGGTGGGGAATGATCAGCCCGTGGGCCATACAAGACCCACGGAATCAATTGGTCCGGCCTTTTAGAGCGCCACAGCAGATTCTCTCTCCCGTAGCCCTTTACTGGGCCTTTGCGAGTAGCAGATTAAGGAAGCGGGGATTATCCCCACTTCCCGCACTCACTGCTGCACACCAGATCTTTCTTCACGCTACATCCATCATCTTCCAGGTGCAGCGTGAAGGAGGATCTGGCGTGCTTCAGCAAGTAAGAGAAGTGGGGATAATGCCCGCCCCCTCATTCTATTCTGCCACTTGCCGAAGTCCAATAAGAGGGGGGAGGGGTGAAATGAATTAAAGTGGGAGGGTGAAATTGATTACATCGGGGGTGAAATGGATTAAAGGGGAAGGGTGAAATTAATTAAATGTGGAGGGAGGTGAAATTAAAAGGGTGTGTGGGGTGTGTGAAATGTATTAAAGGGGAGGGCGAAATTAATTAGATGGGGATGGGGTGAAATTAATTAAATGGAGAGGGGGTGAAATTAAAGTGGGAGGGTGAAATTAATTAAATGGGGAGGGGGCTGAAATTAATTAAATGGGGAAGGGTGACAGTGAAGTTAAAGGGGGTGAAATGAATTTATTGAGGAGGGGAGGGGTGAAATGAATTAAATGGGGAGGGGTAAAATTAATTAAAGGGGAGGGGTAAAATTAATTAAAGGGGAGGGTGAAATTATTTAAATGGTGATGGGCGCAAACCTGGAAAATTGTATCAACATCATCTGTACCAGTTAACATCACACACCTCACCAAAAGAGAAGCAGTTCCAACCATCACATTCGGGTGAGTTAATTAAATTTCTTCCTAAATATACCTGGATACATTTTTAGTTGTTCATTTTGTATGGCCCGCGAATGATGTTATAAATCTCCAAATGGCCCTTGGCAGAAAAAAGGTTCCCCACCCCTGCTCTAAGAGACAGTGGTATCTACTCTGGACGTGTTTATAGTAATAACTAAAGATTTCTCCTCATCCCTATTATACAGGAAACTAGCCTGCCAACATTTAATATATTAGCTTCCTATTTGTAGTCAGGAAGGAAAAGTCATTGTGATGTATTTTATTGTAACAAATCTACTATAGAGAAAGAGGTTTCATTCCCAGAAACCCTTTTAAGCCCGGAGTGGACTATAACAATTTTTTTTTAAACCCTGTTTATAATGAAGCTATGGGTGGCTATAAACAAAATAAAAGGTTATAATCAAAGCCAATTAAAGTAGAATATGCCCTGCCACAGAAACATTCTCTACTCATTCTTGTTGATGCAAAGTCATGTGACGACAGCTTTTGGTAACCATTTTTTTCCCAATACCGTATCTAGACAAAAAGAATTGAGTGACCTAGGAATTGCTTGTTATTCTCTGGTCTTTTAACATTCGTGCTTCCTATACAAAGCATATATCAGGATTAATATACATTATAAGTATAGTTAACGTGCAACTGTCTTGCGCAAAATTGCATTTGCCTATTCGACAGGCCACCTCTCAGCATTTTTCCGCTGACCTACAGTACGTAAAAAATGGAGATATTTCCATTTTAAATTCTCTTCCTCTCCCTGGAGTCAGCTTTCTACTTACACCGTCCTTCTCACTGCGGCATGCCGCATCACATGGGGTGGGTGAAATTTAAAAATGGAATATCTCTGTTTTTTACATTATAGGCAAGTGAAAAATACTGTGCTATATAACAGAAGGCATGCCCTGTCTAATGGGCAAAAGTCATTTTACCCATGACAATAGCACTTTAACTACATCACATATTAGAAATAATGCAAAATCTCACAAGTTCTTGTTTCTTATAAGGACACATGACCTTTCTACACAAAGTGTCAACAAACCAGACGAACAGAAGAGTTCATGAGTATATTTAGTTTCTTATGATCTAACACATACCACAATCAAATAATATTTTTATCTGTATTTAGAGTTAAGGGATGAAAGATGTGTTTCACTTACGTTCAATAGGGATGAGCTGTTCGGTTCGATCTGTTCGGAGTTCGCATCGAACATCGGCCGTTCGCGAACTCCGAACATTTCCGCATGTTCGCCGCATGTTCGCCCACAATGCACTTTTCTACAGGCCTGAAGCTTGTAATTGGCTACAGCCTTGCACCTGACCACAGGTCAGGTGCAAGACTATGCCAATCACGGCTCAGAGTCCTGATTGTGCAAAATTTGCCCAATCATGGGCTCACAGAGCTAAGTCCCGCAGCACACTATATAAGGCGTCCCTCGCAGCCCCAGCACGTGTTTTTTGAGAGGAGATTGTTCTGTTAGTGTGTGTTCTCACTGCCAGCAGCTATTGTGTGGGTCTCACTTCTACAATATATCTGGGAATTGTTGTAATCTGTGTATTCTCACTGTCAGCAGCTACTGGGGGGTCTCAATTCTACAATATATCTGGGAATTGTAATCTGTGTCTTGTCACTGCCACCCATCAAGGGGTCTCACTGATTTATAGGAGGTTTCTGGGAATTGTAATCTGTGTCTTGTCACTGTTGTCAGCTATCAAGGGGTCCTATCAGGGGGTCTCATAGACTTGTAGCAGATTTCTGCAAATTTTAAACTGTCTTGTCACTGGCTGCCAGCTATCAGGGTGTCTCACTAAATTATACCAGAATTCTGGAAATCTTTAATCTAGATAACACAGTTAAATCAGAGTTCTGTATATCTTTAATCTATATATCACTCACCATGTCAGAAAGAACAAAAAGGACAGGCAGACGCTCCCAGACACAGATAAGAGGGCAAGCAGCCTCTGTGTAGGGAGGCTGTGCCTCTGGTCGTCGTGGACGTGGTGCATCCTCTGCAGGGGCATGCTTGTCCTTTCTAACTGTTGCTGGCCGTTTTAAGCAGCAGCAACATACAGAGGATTTGGTGGATTGGCTAATCAGGCCATCCTCATCCTCCGAGTCCTCTGCCAGCCAGGCTTGTAGTGGTTTACAGTCCACTTCAGCTGCCAAAGCATCTAATGCAGTCTCCATGTCCACAGCTACTCGTTCCATAGCCTCACCAACATACACAGAGGAGTCAGCTGAATTGTTTGACTACAATGACAGTGACATACTGCTTGAGGATGCGCAGCAACTACAGTGCTCTGATTCAATCTCTGAGGTTGAGGAAGGGAGTATAATCAACCTAGAGGAAAAGGGTGCCAGTGACACACAAATAACTGTCACTCATTATCCCCCAGCAGCTGCAGCATATTGCGAGGTTGGCTCCAGTGACAAGAAGATAGGGGGTGATGACGATGATGAGGTCACTGACTCCACCTGGGTGCTTGATCGAACAGAGGAGTCAAGTGAGGAGGAGGAGGAGGCACACAAACACGAGGCACAGCATCCTCTGTGACCAACCATAGCCAGTCCAAAGCATCAGAAGTCACAGCTGCTCAGGTGCAGAGCACTGTTGTCTCAAAGCATATGTACAGGAAGTCTGCTGTCTGGGAGTTCTTTAAGAAATGTGCAGCAGACCGCACCGTTGCTATTTGTAATCTATGTCAGATGAGGATCAAGCGTGGGAAAGACATCCCACGCTTGGGTACCACGTGCTTGAGGTGACATATGACCACCTGCCACGCATCCCGTTGGCACAACACTTTGCATAGGTCTTCCTCCTCCTCATCTGTCTCTACCCCCACTATATGTCCTGCCATATCATTGACTACAACCTCCACTGACAGGGATGATGCTATAGTAATGGGTGTACCAGGTCCTTCCTCACAATGTGACAGCATCCCATCAGCTGAAGATTTACGCAGTCAGATTACGTTGACCCAGCTGCTGCAGCGTAAGAAAAAATATAGTCCCAACCATCCCCAAGCACAGCGTCTAAATGCCAGCTTAGCAAAATTTCTCGCATTACAGCTGCTGCCTTTCCAGCTGGTGGACTCTGCTCCCTTCCGTGAATTTGCTAAATGTGCTGTACCACAGTGGCAGGTTCCGAAACGCCATTTCTTTTCACGGAAGGCCATTCCACCACTATACCAGCACGTGGAAGACAATGTTATGGAGTCATTGGGAAAGGCAGTCAGCAGCAAGGTCACATGACTTTAGACACGTGGTCCAGCAAGCATGGACAGGGCCGTTACATTTCCTTCACGGCACACTGGCTAACTCTGATTGCAGCTGGGAGGGATCCAAGATGGGGCTCTGTGCTGGAGCTTGTTCATCCACCATGCCTCCAGAAAGCTGCTTGTATAAGATCTGTCTGCTCCACCACCTCTTCCTCCTCCTCCTCCTTCTCTGTCTCTGGCGAAGTGGCAGTTAAACCGACGCGTGGCAGGGGCTACGCAATGGCTCAAGCAAAAAGATGCTATACTGTGCTTGAGCTGGTTTGTTTAGGTGACAGGAGCCACACCGGGCCAGAAATTCTGTCAGCTCTGCAGGGGCAGGTGCAGAGCTGGATAACACCATGCCAACTTCAGCTGGGAATGGTCGGCTGTGATAATGGCAGCAACCTTCTCTCCGCCCTATGCCAGGGTAAGTTGACGCATGTACCATGCCTAGCACACGTCCTAAATCTGGTGGTACAGCGTTTCCTAACCAGGTACCCAAGGCTGGCAGAGCTTCTCAGCCAGGCCAGAAAAGTCTGCAGCCACTTCAGACGGTCATTCCCAGCAAGTGTTCGCCTGGCAGAAATTCTAAGAGAATTCCACCTTCCCACAAACCGTCTGATATGGGACATGCCCACCAGGTGGATCTCGACATTAGCAATGCTGCAGCGTCTGCACAAGCAGCAGAGGGCCATCAATGAGTACCTGTGTGAGTATGGCACAAGGACAGGTTCAGGTCAACTTGGTTTCCCCCCCGCAGTGGCTGATGATCAAGGATGCATGCACTGTACTGTCACCATTTGAGGAGGCAATGAGGATGGTGAGCAGGGACAGTGCATGCATCAGTGACACAATTCCTTTAGTGTTCCTGCTGTAGAACACTCTGCGGGGAATTATAGATGTGGCACTAGAGGCAGAGCAGTGGGAGGAAGAGGAGGCCTTCCCTAGCTCTCAAGGCCCCAGTATTTACGCAGACAGCATTCCTGCGGGTCCTCAGATCAGACACGAGGAGGGAGAGTTTTGTGTGCCCAGACACCCAAGGACTAGTACGTGGCTGGGAGGAGGAAGTGCACGATGTGGTCATCCTCATTGACCAGGAAGACTTGGAAGCTAAAGCCACCTCCAACCTACGCTGCATTGGCTCGCTTATCCTGCAAAGCATGCTAAAGGACCCCAGGATTCGTGCTATCAAGGAGAGGGATCATTACTGGTTGGCAAGCCTTCTTGATCTACGATACAAGGGTAAAGTTGCAGAGCTCATCCTGTCCGCACAGAGGGAAAACAGGATGAAACAACTTGAGGATGCTCTAAAGCAACACTTGTGTAACACCTTTCCAGGCACTGGTAGGTTACCAAGTGATGACACAGGTGCTTCTGAGGCTGCGGATGATCAGAGAAAGAGCGGTGAAGGCCAGGGCCGCTTGACTGATGCCTTTTTAAATTTTTTCAGTCCACGACGCCCAGGGACGTCAAATGTAGGCACCCATTGCCAGCGTCTTCACCATATGGTGCAGGACTACCTAGGGGCAAGGGCAGACCTGGATACCTTTACAGCAGATGATCCACTGATTTACTGGGTGTTGAGATTGGATCACTGGCCAGAACTTAGCCAGTATGCTATGCAGCTACTAGGTTGCCCTTCATCCAGTGTGCTTTCTGAAAGGATGTTCAGTGCTGCTGGAGGTTTTGTCACAGACTAAAAGAGTGCGTCTGTCCACCGACTCTGTAGACCGGCTGACATTTATAAAAATGAATCAGCCCTGGATCAGCAGCTATCAATCCCCTGATGTTGACGTAACTGAATAGATCAGGGCTCTCTTCTGCATTCCCAAAACCTCCACCACTGCACTCTTCCACAATAACATAAAGGGGTTACGGTGTGAAGGCACTTGCTGTCACCAAAGGCACAATATTTGGGTGCACTGACGCCTGTACCAGATTCATATCATTTTAATATTGGACTGCAGAGTCCAACCCTGCACTCTTCCACAATACCACAGAGGGGTTACGGTGTGACGGCACTGTTGCTGACACTAAAGGCCTAGTTTTAAAGCATCTATTGTTACTTTCATCCAAAGCCTGCATAAGTTTCACCATAATTTAGCCAAAAAAATCACTAAACTTGTTCTGTGTGTCCTAAAACGTCTCCTCTTTCATACAGGCTGCCACCCCAAGCAGTTGTTTATGAATAGATTTAAGGAAAACCATTTACCGTCATTTGAAATGTCATTTTTTTTGTTTTTAAATGTTTCTATACATCCTACAAATCCGCCACTTCACGGCCATGTTTAGTTTCACACGGTATAATTGGAGTAAGCGCAGATGACATTTTTTTCTTTGTTAGGTTATGGGGACCTCCTAGGCACGATATTTGAAGGAATTTTTCGTTTTTATTCTTAACCTTTATTTCATGGAAAACTCACTTTTCCTTTAAAAACGTTTTTTTAAAAAACTTTTTGTCCTTGTTTCCTGTCCCCCAGGGCACTACACGGACCCCCATACACCTTTTATGGCAAATATCTTGCATATATGCCTTCTTGGAGGGCACTCTAAACTTTTGAAATTGTTCGAGTTCGAATGTGAACCGAACACGGGGGTGTTGGGCGCATCACTACCGTTCAATTCCTGGGTCATTACAGGGAATATTGAAATTATCTGCAAGTGAATCTAAATAGCAATCTGTACATTTGAGGGTAATTTTGTGGACAAGCTACATTTTCAGTTTCCAAATCTCGATGATGGACACTAGATCTACAGATCTTGTCATCTACATTCTTTGTTATTAGGTTCACTCTAAGGGAGTTATTCATGGGACAACGTTCTTTATGGTTTATCCAACCATGAAACTTTGGAGAGCCTGAGAAGGAAGCTCAGACAGCGCTGGAGAAGCGTAATCTGTGAAATTTCTCCTGTCGCTGTTTGAATTTCCCTCTTGGTGTCCACTAGGAACTGTGGAGAAGCAGGTACTGCGGACACAGCAACGTGGGTTTTCTAAGCGTTTTATTTGCAGCAGCAAAGGGGTTTTCCACAAACAGAGAAAATAAACAACAAAAAAAATCCTACTCCCTTTTGGGAGGCTACCTGACAATAGACGAACCTGTGTACCCCATGGCCCACTAAACGGGTTCCCCCAGTAAAACAAAACACACTTTCCAATATAACAGATTCCTTACTTTTTCCACCACAGTCTCCAACTCCTTCCTCCTTCTGTCTCCAAACCCCTCAATGAACTGGAAGGAACTGAGACTTCTTATAGGGAAGGGTGGGGCAGCTGTGGTAAATGAGCAATCCTTCAGTTAACCCTGAACTGGGAAGGTGGCTACTTCCAGCCGTCTACTCAGGTACCGGCCCTCACATAGCCTGCCCCGAGTGAACCCGTCACACATCCCCCTCCCCAGCGCAACACCAGGGTGAGAAGCGACCATAGCGAAGAGCCCATGGGCCCGAGACAGCGCATCGGCGTTGCCGTGGAGAAGGCCCGCCCTGTGCTGCACTACAAACTTGAAGGGCTGTAAGGAGAGGAACCACCGAAGGATCCGGGAATTGCGGTCCCGGTTACTGTGCATCCACCTCAGAGGGGCGTGGTCAGTGACCAGGGTAAACTGCCTGCCCAGTAAATAGTACCGTAGCATCTCTGTGGCCCATTTAATCGCCAGACACTCCTTCTCGATGACGGCATAGCGTTGTTCCCGGGGCAGCAGTTTCCTGCTCAGGTAAAATACCGGATGCTCCTCACCATCCACATACTGCGAGAGCACAGCCCCCAACCAACCTCCGAGGCATCCGTCTGCAGGAAGAACTCAGTCCCGAAGTCCGGTGCCACGAGGATGGGCCGGTCACACAACGCAGAGCGCAGATCGCCAAAGGCCTCCTCAGCCTTACCGTCCCATCTCACCATATCGGGGGTTTTGCCTTTAATAAGGTCGGTTAGCGGCGCCGCCCTAGTCGCAAAATGGGGTATGAATCGGCGGTAGTAGCCGACAATCCCTAGGAAGGCCCTCACCTGTTTTTTCCTAAGAGGTTGAGGCCAACTCCGTATTGCCTCTACCTTATGGACTTGGGGTTTCACCGATCCCCTCCCAACCACATAGCCCAAGTACTTAGCCTCCGCCAGCCCGATAGAACACTTGGAGGGTTGGCTGTTAGACCGGACCTTCTGAACGTGTCGAGCACAGCCTCAACCTTCGGCAGATGGGACTCCCAATCCGTGCTATGGATGACGACGTCATCCAGGTATGCCGCAGCGTACTGGACGTGAGGCCTGAGCAGCTTGTCCATGAGCCGCTGGAAGGTGGCTGGGGCTCCATGAAGGCCAAAGGGCATAATTCTGTAATGAAATAACCCGTCTGGGGTGGCAAAGGCGGTTTTCTCCCTGGCCCTTCCGGTTAGGGGTATCTGCCAATACCCTTTCGTCAGATCAAGAGTCGAGAGGTATCTGGCTTTTGCCAATCTCTCTACCAGCTCATCCACACGGGGCATGGGATAGGCATCAAACTTGCTGATTTCATTCAGCTTCCTGAAGTCGTTACAAAATCTGGTAGAGCCGTCTGGCTTTGGCACCAAAACGATGGGGCTGGACCAATTACTGTGGGATGGCTCAATGACCCCAAGCTCTAGCATTTTCTTGACTTCTAGTCTGACTGCCTCTCTTTTGGCTTCCGGTATCCGGTAGGGTTTCAGTCTAACCGCTACACTGGGTTCGGTCACAATGTCGTGAAACACGTCATGTGTTCTACCCGGTATCGGTGAGAACACATCCCTATTCCTCTCGACCATTCGGTTGACTTCCTCTACCTGGCAGGGAGTCAGCTCAGGGGAAATAGCCACCCCAGGCTCTGGGGCCTGAGGACCGGACTGGGCATGGCCGGTCTGGGACATGCAGGCCTCTGTCTTGCCATGGCTTCAGGAGATTGACATGGTAGATCTGCTCCTTCTTCCGGCGGTCAGGCTGCCTAATCCTGTAGTTGACAGGGCCTGTCTGTTCCAGGATCTCATATGGTCCTTGCCAATGAGCCAGAAGTTTGCTTTCTGTAGTCGGAACCAGTACCATCACCCTGTCCCCTTGCGAGAACCGTCTTGCGGTGGCCTTCTGGTTATAGATACGGGATTGGGTCTCCTGTGCCTTTTCCATATGCTGACGTACCAGGGGGATAACCCGAGCCAGCCACTCGCGTATGCTTACAACATATTGTATCGGGTTGGTTCCGGTCACTCCCTGCTCCTCCCACGTTTCCCTGAGTATATCCAGCAGACCACGTGGGTGCCTGCCATATAGGAGTTCGAACGGAGAGAAGCGGGTCGAGCTCTGGGGAACCTCACGTATAGCAAACAACAAGTAGGGCAATAACATGTCCCAGTCCTTTCCTTCCCTGCTAACAACCTTCCTCAGCATCCCCTTTAGGGTGCGGTTGAACCGCTCGACAAGCCCATCCGTCTGCGGGTGATACACGGAGGTCTTTAGCGCCTGTATCTTTAACAAGTGACACAGCTCTTTCATCAGACGGGAAACAAATGGAGTACCCTGATCGGTCAGGATCTCTTTCGGGATGCCCACTCGTGCGAATACCTGAACCAACTCTCGGGCAATGTTCATTGCATTTGCTTTGCGCAAGGGAACGGCTTCAGGATACCGGGTGGCATTGTCCAGGATCACCAATATGTAATGGTGTCCACGTGCGGATTTTTCCAACGGACCCACAATGTCCATTGCGATCCTTTCAAAGGGGACATCAATGACCGGGAGGGGTATGAGAGGGGCTCTCAAGTGTGGCTTAGGAGATGCCAACTGACATTCGGGGCATGAGGCACAGTACCGTTTCACCGCCTCATAAACCCCGGCCAGAAGAACCTGCGCAGGACCCGCTCCTGGGTCTTCTCAACCCCTAAGTGCCCTCCTAGCACATGGGAATGAGCGAAGTCGAGTACCTTTCTGGTCTGAGAGGACAGAACCACCAACTGTTCAATTTCCTGACCTCCCTCCATAATGACCCGGTACAACAGATCACTCTTCAAAATAAGTACGGATAACTCTTTATTGCCCCTTCCACCGGCACCCCGTTCACCTCAATCACCCTGCTTCTCGCAGTCTGCAACAAAGGATCACTAGCTTGGTCGTTCCCAAAAACAGTGTTCCCGGAAATCCCTCCCCCTGAGTCATTCCCATCGGAGGTAGAGCCCCCAGAGTTAGGAGCCTCATTCACCTCCTCACTCATATGTGTTACAGGGACCCCCAATTCTGTCTCTGTCACCTGGGTGGCCACCCCCTTTCGAGATCTTTTAGCCGGGGTGTTCACCAGAGCCTCAGCCCGAGCTCTGGTAAAGCCGTGCTTGGCTTCTTGCCTCTCTCTGCGTGTTTTCCAGGGTTTAGGAGGTTTCTGACAAAAAAACATATCGTGGAATGGGAACACCTCGGTGATGTCGTTAGTACCCTCATCAAGGTCGGCAGTGGCCGTACCAACGGATAACCCCTGCAATATGGTCTGAAAGTCCGGGAAATCCCTCCCTAAGAGAAGGGAATAGGGTAACTTGGGTACCACCACAGCTGGGACAGACCGTACCCTCGCCCCCACAGAGCCAGCGACTAGCGCCGTGGGATAACGAACGGTACTACCATGTACGCACAACACTCCCACAGTCTTATCTTTCTGTAAGTTTGCCTGGCCCACCAGTTTGCCTGACACCAAGGTTATGGCACTACCGGAGTCCACAAGTGCCACTGCCTGTAGTCCGTTCAGCAGGACGGGCACTCGAATAGTCTGAGTCCCTTCCACCAGGCCAGTCAGACATATCAGTCCGCAGAAATTCCGGGGGTCCTCACCCAGCCCACACTGCATGGGCTCGGACGTGTTAGGACACCTGGCTCTAATATGTCCCAGTTCGCCACACTCAAAGCACTGTATCGAGTTCCTTTGGGGCTCATTCCCTCTCCAAAAAGTGTCGCTGTGGTCTGAGTGACGCACTGGTCCCCCAGGTGCTGGCAGGATTGCCGACCCGTTTGACCTAGTTGTGGAGCCGAAGACTTTTTGAGGCTGCTCCTTTCTATGGGTGGGGATGCTCCCCACAATGACTTTTGGAGACCTCCTGGGCGAGTCCTCGAAGTTTTTGGCAGCCAGGTAGCGCTCTACTTGGGCCACCATGTCATCATAGGTACCCGGGTTCTCTTGTCCCACCCATTCACGGAGGCTGCGTGGGAGTCCGCGTAGGAACTTATCCAACACCAGGGTTTCCACTATCTGCGTGGGGCTTTGGTGCTCAGGTTGGAGCCACTTCCGAGCCAAATGCATTAGGTCAAACATCTGCGTCCGGGGTGGTGTCTTCTCCTCATACGTCCAGTTAGAGAAGCGCCGCGCTCTCACAGCTTTTGTTACTCCGAATGGGCCAGGATTTCGGCCTTTAAAAGTTTATAGCCCATAGCCTAGACTTCCTCCAGGTCATAGTAGGCCTTTTGGGCCTCTCCAATCAGGAAGGGTGCGATAATCCCCACCCACTTGTCTGCAGGCCAGGCCTCCCGGGTAGCAGTGCGCTCAAAGGCACGGAGGTATGCTTCCACGTCATCCTCAGGCAACATCTTCTGAAGGTAGCAACTAGCTCGAATCCTGGTCTCCTGGCTAGGGGGTGCTTGCGTTGCCAAACTTCGTACAGTTGCTTTAAGCAGCTCGTGGTCAGCTTTCTGGGCCTCCATCACGGCCCCAATCTGTGCCTGTATTAGGCGGTTGCTCTCCTGCCGCGTTGCCGTGGCACTTACCAGTGCTTTTAATAAGTCCTCCATTGTAACTGTGGGTTCTGTACCCTTGTTGCTACTGCCAGCGCACAGCAGGTACAAAATCCCACCGCTGCCTCCACTTGTGGAGAAGCAGGTACTGCGGACACAGCAACGTGGGTTTTCTAAGCGTTTTATTTGCAGCAGCAAAGGGGTTTTCCACAAACAGAGAAAATAAACAAAAAAAAACCTACTCCCTTTTGGAGGCTACCTGACAATAGAAACCTGTCTACCCCTGGGCCCACTAAACGGGTTCCCCCAGTAAAACAAAACACACTTTCCAATATAACAGATTCCTTACTTTTTCACCACAGTCTCCAACTCCTTCCTCCTTCTGTCTCCAAACCCCTCAATGAACTGGAAGGAACTGAGACTTCTTATAGGGAAGGGTGGGGCAGCTGTGGTAAATGAGCAATCCTTCAGTTAACCCTGAACTGGGAAGGTGGCTACTTCCAGCCGTCTACTCAGGTACCGGCCCTCACATAGCCTGCCCCGAGTGAACCCGTCACAGAACATTAAGATGCCCCACTTCTCAGTACAAAACCATACACTCTTTTCCAACAACATTTTGGTATAAATGACTTACCATTTCCAGAAGCGACTGTGGCTGAGACATGTTGCTTTCTGTTCGTGCTAGCTGAATGCCTACATAATAAAAAAGGGACATATAAGAAATATTTATTAGAGACAGGTAGGTTGTGCAATGGACAGGAAAGCAGATGCCAAACGGAGTGAGAGATCAAAATAAATAAAGACTATGCAAAGTGAGAATTTGAAACGGGTCTGTATTATTAGATACAGGCAGAGAAAACATTTGTGTCACAAACAGTAAATATGGTCAGATCTCCTGCTTAAGGGGTTTTGTATTGATCATAATGAGATTATTAGCAATGCAGATTCCAAAAAATTCCAATATAATATAATATCTATATTCAGGAGTAAAGCCTGCTCATGGAAATTACCTTAACAGTTTCAGTTACAGTTACAAGTTCTTATACAGCGCCAATAGATTCCGTAGCGCTTTACAATGGGGAAGCACGAACAGGTGACATAACAAATAATAAAACATAAAGGAACAGACGGCCCTGCCCGTATGATAGTTATCCTGCCACTACAGTACTTTATATGAGTGCTCAGCCAGACATCCAGGTGATAATCAGGTGCCCAAGGTAGCATTAACATGATCTGGACTTATTCTAGTAAACAGTAAAAGCATTCCAGATTATCTCGCGAAAGCTACAGTACATCGGACATACAGTATCAGCCAATGTTCTGTAACTCACTGAACTCCTATGGCTCCTTTCAGAGAACTGCTGCAGTCTCAGGACTACAAAGGGATTGACCAGCAGAGGGAGCACAATGACTTTAACGATACTTAAGGAGTTATTCAGAGAGCACTGAAATGTCGCTGATTCTAGTTTGCCGACTCCGCAGTGTATTCAAGTGCAACCGCAGGGTCCCCGGAGTGCAGGGAAAACTCGTCGCAAACCTGGCGAACACCCGCCGAACACTCACCGAACACTGAGCGAAAACCCGCAGAAAATGCCACAAAAACCACAGTGAACACGCTGGAAAAAGCCGATGAGCCACTGATCACAGTGCACAGCAGCCGCCAGAAAAAGCCAACAAGCTGACGAACGTGGTAAAATAAAACAAAAAACAGTACGCTTGAAAGTTTCAAAATTGAAACGCTGTTTGCAAAAATGCTACTTAACGAAAATGTCTGGAATTTACATATAAGATCCAATGAACGTTCATATAAAAAAGACTGTTAAAGAAAAAATTTAAAAATTATTTAAAAAAAAAGGAAAATAATTTTGCTGAAAAAATCCCAAAAAATGGCTAAACGATCCTAAAAAAAAATCTATATATAAAGAGACTTTTTACTGCAGATTAAAAGAATAAACAGTTTGTTAGATATTGCATAAAAATGGGAATATTTTTAACATTGAAGCCTATGGGGTTCGCCTGAATAAACCTGCCGAATGAAACCACTAAACAGCAGGCATTTCGGCAACATTTCACTGCTGTTTGGTGTCTCTGAATAGATTAACCATTACTTTTCTATGGGGGATTTCACTGCCGTCAAACAGGCACCGTACTTGCTGCAGTTCCCTAAAATGTGGCAAACTGCCTGCTCTCTGAATAGCCGAATGGCCCTGAAATGTCACCGTACGGAGAAATTCCCTGTTCGGTGACATTTTGGGGCCAGATCAGCTCTCTCTGAATAACCCTGTATGTGTGTGTAGCTGTGTGTTGATTGTAGGATTAAGGGGTAATTTAATGTGGATTTCCATACAAACATTGGTTCCTGCCATTGGTTTTGTTTGGAAACTGCCTGGTAGTGAAAGGGTTAATAATTTGCTACTCAAAGCTCCTTCAAACTATCTAGTGATAGAAAAAAATAAATACTCCCTAATAATTTTTTCTATTTTTTTCTAAGCTCTATTGGTCTAACATTTGCACTTCCCTTTGCTTCCAACCGCAGTATTGTGATCAGTTCATTACCTGACTCTGACTCAGACTCAGTAACTGAGAAAGAACTAATTATAACGTGTGAGAAAAATGTGCCGCTGGTGGGTAAACTTATCATTCGCAGCACTTCCCGACCCGTGCAATATGCTTTTTAATCCATGTTTTGGCCTGGTTTTTTTTTTCTTCATACTGTGAGCTCTGCAAAGGGTCTTTGGTTTAGGTATTCCACCACACCATTGCCCCAAAACAGGTATAACAGAGTATCAATTACAAGAGACTTGCTAAGGGCTGATTGATCATTGGTGATACTATACTGTAGCTCTATTTCTGTCACGATCCCCAACAGAATACGGTATATGATCCTCGCACACAGCACACCATCTTTTCCCTCTGATCCTTAGAAGTGGTTGGTCAATGTGTAGCCCTATGCTGGTAAATGCTACAGCCAAGAGCGGTAAATATTTCAACCAAGAGTGGTAAATGTTACAGCCAAAAGCGGTAACTAAAGCGAAATCAGGGGTTACGATACCAGGTAATGTCAGGAAGCCAAAAGCAAGGGGTCAGTACGCCAGAGAGTGTCAGAAGCCGTTTGCCAAGGGTCAGTACTAGGGTTGCACCGATACCGATACTAGTATCGATATCGGTGCCGATACCGGGTACTGCAGGAGTACTTGGTACTCGTGCAGTACCCGATATTTTTTTCCGATACCGGAAGCCGGCATTGAGCCGGCTTGCCGGCATCCGAGGGGCTGCGGCGGCTGTCCGAATGCTCTATCGGCATTCGGACAGGCCCTGCAGCTGCTCTCCGCATTGTTTAATACTTACCTTCCTGAGCGACGCCGGGAAAGTCTTCACGCACTCCTTGGAAGGTCCCCAGCCGCGACCACGTGGGACCATGTGATCGCGGCTGGGGTCCTTCCAACGAGCGCACGCGCGGAAACTTTCCCGGCGTCGCTAAGGAAGGTAAGTATAAACAAAGTGAAGAGAGCAGCTGCAGGGCCTGTCCGAATGCCGATGGGCCTGTCCGAATGCTCTATCGGCATTCGGACAGGCCCTGCAGCTGCTCTCCTCACTTTGTTTATACTTACCTTCCTTAGCGACGCCGGGAAAGTTTCCGCGCGTGCGCTCGTTGGAAGGACCCCAGCCGCGATCACATGGTCCCACGTGGTCGCGGCTGGGGACCTTCCAAGGAGCGCGCGCGCGCGAAGACTTTCCCGGCGTCGCTAAAGGGAGGTAAGTATGAGCGGAGGGGGAGGGGGGCAAATCCATGTGCTGGGGGGCAGTATCCACGAGCTGGGGGGCATTATCCACAAGCTGGGGGGGCAATATCCACGAGCTGGGGGGCAATATCCACGAGCTGGGGGGCAATATCCATGAGCTGGGGGGCAATATCCATGAGCTGGGGCATATCCATGAGCTGGGGGGCAAATCCATGAGCTGGGGCATATATCAATGAGCTGGGGGGCAATATCCATGAGTTGGGGGGCAAATCCAGGAGCTGGGGCAGATCCAGGAGCTGGGGGGCATTATCCATGAGCTGGGGGGCAATATCCATGAGCTGGGGGGCAAATCCATGAGCTGGGGGGCAATATCCATGAGCTGGGGGGCAATATCCATGAGCTGGGGGGGCAATATCCATGAGCTGGGGCATATCCATGAGCTGGGGGGCAAATCCATGAGCTGGGGCATATATCAATGAGCTGGGGGGCAATATCCATGAGCTGGGGGGCAAATCCAGGAGCTGGGGCAGATCCAGGAGCTGGGGGGCATTATCCATGAGCTGGGGGGCAATATCCATGAGCTGGGGGGCAAATCCATGAGCTGGGGGGCAAATCCATGAGCTGGGGGGCAATATCCATGAGCGGGGGGGCAATATCCATGAGCGGGGACAGTATCCATGAGCTGGGGGGAAATCCATGAGCTGGGGGGAAACCCATGAGCTGGGGAGCATTATCCATGAGCTGGGGGGCATTATCCATGAGCTGGGGGGCATATCCATGAGCTGGGGGGCATATCCATGAGCTGGGGGGGCATATCTATGAGACCTGGGGGCTTTATATGAGGTCTGTTCTTATTGGAAAGCGTCACGTGACATAAAATAAAAGTATCGGTACTTGGTATCGGTGAGTACTTGAACAAAAGTATCTGTACTCGTACTCGGTCTTAAAAAAGTGGTATCGGTGCATCCCTAGTCAGTACGCCAGAGAGTGTCAGAAGCCGTTTGCCAGGGGTCAGTACGCCAGAGAGTGTCAGAAGCTGTTTGCCAGGGGTCAGTACGCCAGAGAATGTCGGAAGCCGTTTGCCAAGGGTCAGTTGCCAGAGAAAAATACAAATAGTCAAAGGTAGCTCTAAGGGATTGAGAAACCACATTAGGGCAATGCTGGGATGCATTACCTTTGGTTTTAAACCTGGTGGTACCCGGCTCCGCCCCCAGCATCACACGTGTCTGCCGGGATTCCCTTTTTCATTCGGCGCCCGGCCAGCGAGCCGAGCAGCAAGGACGATGCTGCCGGGCGCCTGGGGACCAAAGTGCGGTACGTAACAATTTCTATGCCATGTTAGGCTGCGGTCGCACGAGTGTACTTAGCAAGTACATCTGACCGCACTGTTTGATGTCCATCATAGCTTTTTTAAAAGGGTCACTGAAGAACAACACACAAAGCACATGCGCACTTGTTCATGCTTGGGCAATGCATGATGCAACGGAAGCCAAAATGTCAACGACGTCAAAAAGCTACAATGGACGTAGAGACCCTCGAATACAGCTTTTATTTTTTCCCCAACGACCGTTATAACTGATACTTACAGGGTAATTCAAAGAGAATCGAAAAGTCACCGCACGTTTGGTGACTTTTCGTTCTCTTCACTTCGGTTCATTTTGCCGATCCCATTTCGGCGACCCTGCGGTGTATTCAGCAAGCACCACAGGGTCCCAGAATTGCAGAGAAAGACCGCTGCAAACCCGACGAAAACTAACTGCAAAACCCGGCGAATGCACACCGAAAACCCACAAAAACATCTGGATTAACCTGCCGAAAACGCCAGAAAAATGCAGTGAATAAATTAGAAAAACAATTTGCTTGAATGTTTGAAAAGGGAAACGCTGTTTGCAAAGAAACTACTGAGCAAAAATGTCTGAAATTTACATATCAGGTCCAGGGAATGATAATAAAAAGGGCTGTTAAAGACAAAATAAGTAAACTTAAGAGAAGAAAAAAAAATCTGATTTTTAAAAATAAAAATCCATAAAAATGCTTAAAATATCCTAAAATATCTATAAATAAAGAAACTCTTTACTGCAGAATATTATAATGAATGGTTTATTAGATATTGAATTAAAACGGGAATATTTTTAACATTGAAGTCTATGGGATTCTCCTGAATAAACCTGTCGAATGAAACCACCGAATGGCAGGGCAATTCAGCAACCTTTCACTGCTGGTTTGTGTTCTCTGTATAGCCGAAGCATTGCCTTTTTATGGGGATTCACTGCCCTCGAACAGGCACCGAACAGGCACTGTATATGCAGGCAATTCGCCAGGATTTGGTGAACTGCCTGCTCTCTGGATAGCCGAATGGCCAGGAAAGGTAACCGAACGCTGATTTTCAGCATTCGGTTACCTTTTTCCAGCCATTCGGATCTCTTTGGATAACCCTGTATGTTAACCACAATCTCATCCGATACAAAGTGAATCTGTTTCAATGGACACACTGCCTTTTACTATAACTAGGCCTGTGCCGCTGATCAATACATGGGCCGAAAAAAAGCCGTGCGTCCATCGGGTTCAGCCTTTCACACATCACCTACTGCCGTGGATGCAAAAGAAGCCAAAAAACTAGTCTGAAGCGCTCGCCAATATGCAACATACTGGAAAAAAGAATTCTTCGTGAGCCCGGATGGCGTCAGATTTCTCCTATATGTAGCAATTGATGTTATAGTGTGACTAAATTCACATTTATTGTAAATTTAACTACTTCTATATTTATTTTGAAGGAGCAGATCACTTCGGTTGTTACATAATACACAAGCTCAACGAGTAAATATTAGTTTTTTTTTGTGTGAATTCAATGGCTACAAAAAGCTTTCTGAATTTACATTTTAATACAGGTGAAATAAATATGTACTTTTTGCGTTGTTTCAGCATGAGGAACAGGACGATTACTGCAACAATGAGAGCCACTGCAAAGATGGCAACCACAATGCCAACAATAGCGCCTCGTGATAATGGCCCATCATTCATTTCCGGTGAGCTTGAGGCTGCTGAGGACGAAAGAAAAAACGGTTGTTAGACCTTGGACCATGAGATGCACACTCAGAACATTTTATATAGAAAGTAAACTGGGTTTGATGACTACATATTCATTTACAAAATGCATTTCTTGACATGAAGTATCTGCTCTCTGCATCGACAGTGCTATAGGCTGGTAAATCTACGGGCCTCTGATTTGGCCCACCCATGCAGTTTGATGCTGTGGTTTGATGGAGATTTTAGCAGTAGAGGGTTGGCAAGTGTTGACCAGGGGACAGGTACAAGCAAACAGCCCATTTGCAACTCAAAGAAACCCAATAAACCCCATTTACATACACAGTGTCCTTCCCCCCCCTAGAATTATATATAATCACACAGTTTAACTTTTGATTAAATTATAGAATTATTGTATCTTTTATATTGATTATACAAAATAAACAAAGGCGCAAAACAGTGCATGAATTCCATATACCAATGGGATAATAGGTTCCCAGACACAGTTGGGTTACAAAAAATACACAGGTAGAATCTTTCCCACTGCAGCCTCTTAACGAGGGTACCTTGTTAACCCTTAATTGACAGAATAAAGACAAAAAAGAAAAGGGCGCAAAATAGGCGGAAATTGAAAAAATACCTCTGGAGCACCCCAGATACAGTTAGGGTTCACAGTAGATTGATATCTGTAAAGAGCGCTTTTGCTTCTTAGTTGGTTAATATAGCATGCACTGAAAAATCAAAAGAGAATATATATTGTGCAGTATATTTAATAAAAAATGTTTAAAAAACTCAGTGTTAAAACAAACTCACAAAAATAGAGCACAAATAAATGTGCAAATCAGCATTTGCCACAATGGCCAGAACCTCCTGATTTCTGTACTCCAAACCTCCGGTCTGCAGTCCATCAACATATAGATCGAAGCCCGTTGGAATGGAATGGAACGCTGGCTCAGCATAAACTGGAGTTCGGCCTGAGGAAGTGGGTGTGCCCCACGAAATGCATTGAGCAAAGTTCTGTACGCCAGAAATCAAGCCAGAGACAAAGCCATCCAATCCATGCTGAGCAAGTGTTCCATTCTAACGAACTCCAGTTTATGCTGAGCCAGCGTTCCATTCCATTCCAACGGGCTTCGATTTATATGTTGATGGACTGCAGACCGGAGGTTTGGAGTACAGAAATTGGGAGGTTCTGGCCATTGTGGCAAATGCTGATTTGCACATTTATTTGTGCTCTATTTTTGTGAGTTTGCTTTAACACTGTGATTTTTTTTAAAAAAAAAAAAATTATTAAATATACTGCACAATATATGTTCTCTTTTGATTTTTCAGTGCATGCTATATTAAGCTACTAAGAAGCAAAAGCGCTCTTTCAAGATATCAATCTACTGTGAACCCTAGGAGTACCCTAACTGTATCTGGGGTGCTCCACAGTTGGGTTCCAACCTGGAAAAAACATAGAATCTATATAGTGTAGTATTATAATTGATAAAATTATTTTTCTCTTTTAAGAAATTGGAAAGTATGCGGAGGGACCCCAGAGTCAGACGGTTCCAGGCATCTTGTGACTAAAGGTTAGAGATGTGCAATTCGTTTCGTTCCGAATCGAAATTCGGACGAAATTCACCATTTTACAATTTTATACTTAAATCATTAAAATATGCATTAAAAAACGATATAGATAGTTGGGTAGACTCTACACAAGCTTTTATCTTACAGAAAGGCCTGAGACTGTAATGCCCCATGGCTGCCACTATCCTGACACTCCCCGGTGGTACACTCCCTGTATTGTTCCTGCCCTGTAACCTGCATCCAGCAACCAGCGCATCCAGCAATGCAACAGTTAAATCACAAACACACGTGTCTCACAGAATAAAAGGCTCTGCCCCACACTACAATATTGCTGGTTCATTACAGCTTATGCTCTCCAAGAGTGAACGCCACTACTTTGTATTGCGTCTCTGCTACCTGTTCCTGATTACCCATTTCTGGCTCCTACAACCATATCCATCATTCCCAATATCCTTCTGCATTCAACCTGGTTAGTCACCATATCCATCCATCCTCCTCTACCCATATCCACCTGTTTATCTGTGCAGACCACTGCACGTTGGGCTCATATTCCCCTCACCCCTGGTGCCACCCTGGTACCATCCCCACAACCCTGACAGAAACTTTTTTCTGCAATTGCGTTCACCAGTTCTATTTTACAAAACTATAAGTAGTAGCATAGGCGTGCGCACAGCATGTGTCTGGTGTGCCCAGGCACACACTAATGTTGGGTTAATGGTATAACCTCTTCACGATGGGTGGGCGTGCCCGTTCGGCAAGTGTTAGCGGCGGCAAGGCGTACTGGTATGCCTCGCTGCCAGTTGCCACCGCGGGCCTCTGATTTGGCCCGCCCATGCAGCCGATGCGCGACATGCGTCATTGGCTGTAGGGGTCTGAGTTAGGGATGGGTTGCCAGTTTTAAGTTCGATTCGAACATTGGCTGTTCGAAAATTTTCAAGCTTTTCGGGACGTTCGTGGAAAGTTCGAAAAATTTAAAAAAAAATGCTTAAAGATCCTAAAAATCTAAAAATAAAGAGACTTTTTACTGAAGAATATAATAATAAATGGTTTGTTAGATATTGAAATAAAACGGGAATATTTCCCACTCATTGTTGGTCAAACATTTCCCACTCATTGTTGGTCAAACATTTCCCACTCATTGTTGGTCAAACATTTCCCACTCGTTGTTGTTCAAACATTTCCCAATCATCATTGTTCAAACATTTCCCACTCAGTCAGTCAAACATTTCCCACTCGGTCGGTCATACATTTCCCACTCGGTGGTCGTCAAACATTTCCCACTCACTGTTGTTCAAACATTTCCCACTCATTGGTCAAATATTTCCCACTCGTTGGTGGTAAAACATTTCAAGGCTTGAAATCGCGTTTAAACATGTGCAAAAGCGGTAAAAATTAGCTCAGCGCACAGCGGTGAAATGGCTCAGCACTCAGCAGTGAAAGGGTTAAAAACTTATTTTTTACTTTTTTTTCATTGTTTCCTGTCCCCAAGGGCAGTACCCAGACCCCCATACACCTTTCATGGCCAATATCTTGCATATATGCCCTCTGGAGGGAACCTTCATTTTCGAACGTTCGAGCCCCATTGACTTGCATGGTGTTCGCATTGTGTTCGAGTTCGCGGTCAAACTTTTTCGAATGTTCGAGTTTGACTGCGAACCGAGCACGGGGGTGTTCGACCCATCACTAGTCTGAGTTCAGGCCGCAGGTTGCACGTGCCGGCTGCGAGCAGGTGCTGAGGAGCCCCATTGAAGTCATAGCATGTCCCGCAAGGTTAAGGGTTAAATTCTCTATATTGATATTTTGGCTGTTCCTTTTCTAGTTTTAGGGTTACAATACATTGAACAACATTTTGACAAACTAGTACAGGAGGAAACGAGGGCCCTAATCCCGTGGGAACACACAATCTAGAAGGGTTGGGGTGGAAACTGGAGGAGAGGACTGCAAGGTGAGAGTGATGGACTGCAAGGAGAGCGTGGTGAACTGCAAGGTGGGAGTGATGGACTGCAAGGAGAGAGTGATGGACTGCAAGGTGAGTGTGATGGACTGGAGAGAGTGATGGACTGGTTGCGTCAGTGAGTCAGGTGGTAGGCTTCCCTAAATAGGAAAGTCTTATGGGAGCGTTTGAAGGAAGAGAAACCAGGGGAAAGTCTGACCTATGAGGGAGAGCGTTACGGAGGATGGGGGCTGCGTGTGAGAAATCTTTTCCAATTTTCCAAAATGACTTAAAATTTAAAAATAAATACCTTTAAAAATTACTTTGGTCCCAATGTGTCAGAGGGTAAAATGTTCTATCACCTCCTCTGCCTGGGTGCAGCAGAACACTGGGAAATGATTTCCCTATGTCTCAAGTGGGACCTTGCTAATGTGAGCTCACGCCAAATTGTGCAACTGTCCTTGGAGTCCTGTGGACTCCAGGAAATGATACCAGTGGTTTTTACGACTCGAGCTGCGTGCAGATTCTATTAAAAGATAAGAATCAGCAGCCGCACTATATTAAACTGTAAATATTTTAAAAAAACACCATAGTTCACACTTACATAGTTTTAAAATAATTTACACATTGCATCAAACGCTCAGCATGTTAACTTCTCATATCAACTTTTTAATAATGAATTGTCCCAATTTCTCAATATATTAGAATGTCCAAACATTCTCATCCACTGGAGTTTTTCTTCTTTTTAAAATACATTTTATTATCAGGGTTATTCAAAGAGATCCAAATTGCTTGAGAAAGGTAACCGAACGCTGAAAATCAGCGTTCGGTTACCTTTCTTGGCCATTCGGCTATCCAGAGAGCAGGCAATTCGCCAAATCCTGGCGAATTGCCTGCACATACAGTGCCTGTTTGGTGCCTTTTCGAGGTCAGTGAAATCCCCATGAAAAAGCACTGCTTCGGCTATTCAGAGAACACAAACCAGCAGTGACAGGTCCCCTAATGCCCTGCCATTCGGTGGTTTAATTCGACAGGTTTATTCAGGAGAGTCCCATAGGCTTCAATGTTAAAAATATTCCTGGTTTAATTCAATATCTAATAAACCGTTCATTATAAAATTCTGCAGTAAAGAGTCTCTTTATAGATTTTTTAGGATATTTTAAGCATTTTTCTGTATTTTATTTTTTTTAAGTTTACTTATTTTTTCTATAACCGCCCTTTTTATTATCATTCATTGGATCTTATGTGTAAATTTCAGACATTTTCGCTCAGTAGTTTCTTTGTAAACAGCGTTTCACTTTTCAAACATTCAAGCGGACTGTTTTGCTAATTTATTCACTCCATTCGTCTGCGGTCTCGGCTTTTTCCAGCAGCTTGGATGCATGTGATCGGCTCCTACTCGGGTTGTTCCGGCGTCTTCGATGGGTTAATCCAGATGTTTGTGGGTTTTCGCCTTTTCAGCGTGCATTCGCCGGGTTTTGCAGTTAGTTTTCGTCGGGTTTGCAGCAGCTTTTCCCTGCGCTTCGACGGCCCTGTGGTGCTTGCTGAATACACCACAGGGTTGCCGAAATGGGATCGCCGAATGACACCGAATTGAAGAGAACGAAAAGTCACCGAACGTGCGTTGACTTTCCGATTCTCTTTGAATTACCCTGAAAGTGTTCACCCAGGCTTCTTATATTAATCTCAAACTAGAATGTATTAGTTTTATATATTCAGCAAAACCTAATAATAATAATAATAATAATAATAATGACGGGGAAAGAGAGATCTGGACAACGTTTCTGCCCTATTTATTCAAGCTGATCGCATGCATCAACAAAATCCAGCAAGTAGATTGCTAGACTGGTGCACAATGAAAAAAAAATTTGTCCAGACAAATTGAGATAATTTTTTTTTAATTGACCGAATATCGTTAACACAATGATTAAGTTCATACAAATTTATTTTAAAACATGTGTTTAGTTAAATGGCCAAAATGAATCTGGTTCATACACAGTAGGGGTTATTCAGAGAGAGCCAATCTGGCCCCAAAATGTAGCCGGATGCTGAAATTCAGCATACGGTGCCATTTCGTGGCCATTCGGCTATTCAGAGAGCAGGCTGTTCGCCAAATTTTGGCAAATTGCCTTCACGTACGGTGCCTGATCGACGGAAGTGAAATCCCCCATAGAGAAGCAATGGTTAATCTATTCAGAGACCACTGAACAACATTGAAAAGTTGCCGAAGTGCTCTGCTGTTCGGTGTTTTCATTTGGCAGGTTTATTCAGGCGAATCCCATAGGCTTCAATATTAGAAATATTCCCGTCTTTATCCAATATCTAATAAACCGTTTATTATTTTAATCTGCAGCAAAAAGTCTCTTTATTGATTGATTTTTTTGTATCTTTTAGGCATTTGAGATTTTATTTTTTGTATTTTCATTAATTGTTAATTGTTTTTTCATTTTTTTTAACAGACTTTTTTATTATCATTCATTGGATCTTATATGTAAGGCTGGGTCAGACAGCACCTTTTAACGTGCGTTCTGGCGCACATAATTACGGCGGCACTAGCAGCAGATGACGGGCAATGCGGCAATATACGAAGTACGGTCCGCGAAAGTCCGGCCGCGCAACGCAAGTGGAAAACGAACGCTTTTTTCGAGAAACGCCGAACCGCTAGTACGGACGTACAAGAGTGCGCAGCTGCGCTAGCGGCGTGTTTGCGTGATTAGGAGATGGCAGACGCTGCTCATGTCCGCCAACATAACGTCCAGACACCCAAAGTTTCCTGGTTTGGATCCGTGAAAAACACGCACGTGCGCATCGTATGACCGTTTTCGTGGAATTCGTTGAAAAAATACGTAATTCGTTCGACGCACTTTTTTACGTTCGCTTTTTAAAAATGCTTTCATTGGACCCTAGCCTAAATTCCAGGCATTTTCGTTCAGTAGGTTTTTTTGAAACAACGCTTTCATTTTGAAACTTTCAAGCACACTGTTTTTTTTTTTTTTTAACCTGTTCATCAGCTTGTCGGCTTTTTCTGGCGGCTGCTCTTCGCTGTGATCGGCGGGTCGGCTTTTTCTGATATGTTCGGCGTGGTTTTCCTGGCGTTTTTCAACGGGACTGCGGCAGGTTTGCAGCAGGTTTTCCCTGAACCCCGAGGACTCTGCGGTGAATGCTGAATTCACCACAGGGTGGGGAACTTTGATTTCCCGAAGTATAGGGAACCGCGGGGAACAAGAGAGCACCGAAATGTCAGCGACATTTCTGTGCTCTCTGAATAACCCCTAGTATCACTGAGGTGCGCAGTGCGTCACATTACTGTGTGCACTCATGGAACATTTATTAATTTAAAACCTATGTTTAGAAGATTTTTCATTAGAAATAACAAGCCTGTAATCAGAGAAACAGACAGTTATGATAATCATCATCTGAACCAGATAAGGGACATCTAAAATATCAATGCAATCATTGAAAGAGGACCCCTTCACCCAATGTTACGGTTTGCCAGGGAACACTTGGCGCAACCCCTGCCCATGCACAGTATACACAGTATATGAACGACAAAAAGGTAAGAAAGCAATGATGCATTGTAAAAAATAAATGCAAATCCTCCTACCAACTCTCATGTGCACACAGAAATAGAATCTGGATACAAATGATGCATTAAAAAGTCATCAGGTTTAAAAATGTTACTTACATTTAGACATTAGGAAAAAAGTTGTATTTGACATGAAAAAAAATCAGTTACAACATACAACATTGTAAAAAAGCCACTTTTTTTAAATTGCATTGTTATTGTTAGTAATTGGGATTAGTGATTGTAAATAGGGTTATGTTAGTATTTGTGCTTGTTTTAGGGTTAAGGTTACTTGTATGGTAACCCAAACTATAAATGAACCCCAACCCTAAAACTAACATAAACCGTGTTTTTGCACTGTATTCGCATCAGAAAAATGACGTGGGTATGGTGCCAAGTTATTCCAAAACCAACGCACAGTACATTCCCAATTTGCTGGGGTTTCTCGCGTTGAGCGATTGAACGATTGCTCCTTCCTTTTCCGCTTCCCCCAATTTGCTTCCAGAATCAAAGGAATGAAAATGAGCCAATGACCAAAAAATAATTTGTGAAACGGTTCGTTTTTTCATTCGTTTAATTAATATGACAGTTTGTTTCATTGTGATTCGGACAAGCTGTTGACTCATCCAAAAATTTGGTGGGATCACAGTTTGTCCAAATACAAATAAGTTTTTAAGTAGTAACTTAAAAAGTGGAAAAGTGAAAGAGGTGCAATGTCCTAAGAGAATTCCCACCACAAATCCATCGGAAACACCTAGACATAAATAGCTGTTCTCTATAATAGGAATTGTGGATAAATACGATGGCAAATTTAGATTAAGAATGAGCGAGCTGTAAAAACTTGCAAAGATGGACTGTCTTACTATTGTTTACTAACCTTGATGAGATAAGCTAATTTTATCGACATTTGGTTATGGTTCCCAGTTATGTGATTAATATTGATAACAGTGATGATAGTTACTTCTTGATACAGTTAGCACTGGGCAAAACTCTTTATGAAGATAAAAGATAAATGCCCTAGGGTGCCCACTTGCCATTATCCACATTGACTGCACAAAAAGAGGTACATACTTTGAGGTTTTGTAATATTTTTTTCTATCGGTCATCCATCTGGCTGCCAATCAAACCATTGTACGACTCTTTCTTATCAATATCATCATTACTCCTCAAACATGTCCTGTCCAGACAACTCCGGATGGCGGGCGACCTCCGCCTGTCCTCTGTTTACACCCGTGCTGCCAACCCTCGCCTCCAAGACTTCTCAAGGACAGCTCCAGTCCTGTGGAATGACTTGTCTCACCTTAGCAAACTATCCCCTGATCTTCAGGCCTTCAAGAAATCCCTTAAAACTCATCTCTTCAGATTAGCGTACCACATCACTAGTGCAACTCACTCCTCTGCTCACACATCATGGTTGAAGCAGTTTCCATGGCCCCCACCATTCCTAAACCGCTGGCACTAATGGTCCTGTCCTCCAGTAAAACTCCCCTTGTCTTCCGCAACCCCAATCCCACTAGATTGTAAACTCCTATGTGTTGGGCCCACTTCACCTCTCGTTTCTATCCTATGTCCATTTCTGTATCTTGTTCCCTTTGGTTATTGTAAAGTGCTGCGGAAACTGTTGGCGCTATATAAATGATAATAATAATAATAAACAGTACTTTTTGGAATCAAAATTGTTGAATCACTAATTCCTAAACCTGTTCTTCACGATCTAAGGTTGATTTATAAACTCTTTGCTCTGGTCTCTCTAATGGTAAAGTACAGACAATATATTTGGGTTTGGGTTGCGACACTTACCATTCACAGTTACATTCACAGTAGTGGATGCATTAATGTTTGTCACTGAATTAGATGCTATACAAGTATACATCCCCTGTGTATCAGAAGCGACTTTTAGAGAACACCTTTGCTGGCAGGAATTTAAATGTGTTCCATTGTGTGTCCATCTGAAGGTCGCGTTAGGGAGAGATTCCGCAAAACATTCTAATGTGAAGGAGGATCCCTCTGTAACGTTTACATCTCCTGTGATTCTCACTTGCTCTGGGCCGTCTGCAATAACAAGACATACCCGAAAAGAGGTAAAGTAAAACAAATCACAGCTGCCTTTCTATGCTAGTGAAAAACTAAAACAAAGCAGAGAGAGACGTGCCATAGTTAGATACATGAAGAACAAGTGTACAGTGGTACCTCGGTTCACGAACGCCCCTGTTCACGAACAATTCGGTTCACGACCAGGAAGTTCGTCAACATTTTACCTCCGTTCACGAACTCCGCCTCGGGTTACGAACACGGATCGCGGTCGCAGACAGGGCTACTGTGTAGCTTTTTTGTGTGCTTTGTAACACAGTACTGTTCAATATTACTGTATTAAATCCAGCATAGCTCCCAAAAAAGTGCAGAACAAGCGTGGTGGGAAAAAGAAACGCAGAGAGGTGACAAGAACGTGCAGAGCGTTAATGAAAGTGAGAAGAATGTGCAGAGCGTTAATGAAGGTGACGAGGATGTGCAGAGCGTTATTGAAGGTGACGAGGATGTGCAGAGCATTATTAAAGGTGACAAGGATGTGCAGAGCAAGAATGGTGGTAAAAAGAACGTGCAGCGCAATAAAGAGGGTAACAAGAAAGTGCAGAGCAAGAATGGTAACAAGAAGGTTTCAAAGCATATTTTCGTGGTTACATTTTTTTTCCCCATATGGTTCAGAACGGATTAGCCTGATTTACATTGAACCCTATGGGAAAATGTGATTCGGTTCACGACCAATTCGGTTCGCGACGACCAGAGTCGTGGAAGCAATTAAGTTCGTGAACCGAGGTACCGCTGTATGGGCATGTCAGGTGCACAGATATCTATGTTGAGTGGATAATAGAAGGTAACAATGTTACAACAAACAAAGTTTGACTCCTAGAAAGCTCTAACAGAGAATAAATATAGTATGCATAAATTTACAATCGTATAATCTTCATTTATTTTAAGCCCTCAAAAAAGCAATAACAAACATTCTATATAAAAAGAAGAAATACTTTGAGTCACTATGCATGGGCTACACATATGCCACCCTGTGACACACACAATAAAAGCATGCACAGTGCATATTTTGCCTTATTTCCACACAGATCTACCCTATTCAAGTAACATGATAGAATCTGCATTTTACGATATTTTTTCCCTAAAGTAATGCTTTATTTTACACTGCTCTAACATTTACATCATTTGTATATCACCAGTAAAACCGATCCTAAAAAATCTAAAAATAAAGAGACTCTTTACTGCAGAATATTATTATCAACGGTTTATTAGATATTGAATTAAAACGGGAATATTTTTAACATTGAAGCCTATGGGATTTGCATGAATAAATCTGCCGAATTAAACCACCGAACAGCAGGGCATTTAGGGAACCTTTCACTGCTAGTTTTTGTTCTCTGAATAGCCGAAGTATTGCTTTTCTATGAGGAATTCACTGCCCTCGAACAGGCACCGAACAGGCACCATATGTGCAGGCAATTCGCCAAGATTTGACAAATTGCCTGCTGTCTGAATAGCCGAATGGCCAGGAAAGGTAACCGACCGTATGTGCAGGCAATTCGCCAAGATTTGGCGAATTGCCTGCTCTCTGAATAGCCGAATGGCCAGGAAAGGTAACCGAATGCTGATTTTCAGCGTTTGGTTCCCTTTCGGGAGCCATTCGGATCTCTTTGAATAACCCTGGTAGTCGTTTGAGATCATGGGAAGGTGATGTTAAATCGCTTCCTCTGGGCTATGTAGAGGAACAAGCTGCTGGCTCCAAGCTGAGCCACCAATCATATATACACACAAACACTGACAAGAAAAAATAATAATTAAACATTGAATATATGCACTCTGATGCACAATAACCACACTTTTATTGAAAGCAACACAGCAAATGTGGACAGAAAATACTTTTAAAGTTTTTAGATATCTTATGTCCAATTTTGGCATATTACGTTCAATAAGCGTATGTTATTATTGGCTTGTTTTACAATTTCGATTTAAATTCATGAATTTAAGTCTTAAATTAATTCTTATACTAATACTTATAATATTATTAGTATGAATATTAATACCAGTGTATAATAAGTATTAGTAATTATTACTAATAAAAATATTAGTATTTATACTAAAACCAATACTTGAATTATTAAAAAAAAGGATTTAGAAAAACTTTGAGGGGGTTCATTTTCAGGTTCATATCAGTTTTCAGTCAAGTCCACCTGAATTGTTGGTTTCTGTCCCAAATTTTCATTTCACTGCATCACTAGATAACAATTTTAGCATTTTTAGCTATGGACCTATGGGTCAGATTTATGCAGTGCCTCGTTGTTCCTTTCTCTTTGGACTTTCTTATTTGCTATTATTCGCTGAGTACGTCCGTTTGCCCGCACTTTCATGCTTCCTTCGCAGCTTTGTGAAGGCTGGATGGGAGGGCCACAAAGTGTAGCGTGCGCACGAATTGCACGCACTACCGCCGGACGTGATTTCGGCCTCCCCGTCAAAAAGCTACGACGGACGCAGACGAGGCTACAAAGCACGATCCGCCATAGGTGGATTGCGTTGTTTAGCACTAAGTGCACTAACTGCGCTCAGCGAGGTGGCCACATGGGCATCAGAGTGGAAGGAAGTCCACTCTCACAGACATTCCTTCTGCTCAAAGAACGCTTGTGTGACCGCAGCCTTATGCAGCTCTGCTCCCTCCTCTGCCACCTCGTTTCCTCTGGCGCCGGCATCACTGATTCTCTCCTACGGCTCTTCAGGTTGCCCTACTAGGTCTTATTTTCGGGGTAGGTCTTAATTTAGCAGTTATCAAAAAAACACACTAGGTCTTATTTTTGGGGAAACAGGGTTATAGCTCTATCTAGACGAAGGTCAAGTGGCATCCAGTACAGGGTACACACCAACTGAAATAAACAGCATTTATAGGGGCTTATTTTTAATACGACAGTGAAAGCTTGAATATGATGAATGGTGGTAGAATGTCATTACTTACAGTTTACAGTCAGTGTGTAGATGTTGCTCTTTTTGTTGCTGGCAGGATTCTTAGCCTCACAGTAATAATCTCCAGCGGCTGAGCGTTTAATACTGGGGAAGGTGATGGTGTTGGTGCTTTTATCTTTAGATTGAATGGTATCAGATGGTAGACTGCCACTAACACGTACCCACTCATACCGGTTAGCATTTTTCGTCTCACATGTGAGCGTGACCGTGTCATTTTCCTTGATCTCAGAGGTGTTTGACTTTAATACAACATCAGTGACAGGTTCTGTGGGTGAAGGAACAACACAGTTGTAAAGTCACTTGGCCTTAGGGCATTAGATCGCAGAGTCCATACACAAGCAAATAAGCATTTGTGTTCTCTTTCTCCCTTGTTCCTTCTTATTGCTTAACATTTATGAAAACCATGCTTAAATTGTAATATTTATACAGCTGGGCATCTGATAATCAAGAAAATAAATTAATGGGTCTCTGCAACTGTTGTAAAGTACTGCTCTTGACCATAGGTGTGCGCACAGGGTGTGCTTGGTTTACCCAGGCACACCCTAATGATGGGTGAAGGGTTCATCTTTGACCCCCTAAATAGATATATTGGATGTTCCTTACCTGATTCATGCTATATAGCATAAACACTGACTGTAATTCTGCATAAACATTGGTTATTCCTAACTAAAAATAACTTCTTGCTCTTAATAAAATTAAACAAGCATACGTTGATAATTAATATTAGCAACATTAGGTCAGAGCACTGACAAGACAACTGTCAAATACATAAGGGGTTATTCAGAGAGAGCTGATCTTGCCCCAAAATGTCACTGAGCGAACAGGGATTTTCCTCGTACGTGACACTTCGGGGCCATTCGGCTATTCAGAGAGCAGGCAGTTCGTCAAATCTTGGAGAATTGCCTGCATGTAAGGTGCTTGGTCGAGGGCAGTGAAATCCCCATAGAGAAGCAATGGTTTGTCTATTCAGAGAACACAAAACAGCAGAGAAAAGTTGCCGAAGTGCCCTGCCGTTCGGAGGTTACATTCGGCAGGTTTATTCAGGAGAATCCCATAGGCCCTAGATTCCCTTAACTCAGGAGCATACAATAAAACAAATGAGCCATCCAATAAGGGGTCTGCACTATTAAGTTACGAATCCCATAGGCCTCAATGTTAAAAATATTCCCCTATTTATTAAATATCTAATAAACCATTTATTATTTAAATCTGCAGTAAAAAGTCTCTTTATGTATAGATTTTTTTAGGATCGTTTAGGTATTGTCGGGATTTTTCAGCAAACTTTTTTTCTGTTTTTTTCTTTTTTTATAAGTGGTCTTTTTTCTGTAACAGAAGTTTCCGTTCAGTAGTTTTTTTACAAACAGCATTTAAAATTTTGACACTTGCAAGCTTATTGTGTTTTTTTTTTTTACCCGGTTAAGGCAGGGGTCAGACTAACGCATTTTTAACGTACGTTTAGGCGCACTTAATCATGGCCACAGTAGCAGCAAATGACGCGCAATGACGGCCAATATACGAAGTACGGCCGCACGAAAGTCCGGCCGCGCAACGCAAGTGGAAAATGACCGCATTTTTTTGACAACGCAGAACTGCTAGTACTGACGTACAGAGTGCGCTGCGGCAGCATAGCGGCATGTGTGTGTGATTAGGAGATGTCAGACACTGCTAATGTCCAGCCTACATAACGTCCAGACGCAAGAAGTGTTTTATTGGCGATCCGTAAAAAAAAATCACGCACGAAAATGGGCGCGTCTGACCGTTTTCGCGCATTCCGTGAAAAAATACGTCAATGTGTTCAGACGCACTTTTTGACGGTTGCTGCGGAATAATGCGTTCATTTGACCCTAGCCTTAAGCTGCAATAGGTCTGTCCTTATGTGATTCCCTAAGGCTATAGTTCAGTTGGCGTTGAGTAGGCAGCATGAACTGCCGAGGTAATAGACCTAGAATAGTATTACACTGAGCTCACCTATGCTTATCCTGGGAGCTTAGAAGCAATAAGGCGAAACATTGTGTTGGTTAGGCCAACTACTTTTAGCCAGCCTACTTTGTGAGTTCATTTGGTGTTAAGTAGGCAGCAAGCCGAGGTAACAAACCTAGACGAGTATCTGCAATGAGCCTTTTCTTGCTGTTCCTGGGAACCTAGCAGTAACAGTGTGGTATTTTGTGTTGGTCAGGCCAATTACTCTCAGCCAGCCTTATTTTGGGATTAGGGTCTAATCAGGCGGAATGAGTTTAGGTCAGCATAGGAGATGGATATCTCCATGTAAATACTACACACTATGGGCCATATTACAATCCTAACGCTAACGTTTAGTGCTCACTTGCGCGAGCGTTAACGTTAGCTCTGGTTGCCCTATATTACACGGGCGCACTATATTACAATCTGAACTTCGGAATTTGGATCTTGCCCTTTTCAGCGCGAGGTTAGTGTACTTTGCGCTCCCTATGGTCAACATGGGGAGCGCAAAGTGTTAATTTGCATTAGCATTACAAAGTCTTAACACTGATTACCGTCCTGCTGCGGTTAACTGAAAAGTTAACCACAGCTAGGACCTGGTGCTAACAGATTCCGCTTCTGCGGAATCCATCAGCACCAACAGAAAATCCCCGCAAAAATCGGACACTCACCTTCCATCCCGCAGCGAGAACAACAGCTCCATCGACTTCTTCTTGCCGCCGGGAGAAGGGAGAGACTGAAGGGAAAAGTCCCCCAGTCTCCCTCCACTGACCTGACGGATCTCGCGAGGTGAGATCCTGCAGATCATGTGACCGGCAGCGCTAACCTGATCGGAGTCCTATGGACTCCATGGAGGGAATGCTCGCAGCGGCGCTTACCAATATTCTTATAATTTTATAACAATATTCTTTAGCTCCTATTCCACTCTTGCCAATAAATTAATGGCTGGAGTTGCTATTCCCACCTCGCCACAAGCTTAGCTTTCAGTTCAGTCATTGCAGCTCTTTACTGTAAATTAACGGCTCCTATACTTTGTATAGGAGCCAATAATTTGTGCCTAGGTTGAGAAGAAGGAGCTATACCAAGGTGGCTTGTTCTTCTCTGGTACTGGTATTGTTTAAAAAAAATACTGACTGCCAGAACTTGGCGTTAAGTCATTTACACAAAAGCAAAATCACTTAACACAGTACGATAAATAGCCCTAAAAATCCCAGGTTTATCTCCGATCCTACGGTGGAGAGGACAGCATAATCCATTGCTTCCTCTTGCTGTGAGCAGTGGAATACTGGAAAAAATAGTTCCCAATGTCCTTCTAAGTTTCCACCACGGCTCCTGTGCAATTCTGCTTGTGAGAGTACGGTCATGCAGGGCCCCATGAAGTCTTGTGGACTCCAGAACCTACATCATGCAGAACCTATAGTTGCTTACCTACTATAGGCTATAGAAGTGTTGTATAGCCTCAGTGGATGTCCACACCCACTGGGCGATGAGACAAGCACTAGCAGGGTTATTCAGAAAAAGGTGAAACTCTGGAGAATTTTTGGAGAAGTGAAAATTCTAGGTCTAAATAGCTGATTTGGAAAGTGATATAAATGGGAGAATTATTCTGGTTTGGCTATTTTGACCTAGAATTTTCACTTCTTCAAATGTTCTCCAGAGTTTCACCATTCTCTGAATAACTCTGTAGGTCTGCCAGTAATCATAAACTTAGGTCAGGAAGGTGGATAAAATGTTTGTGCATTTTGTGTACTTTTTTCAGTAGTATAAAATTCTAAAAAGTATAAGGAATTAAAAACCTACAGGGCTATTCAGAGAGAGGTAAAAACCTTGAGAATTGCCAGGGGAATGAGCAATCTAGACCAAATAGCCAATTTGGAAAGGGAGATAAATGTGCGAATTTTTCTGGTTTGACTATTTTGACCTAAAATTTTCAATTCTCCAGTCATTCAAGGTTCTCACTTCTCTCTAGGGATGTGCATGGCTGAAAAATTTGTTTAGTTTCGTTACGTTTTTTAATAATTTTGTTTTCGGAATTTCGTAACTAATTTTGTTTCATATTTTGTTTAGTTTAGTTTTGGATCAATTTTGAAATTTCGTATCGATTCGAATTTCATATATCAATACGATAGTTGATATCAATTCGAATTTTGGATCACTAAATAAAACCCCAATTAATCAAATTTTGCTGTTAAAAGAAAAGCTAGGTTAAATTTTAAGCTGTGTCACAGATTTACAGGGTTATCCAAAGAGATTCGAAAAGTCACCGCACGTTCGGTGACTTTTCGTTCTCTTCAATTCGGTTCCTTTTCCCGATTGCATTGTGGTGACCCTGCGGTGTATTCAGCAAAGAGCACAGGGTCCCCGAATTGCAGGGAAAAGCTGCCGAAAACCTGACGAAAACTAACCGAATGCACGCTGAAAACAAGCAAAAACATCTGGATTAACCTTCGAAAAAACCGAACATGAGCCGAACAGGAGCCGAACATGAGCCGAAGCAGCTGTGACGTAGAGGAGGCAGTGAATAAATTAGAAAAACCATTTGTATGAATCTGGGAAAAAGAAACGCTGTTTGCAAAGAAACTACTGAGCGAAAATGTCTGAAATTTTCACAGGAGGTCCAGGGAATGATAATAAAGAGGGCTGTTACAAAAAAAATTAGTAAATTGGAAAAAAAAAAAAAAAAAAATCGGACTTTTTAAAAAAAAAAAAAAAAATCTGAAAAATGCTTAAAGTATCCTAAAAAATCTATAAATAAAGAGACTTTTTGCTGCAGAATTTTATAATGAACGGTTTATTAGATATTGAATTAAAACGGGAATATTTTTAACATTGAAGCCTATGGGATTCTCCTGAATAAATTTGCCGAATGAAACCACCGAATGGCAGGACATTAGGGGAACCTTTCACTGCTGGTTTGTGTTCTCTGAATAGCCGAAGCAGTGCATTTTCATGGGGATTTCACTGCCCTCGAACAGGCACCGAACAGGCACCGTATGTTCAGGCAATTCGCCAGGATTTGGTGTATTGCCTGCTCTCTGGATAGCCGAATGGCCAGGAAAGGTAACCGTACGCTGATTTTCAGCATTCGGTTACCTTTCTCAAGCAATTCGGATCTCTTTGGATAACCCTGTTTGTATTTGAGTCAAATTAAACAGTGAAACAAAATTAATTTGTTTCATAAAGTCCTTTGCTGACTATTACTGGTATTGTAAGTTAAGATCAATTTGATAGTTCATTTCAAATTCAATAGTTGATAATTATTCAGATTTTTCTTTTATGATGATGACAGAGTGTAAAATGAAATAAATTTGTTACATATCGTTTTGAATTTGGATCGTATCGAATTCGTTATTCGGAAGTACTTCCAAAATACGAATTATCGAATTTCGTTCCAAATTTTTCCGAAACAAATGCAATGAAACTCTAGTAAAGGTTTCCTCTCCTGTGCTGGCTGTCTGTGCTGTGAGTGAGTATTCTGGAGCTCTATCACTGTCAGATTTTCAGGTATTCGTCGAGAAGGATTACACATACAAACTTTTTCTGTAGCTTTGCGATGTTGCGCTCTTCATTGCTGGTCTCCTTCACTCAATGTAATATTACTAAAAGAAGTGAAACTAAAATGTAATGTTTTTTCCTTTAGTTTCTTTTGTTTTTTGGACCAAGCAGTTTTGTATTTGAGTCATACGAAAACTAAATTATCCCAAAATTCGGACGAAAGCGTTTAAGTACTAAAACTAATGCACATGTCTACTTCTCTCTGAATAGCCCTGCTAGTCTGCGGATCAGTGCTTTATATTATAATAGTTTATTCACTCCCAAGAAACTTTGCGGAAAGACTCTACATCACCATTATCCACATGAATCCTTACATACAATACAGAAATTAATCAAATTTTTTTACTTGATAATAATCAAGTAAATTAAAATATGTTAATATATTATTAATATTCAAATAGTTAATGTGTTAATATAATTTACATAAGAGTTATAAGAAAAAAGCATTCACTCTCATCATCAACAGCAAGGAAATAGCCTACATTGACATTATTGTCAGGACACCACTATTTGTCAGTGAAAGAAAACACACTAATTAGGCAACAAAAAGAAAAAGGAAAAAAATTAAAAATTAAAAACAACAATAAAAAAATATAATATAAAATAAAAATAAAGTTAGTTGCCACAAAAATAATCCATGGGAAACTGACCCACAAACTGACTATTTGTCAGCGTGAGCTAAGTAATATTCATGGTTTCCATTTACTCTCTGTTCTGTCTGGAATTGTATAAGGACGTCCACACATTATACACAGAGGGCCCCTATTACATTCTTCGCGCACATTGATCCGCGCAGCAAAAAAAATTTTGCACGCAGCTTTAAACGTTAACGTGCGTAAATTAACGCTGGTATTACGACCCGAGTGCATTTTGCTAGCCGTCAAAAAGACACACAAAAACGAGCGCAAATGAAGGCTGCATGCACAAATCGGTGGGCAGACTGTTTTTAACGCGATTCAGCCAATCAGAATTAAGAACCACAATTGTCTACCGTTCAGTGGTTGCGCCTGCCAAAATCAGAGTATATATGCTGCAGCAATAATAAAAACACACACAACCTCTCAATTTTATTGTTCGGGTATGTGTAGAATGTGTAATAGGGATGCACCGATATCAATACTAGTATCGGTGCTGATACTGCCGTTTGCATGAGTACTTGGTACTCGTGCAAGTGGCCCGATACACCCACCCCCCGATACCGGAAGCCAGCGCTGGGCCGGCTTGCTGGTATCCGCGGGGCTGGGGAATATTGCCCCAGCGCTCACCTATACGCGATACTCACCATCCGGAGGTCTGGTCACGCTGCTGCGACGCGTTCACGCTGCCTCCTGGCTCTTCTGTGATGCTGCCTCTCGGCTGGAGGCAGCGTCATAGGCACCCGGAGGCCGCGGGAACGTGCTTTTCATGCATGCAGCCAGCTTCCCCAGCGTATAAGTGAGCGCTGGGGGCATATCCATACGAGCTGGGGCAATATCCATACGAGCTGGGGCAATATCCATACGAACTGGGGCAATATCCATACGAGCTGGGGCAATATCCATATGAGCTGGGGCATTTCCATGTGAGCTGGGGCACTATCCATGTGAGCTGGGGCACTATCCATGTGAGCTGGGGCATGTCCATATGAGCTGGGGCATGTCCATATGAGCTGGGACAATATCCATATGAGCTGGGGCATTTCCATATGAGCTGGGGCATTTCCATATGAGCTGGGGCATATCCATGTGAGCTGGGGCATATCCATGTGAGCTGGGGCATATCCATGTGAGCTGGGGCATATCCATGTGAGGCTAGGGGCAATATCCATGTGAGGCTGGGGGCAATATCCATGAGAGCTGGGGGCAAGCTACATGTGAGCTGGGGGCATTCTGTATATATATCTCGGGGGTATATACATGTGAGCTGGGGCATTTTTATATGAGGTCTGTTCTTATTGGAAAGTGGTCACATGACATAAAATAAAAGTATCGGTACTCGGTATCAGTGAGTACTTTTAAAAACTATCGGCACTTGTACTCGGTCTTAAAAAAGTGGTATCGTGCATCCCTAATGTGTAACTATACAGTACTGTGCTGTATTTTTATTTTCGTGCTGGTGTTTTTCGTTTAGGCCAGAACGTTCAGGTTTGCAGTTACCACCAGCTTTTCAAAGACGTTAAAATTATGCGCGCAAACGTCGTTCGTAAAGATTTGCGTGAAGATTGTAATACCATCCTCATACCAGCGCATGAACGAATTTGCGCTCACAATGTTAAGTATAGGACGCGCACAGTTCACACAGTACGTTGTAATACGACGTTCAGCGCAAATGTTTTTTCCCCTCGCGCAAATGAACATTTGCGCGCGCTAACAATACTGCGCGAAGAATGTAATAGGGCCCAGAAGGTCCTGACGATAAAAACGATGGTATATTTTGTATTTATTTTGGCGCTTGAAACAAAATTACTCAAATATTCCTCTGTGTCTTGTCTCGCAGCATATCTGTCGCTTCTCCCTTGTGTATCTTGTGGCATTTAATGCACAAACTGCATATGGATGGTAAGTGTCTACTTCATCTTGGTGCTGTAGTGGTTCATAATAAGCTAACATCAACCAGTTTACTATCTCCTAGTTGCCTCCTTCTGGCCGAAGATAGAAACAACGCATTAAATAAGTCACCGGTTTAAAAATGTTGCTCACATGTTGGATCTGAAGCAAAAAAAGGCAGACTTGCGTTGTTTTTTGGTATAACTTGGTGTAACTTTTTCTGATGTGAATACAATGCAAAAACAAAGCTCGTGTTAGCTTTAGGGGTACTTCTATAGTTAGGGTTATCATACAAGTAACCTTAAACCTAAACATGCAAACATTTGAACCCTATTACTAACCCTAACCCTCGCCACGCGCAGCCCCTCCTCTTTGGCTCAGCATTCCCAAACACGGAAGTCCCTGAAGTTCTCTAAAGCAATTTGCGCTCCTGCACAGCTTGTGTAGAATAGTAGCCGCATAGTATTGAGTATAGATGTATCTACAGTTAATTATTGCCTAGAATTTCAGCTGTCGATGATTTATAATTTAGGTGGATGCAAGGGCTTATCGGTGAAAAAAAATATAGTTCTTCCGAATCTCCATGATGTCCTTAAGATATGAAGCAACGTTTCCTGCTTGGCTGGAATAGTGTCTCAAGCTGTTAGTGTTAAGTGAACAGTTAGATGAAACCATAATATGTTAACCCCTTGCTGCCGGGGGTCCATCAGGAGGCAGGAGGGTTTAAACACCACAGGTTGGAATAGCACACCCTGGCTTCCTTTCCTGCGACCGATTGCTGTCATTGAGATTAGCGGGACTTCCTGAAATGCATTTTTAGCCATTAAAAAACTTCTATTTGCGCTGAATGACAAGAATTATACAACACATTACTTTCCAGAACAAGAAGAATTGTCTAAAAGCGACTATTAAAATTTTGCATATATTGCATGCTGCGTTTGTAAAGTTAAGACACCTGTATCCACTTAAGGATGATAAGGTAATCAGTTCTACTCAATCCACAGTTAGGTCACTACAAATTACGGGATTAACACTCTAACAACCAATACACTACAACCCTCCCAAGAAAGGTACCAATATAGTGCCACTAAATTAAAATTTCACATTTATTACATATATACATATATATCAAACCACAGGGTGGGTTGCACTCAACCTAAACTTGCAACACAAGCGGGTGCATCGAAGACTTCATATCCAAAACACCAAAATAGAGCACACCATACCAATGACCACCTTCATCCACCATTTTCTGCAAGAAAAAAAACACATTCACACAGTCAAGTAAGATAGGACCTGTCAATGACGGGGTACATTGGCGACTGTGACAGGCTTATGTAAACTATGATCATACTTTGTTAACTGAATCCATCATTTTACCTCAGTCAGGTTTTTTGAATTTTTTAAATGTGTTTTTTTCTTGCAGAAAATGGTGGATGAAGGTGGTCATTGGTATGGTATATATATATATATATATATATATATATAATATATATATATATTTCGCCAAAAACAAAAAAATTGCGCTAGTGCTCACACACCAATACAAAAGGTGCAAGACAATTAAATAAAGCTAGTGTTACGTCCTCGGCCACCGCAGCGCTGCCTGAGGGGTCTGGGAATAGTTCTGTGGTGTTGGCTGGCCGGGTGCCAGCACTTCGTGATGGCCGATCGGCGTCTGAGGGGGCGGGGCCTTGGCGTGCTCACGAGGAGCCGCCGGGTTTAAAGCAGGGCACAAGAGATTGCTCAGTGCCCTGACGTGGAATCTAGCTCCCGCATCGCCTGATTATTATTCTGCTGTGATTACCAGTTGCCAACCCGTTTCTGTCTGAGGATCCTGATCACGTTTTCGACCCGGCTTTTCATTCGACCATTCTATTGCTTGTTTCCCTGTTGGTGTTCTGTATTAGCGGTTACATGTTTTACCGCATGTGTGTTGGTTGGAGTTCTGCCCGCCACCTTGGCAAATTAACATCTTTCTCTTGGTCGCTGTTGATTACCTTATCCGGTCTAAGTCCTAATCACAAGGCATCCGATTATGTGAATATCTGCCGAGCCGTGAGATTATTGGGTTATAATAGCGGTTTGCTTTCTGTTCTGTTTGGTTGCTACATAAATGCAAAGTGTACCGAGGTTGTGACCATCCTGAAGCCTGCACGATTCATCTCAAATTATTGTTACAACGGTCTGCTTTCTGCCCGGTTTGGTTTCAACATAAACACTAAGGGCTCTATTACATTCTCCGCGCGAATTCATCCGCGCAGCGCAATTTTTTTTGCGCGCAGCATTAACGCGCGTAAATTAACGCAGGTATTACGATCCGAGTGCATTTTTCAGCCGTCAAAAAATATTGTGTGGAAAAAAGACGCACAAAAACGCGCGCGCATTAACGATGTTAAGAAATAGGTGGGCAGACTGTTTTTTCACGCGATTCAGCCAATCAGAATTAAGAACCACAACTGTCTCCCGTTCAGTTTCAGCGCCTGTCAAAATCAATCTGTGTATATATGCTCCAGCAATAATAAAAACACGCACAAATTCACAATTTTATTGTTTGGGTATGTGTAGAATGTGTAACTATACTGTGCTGTATTTTTTTTTTTGTGCTGGTGTATTTCGTTTCGGCAAAAATGTTCTGATTTGCCGTTAACACCAGCTTTTAAAGAGACGTTAAAATTATGCGCACAAACGTCGTACGTAAAAGTATGCGCATCGATTGTAATACCATCCGCGTACCAGCGCAAAACGCATTTGCGCTCACAATGTTAAGTATGGGATGCGCGCACGAACTTGCGTTCGCGCAGGGTCACTCGTGTTAGACGTTAACGCGCATCGTAATACGATGTTCAGCGCAAATGGTTTTGCCCCTCGCATTAATGCGTTTTTGCGCACACGCACATTTTTGCTCGAAGAGTGTAATAGTGCCCTAAGTCTGACGATTATGTGACTGCCCTGCAGTCTGCACAATTCTTCAACCGCAACAAAACTCTGCTTGTAAACCGATGTGAAAATAACTATACTCCGGTATCCAGGTTATGTTTACCGTTGACTAAAGTTCATGTGTCTGCACTAAGGCTGGGTTCACACCTCAGCGTTTTTCAAACGTGCGTAATACGCGCGTTTTTGACGTGCGTAAAGCGCAAACTTGAAAAACGTGCGAACGCGCATTGCAGCACGTTTGCGCCTATGTCTATGGCCGCGAACGCGCTGCTATATGCCCCAAAGAAGCTCCCGTACTTCTTTGGGCGTCGGACGTTTTACAGCGCTTACCTGAGCGCTGTAAAACGTCCAGGTGTGAACCAGCCCCATAGGAAATCATGGGATTTCCGGGGTTGAGTGTTTTACAGCACGCAGGAAAGCGCTGTTAAACGCTGAGGTGTGAACGGGGCCTAAGCGATCATTTGGTCTTGAAACCATTTGAGTTTAGGTGCCACTCTGGCTTGTTCTTATACTCCCTGGCTTGGGAGATCAGGTCTAATATTACATCTTGCTCTGTAACCTGGTATCAGAGAAATCTGTCCATTAAGATCCCAACTACGCTACTCCAGTGTGAGCGCCATAGCGCCCGTTACAGCTAGCTGTATATATTTGCGCACAATGAATCAAGTATTAAATGCATATGTTAGCTTTATCATAGATGTAATGTTATGTTTGCTCATGTTACCTCATATAGGGCACTATTTTTTTTAACCTGCGCCGGCGGCAGGATCTCGTATAGGCCGGCCTGGCTCAGAGTCAGAGCAGTGACCACGCACCATCTGGGCCCACACACATGAAATGCTCCAGCCGGGCCAGTGGAAGAGCGGGATAAAGGCGTGGCTAGCGCATGTGTGGGCAGGTCCTTCATGCTGTAGCCGGCTGCTGAGAACACTTGAATCTCCTTCTGAGTCCCACTGTTGACTCGGGCCTGCACTGGGCCTGACTGCTCCCCGACGGATCCCTTCTCTCAGGCTGCGGCAGCTCAGAGAGTCTCCTCCCGAGTCCCGATGGCACCACCGCCTCTGCACCAGGACCAGGTATGCCTGCACTGATGCGTATGATGCTGTAAGCTCTGCTCTTACGTGTGTGTTGCACTGCCCTGCTAGCCTCCGGCTGAGCCTCTCAAAGTCCACTCGGCTTTATTTTCCTGGCTGCTGGGCTGCTGCCTTTTAGCTTCCAATTATTCCCCTACGGAGCCCCTCCAGTGTCAAGTAATCATTTAAAATCCTGATCTATGTCTGTCAAACTGGAGCGCGCAGATCATCTACCCCCTCCTCCTGGTTTGCCGTTATGTACATTATCCCAGTCTACAGCAAGTGTCTAGTGCGATTTTAGTGATGCTTTGTAAACTTCAGCAAACAGATATATTGAGCTGTATAATCAGTGGTGTATTTAGGTTTTGTGCTGCCCTAGGCTTGACTAAACTCGTGCACCCCCTAATTTAAATTTGAGGCACCCCCTGCTGTCAAGGGCACACCTCTTCCTGGTTAATCCCCACACTTCCTCTTTAAGCTCCACCTTTTCCTCTCTTTATATTAAAAGTGGATACCAAGTGCCTACTTGTATATTTTGTATACCATTTCAAATGTATCTATTGAGAAATAAAATTATGAAATGTTTAAATTCAAGCATTTTTACAAAGAACAGCCACGCATGTCAAGTATACTGGAACACAGCCTCTCTAATTGGTTGAACAATAAAATCCACAGAAACGTGCACTGCATATGAACGTATCACAGAGCTGTACAGCAATAAAACTCACAGTAATGTGCAGTGTGTATGAGTGTATCCCAGAGCTCCAGGGCAATAAAACTCACAGTACTATGCAGTGTGTATCACAGAACCCACAGCAATAAAACTCCCAGCAATGCAATGTTTGGTGTGTGTCAGCATATCAGAATCGACAGCAATAAAAATTCCAGCAATGCAATGTGCAGTGTGTATGAGTGTATCAGAATCCACAGCAATAAAACTCCCAGTAATGCAATGTGTGGGTCAGCGTATCAGAATCTACAGCAATAAAACTCACAGCAATGCAATGTGCGGTGTGTGTCAGCGTATCAGAATCCACAGCAATAAAACTCCCAGCAATGCAATGTGTGGTGTGTATGAGTGCATCAGAATCCACTGCAATAAAACTCCCAGCAAACCGAGTGTATATGAGCACACAGCAATTATTTATTCTACATTTACCAGCCTCTGTCCGCGGTAGGGCTGTGTGCAGAGTCAGCAGGGACTGTGTACAGACTCAGCAGGAGGTCCCTCCAGGCCACGTTAGGATCACGGCTGTGCCTGTGCGTGGAGCCATCTTGTCAGCAGTGGGGTGCCACTGCCAGAGGGTGCACCGTGGCTTTGATTCCCTTCCCGGTGGGTGTTCAGTCCAGAATAGAGTGACAGTCCATGTTAACGAAAGGGCGGGCAGCTGTGTGCATGTGTGTCACGTGGTTCAGCCAGTCAGGTGGTACTGAGACTCAGTACCACCGGACTGGCCGGACCGAGTGTGACCTGCACGCAAGCAGCCTCACCAGGAGCCAGGCAGCTCAATGACAAATTTCTATCACTGCAGTGCTGGTTAAGGAAAGGTCCACTTTAAACAGCAGTAAGCAGACAGGGCTTCATATTCTGCTGATAAACCCCCCTTTACCTGCTGTTTACTGTCATCTTCTCTCTCTGGACACAAATCACATCCCCCTCCCCTCTCCTAGAGCTGCTGCGGGGCAAGGGAGGAGCTATGGAGGGAGGAGAGGGGGATTTTTATTCTATTCGATTTTATTCCGTATGCAAACGCCATGCTCCGCTGCTCGCTGTTTGAGAACACAGCTCAAAGCTGACACACAGTGACAGTGGCACCTCCTAGTACCCCCTAATGACACCCCAATAATCACTGGTACCTGGGGAGGCCCGCCCTCCGCCACTCCTCTAAGTACACCACTGCTCTGGTGATATGCTCACACACAAGTTTGGAGAACTGCCATCAAGTACGGTGCTGTTTGAAGGCAGGGCAAATCCCCATAGAGAAGTAATGGTTAATCTATTCAGAGAACACCAAACAGCAGAGAAATGTCAGTGAAATGCCCTGATGTTCGGTGGTTTCAATCAGCAGGTTTATTCAGGCGAACCCCATAGGTTTCAATGTTAAAAATATTCCCGTCTTTTATGCAATGTCTAATAAACCATTTATTATTTTAATCTGCAGTAAAAAGTCTTTATTTATTTATTGATTTTTTTTGTACCTTTTTAGTGATTTTTCTGAATTTTTTGGGCTAAATTCCCCCCCTTTTTTTTAATAGCGGTTCTTCTTTTTCTGTAACAGAACTTTTTATTATCAATCATAGAATCTTATATGTAAATTCCAGACATTTTCGTTCAGTAGTTCTTTTGAAAACAGCAGGCCATGGGTTTGCGGTGGCGGCATACAGCGGCCGACTCCATGCACTTTAGGGACCCTGCAGTGAATGGTGAATTCACTGCAGGGTGGGGAAATTTTATTCCCCGAAGTGCAGGGAACTACAGAACACCAAAATGTTGGCGTCATTTCGGTGCTCTGTGAGTAACCCAATTAGTGGTGAGGTTTTTTGTTGCCCCCTGGAAAGTGAAAGCCTAGGCCTTGCCTACCCAGGACATACTTGAAAATTAGTGACATCTCAATGTTTCCTTCCTGGTAAAATAGTTTTCAAAAGTAAAAAAAAAAAAAAAAAAAAATTTTTTTTTTTTTTTTTTTAGGGGTGGGGCCACCCAGCGGGCCGCCGCCCCCTGGAAAGTGCCGCCCTAGGCCTGGGCCTTGTTGGCCTAGGCCAAGATACACCAGTGTGTATAATCAGCAAAGTTAACACATGGGCTCTTCTCTACTGTATTGGAAAATTACGGAGCCCCACCAGTGTCAAGCTCTGAAAAAAAAAACTGTTTTTACGTGTGGGCGATTTTCCATATCGAGCCCATGTGTTAACTTTGAGCAGTTTGCTGATTATGCAGCTCAAACTATCGGTTTGCTGAAGTTTACAGAGCATCAATCGCATTAGATACTTCTAATAAAAGGGAAGCTGTAGACTGGGATAGTGTACATTAAAAGCAAACCGGGGGGAGGGGTTGGATGATCTAGGCGCCCCAGGTTGACAGACATAGATCAGGATTTTAAATGATTACTTGACACTGGAGGCTCCGTAGAAAATTGTATTAGAAAGTAATCTATTTTTTTTTTTTTAAAGCCGGAGAATACAGAGCCCCACCAGTGTCAAGCTCTAAAAAAAAAAAAAAAAGTTTTTATGTGGGGACGATTTCCCATATCGAGCCAATGTTAACCCTTTGTGTGCGCACAGGGAAGCTGTTCTGTGCGCACGCAGAGATTCCTCTCCTGGCTAAGGATGGGGCCTGCCTCAGCCTTAAGGCAGCCGGCACACGAGCACACTGTGCTGCGTCCATTACGGACGCACTTTTTCACGGGAGATATTGTGAGTACTGCATAAAGTGCCTCCGTAATGTCTGATGTCTCCACACCCTAGGAAAATACATGGCAGCGTTGTTTCTGCGTCCGTTTAGCTTTTTAACGTCGATGTTATTTTTGCGTCCGTGGCTTTATGCTTTGCCCGTCAGTGAACAAGTGCGCAGGGGCTTTGTGTGGTGTGTTTAATTGACTCCTTTATAAAGCTACGACGGACAGCAAACAGTACGGTCAGACGGACGCAAAATGTTTGCTAGTGTGCCGCCAGCCTAAATGTTCAGCAGAGCAATGTATATGATAAGGCAGTGTCAGAGCGAGTTTGATTAATTCTCCTGCAAAGTAAACAGGAGTTCACATTCCAGCAGGATTAAGGCTGGGGTCAGACTAACGCATTTTTAACGTGCGTTTAGGCGCACTTAATCACGGCCGCACTAGCAGCAAATGACGGGCAATGACGGCCAATATACAAAGTACGGCCGCACGAAAGTCCGGCTGCGCAACGCAAGTGAAAAACGAACGTATTTTTTCGAGAACGCAGAACCGCTAGTACTGACGTACAGAGTGCGCTGCGGCAGCATAGCGGCGTGTTTGCGTGATTAGGAGATGTCAGACGCTGCTAATGTCCGGCCAACATAACGTCCAGACGCAAAAAGAGTTTTATTGACGATTCGTAAAAAATTGTGCACGAAAATGGGCGTCGTCTGACCGTTTTCGTGCATTCTGTGAAAAAATACGTCGATGCGTTCAGACGCACTTTTTGACGGTTGCTGCGAATAATGTGTTCGTTTGACCCTAGCCTTAGTTTTACTTACCTACCTGTACCTGTATTATTATTCTAATGCTGCTGTGATTATTATTGCATTGAATTATTAACAATATTAATGCTGCTATTATAAATCATACAATAATAATTATAGCAAGCTTTGTTTTATTTATTTAATTAAATACAAAGCTTGCTAGAATTATTATTATAATATGATGTTGGGGGGGGGCAGCATGTCATCCTTTGCTCCAGGCAGCACAATGTCTTGGGCCGGCCCTGAAAAAACTCACACAGACATTGACTGGCACAGACAGCCTGAAAGACACAGACAGACAGAGATACACAGAAAATGGCAAAGTCAATGACAGAGATACTACAAAAGCCTGCAGTCTCAAGCCATGATCCCTCCCATCCCCCATCCACTTAGGGGAAAGCAGACAGTGCACACAGTCCCTGCACACTAGTATGAGACTAAGCCCCACCCCTTCTCTCATGCAGGATCACACACACAGCTCAGGGGCCCAGCCTCTCTCATGCAGGATCACACACACAGCTCAGGGGCCCAGCCTCTCTCATGCAGGATCACACACACAGCTCAGGGGCCCAGCCTCTCTCATGCAGGATCACACACACAGCTCAGGGGCCCAGCCTCTCTCATGCAGGATCACACACACAGCTCAGGGGCCCAGCCTCTCTCATGCAGGATCACACACACAGCTCAGGGGCCCAGCCTCTCTCATGCAGGATCACACACACAGCTCAGGGGCCCAGCCTCTCTCATGCAGGATCACACACACAGCTCAGGGGCCCAGCCTCTCTCATGCAGGATCACACACACAGCTCAGGGGCCCAGCCTCTCTCATGCAGGATCACACACACAGCTCAGGGGCCCAGTCTGACCACACAATGTATGAGTGAGGCTTTGTGGTGATTTGAATGGGGGCCCTGCTTTACTCTCCTAACATGGAATCAGGGTCAGGCTGTGGCCCCCTAACAGTGAAGATCCTGTAGGTCATGGCAACCACTGCAACTTCTGTTGGCATGACCCTGGGAAAGACATTGATCTACACAAGTTATTTGTCATCTACATCAAGGCATGAGATATCACACATTACTCACCGTATACAGTCAGGTTCACAGAGGTTTGCTGTGCAGTCTGTGTCTGTACACTCACTGTGTAATTACCCCCGTCTGTAAACTCCAGGTCTGAGATCAGTAATGAGGCATTAGGGAGCGCGCTGGCCCGAGAGAAATACTGGAGTCCATTACTCTGTGGTGAGTTTGCACTCGGGATATATGTGAGGATGTGGTTACTGGCGTCTGTGTTTGATCCTTTATACCACTTGACTTCCCGGATGTTCCCAGTGATCCCAGTAACACTGAGAGTGACGGACTGACCGACTGCAGGATACGGAGGCATTAACTGGATACTGATTGCACTGACCCGCTCCATCCACACACTGAGGAACACTGGAAAAGAAAACACATTATTTTATAGGATTATGTGTTATTTGAATAATGTTAAATATTTAGTTATTACACCTATAATAGTATGTATTATCTTAAAGCTTATAAAGCCGACTCTGATCGTCACATTCATGAAGAACAATAAACATGAATTAAACATCTGATCACTGAGCGCTGGTTTGAGAAGCATTAGTAATAAACAGACATGTGCACGAGCAAAGGTTTGGTTCAGTTTGGAATATTTCTGAATCCAGAAACTTCGAATTTAAAAAATATTCGGAACAAGTCAATTCGGAATATTCCAGAAACTTCTGATATTTCTAATCACACCGTCTCAGATTTCAGAAGGGTCTGATTTACAGTACGGGTCCCTTTCCGATATTTGAAACCGCAATGAAGTGAAATAAAGTCATTTACAGAATGATGTATGATTGGCTCTGGAATTACACATAGAATGACACGCATGCACCAAAATGACACACATGCATCAAAATGACACATAGAATGACACAAATGCAACAAAATGACACATAGAATGACACGCATGCACCAAAACGACACATAGAATGACACGCATGCACCAAAATGACACATAGAATGACACGCATGCACCAAAATGACACATAGAATGACATGCACCAAAATGACACATAGAATGACACGCATGCAACAAAATGACACATAGAATGACACGCATGCACCAAAATGACACGCATGCATCAAAATGACACATAGAATGACACAAATGCAACAAAATGACACATAGAATGACACGCATGCACCAAAACGACACATAGAATGACACGCATGCACCAAAATGACACATAGAATGACATGCACCAAAATGACACATAGAATGACATGCACCAAAATGACACATAGAATGACACGCATGCACCAAAATGACACATAGAATGACATGCACCAAAATGACACATAGAATGACACGCATGCAACAAAATGACACATAGAATGACACGCATGCACCAAAATGACACATAGAATGACATGCACCAAAATGACACATAGAATGGCACGCATGCAACAAAATGACACATAGAATGACATGCACCAAAATGACACATAGAATGACACGCATGCAACAAAATGACACATAGAATGACATGCACCAAAATGACACATAGAATGACACGCATGCAACAAAATGACACATAGAATGACATGCATGCAACAAAATGACACATAGAATGACATGCATGCAACAAAATGACACATAGAATGGCACGCATGCACCAAAATGACACATAGAATGACATGCACCAAAATGACACATAGAATGACACGCATGCAACAAAATGACACATAGAATGACATGCATGCACCAAAATGACACATAGAATGACATGCCTGCAACAAAATGACACATAGAATGAATCATATACTCCAAAAATTGCGCACCAAAGGGGCATATGCTCCAAAAATGCTGCACAGGATGAGTATATACTCCACAAATAATGATGCACAGAATGGAGCATATGCTCCAAAAATGATGCAAAGTATGGGGCATATGTTCAATAAAGATGCACAGGATGGAGCATATGCTCCAATATGACTCACAGAATGGGGAATATGCTGCAATAAACGACGCACATAATCACACTTATGTGTCATTAAAGCTGTGGAGCAATCTGAACTAATCCGAAAATATCTGATTATATTTGGATTTGGCTGATTATAATCAAATCGATTCAGATAAATTCTGGATTTTTTTCGGAGCGCAATCCGGTTCATACAGTATATAATTTAATCGTCTGAATTCCAATTTGATACAAACCAAATCGTAGATGTAATTATCCCCTTGAATACTTAATGATATAGATACATTTCTTTCTCCCTCTGTTCCTTTCCTCTCTAGCGTTTGTGCCCTATTCTCTGTTCCATTCCTCTCTAGCGTTTGTGCCCTATTCTCTGTTCCATTCCTCTCTAGCGTTTGTGCCATATTCTCTGTTCCATTCCTCTCTAGCGTTTGTGCCCTATTCTCTGTTCCATTCCTCTCTAGCGTTTGTGCCCTATTCTCTGTTCCATTCCTCTCTAGCGTTTGTGCCCTATTCTCTGTTCCATTCCTCTCTAGCGTTTGTGCCCTATTCTCTGTTCCATTCCTCTCTAGCGTTTGTGCCCTATTCTCTGTTCCATTCCTCTCTAGCGTTTGTGCCCTATTCTCTGTTCCTCCGCTTATTGCTCAGATACAATTCACCCACTCTATCAGTTTCAGTGTGCTGTGATGCAAGTTGTGTTGTCTTGCTATTTATAGAAATATATGTCTTTTTTCACATTTACAACTCTCTACAAGCCTACGGCACCCTGCAGTCTCTGCCAAACATGTCTTAAGTACACAGACTGTTGCTTTAAGAGAAAAATGGTCCTGCAGCTTTCATCTGTGTTTTTGTTTTTAATATCTTGCATTTATTACTTTGTATTTCTGTAACAACTGTAAAATTTCAATGTTCTTGAACCCAGGACATTCTTGAAAAATTAGAGAAATCTCAATGTATCCTTCCTTGTAAAACACTTTATGAATAAATAAATAAATCTTAGCTGTCAAATAGGGTACCCCCCCCCCCCCAAAAACAGCAATGGCTGCAGTCACTGGGTTCCAGGGGACACTTTGCATACAAAGAAATAAAGAAAGCAACTAAGTGCAATCACAAATTGAGCTGACAGTACAGAAAAAAGGTTTTAGAAGCATTTACTCATTTAGGGGCAGATCCATTACACAGTGCACTTGTAACTTACAGGGTTATTCAAAGAGCTCCGAATTGTGCCCGAAAGGTAACCGAACGCTGAAATTCAGCGTACGCTTACCTTTCCTGGCCATTTGGCTATTCAGAAAGCAGGCAGTTCGCCAAATGTTGGCGAATTGCCTACATATACGGTGCCTGTTCGGTGCCTGTTCGAGGGCAGTGAATCCCCATAGCTTCGTCTATTCAGAGAACAAAAACCAGCAGTGAAAATTTCCCAAAATTCCCTGCTGTTCGGTGGTTTCATTCGGCAGGTTTATTCAGGAGAATCCCATAAGCTTCAATGTTAAAAATATTCCCATTTTAATTCAATATCTAATAAACCATTAATTATAATATTCTGCAGTAAAAAGTCTCTTTATTTATAGATTTTTTAGGATATTTTAGGCATTTTTCTGTTCTTTTTTAAAATTAATATTTTTTTCTGTAACAGCCCTTTTTATTATCATTCATTGGATCTTATATGTAAATTTCAGACATTTTCGCTCAGTAGTTTCTTTGCAAACAGCGTTTCACTTTTCAAGCATTCAAGCGTACTGTTTTTCTTTTTTCGCTCCATTCGTCTACGGTGTTGGGTTTTTCCAGTGACTGCTCTGCGCTGTGATCGGCGGCTGCTCGGGTTTCTCCGGCGTGTTCGGCGGGGTTAATCCAGATGTTTTTGCAGGTTTCGGTGTGTGTTTGCCGGATTTTGTGGTGAGTTTTCGTTGGGTTTGCGGCGGCTTTTCCCTGCACTACGACGGCCCTGTGGTGCTTGCTGAATACACCGCAGGGTCGCCGAAATGGGATCGCCAAATCGCACCGAATTGAAGAGAACGAGAAGTCACCGAACGTGCGGTGACTTTTCGATTCTCTTTGAATAACCCTGGTAGATTTTGCCACATTCAGAATGAAGTCCAAGAAACCTAAAAATATCATCACTCGTGCGCTCTGTATGCTAGTGTGTAAAGCATCTAATAAAAAGACACTTCAACAAAGCCTACGACTACGAGTGCTGGTAGTTGTTAGTTTCTTGCTTGTCACAGACAGGTTTTCGTTAGCGTCTGTCATTTAACACCAACTTTGGAATAGAATCCTGAGAAGGGGACAAGCTGGGAAAAGTAGTGCTCTGGACTGGTGCGATTGGGCACGTCTCTTGCACATGTTTACTACCAGAGGACATTTCGGATAGATCAGCTGGTAGCATTTCGTTAATGAGGTGATTTAGCGGTGTGACTGTGCACGTGCAGAGTGTATGAATGAATTCTTAATTACAATTGAATCCAATCTAGAGAAAACTAATGAGGATTTTGAGAAGAGCTGTCAAGAAAATGGTAGATACAATTTTTATGGTTTGTACATAAAAAGGAACTGTCCAGTTCCTGTTAAATTTCACAGTAAATTCTCTGCTTAACAATATTTAGTAAAAAGCCAGCCTTAGGCTTGGTGCTGCCCTAGGCACTCCATATTCTGATGCTCCTCCCCTTACCAATTATGTTTACCAACACGAAATTCAGACAACTCAAATATAACAGCACGTTGGCAATAATGACCCTCGTTTGCAGAATCTAAAGAGCATGTAGTGGTCAGATGAATATAGAAAACCCAGACAAGCCAAAGGTCACCGAATCCAGAAATGGTAATGTCTGTCCAGTCAGGTCAAAATACCACAGAATACACAGCATCCATAAGACTCCATGGAGGATTGTGCTGCCGGGTCACATGACCGGCAGGATCTCGCCTCTCACAAGATCCTGCTTATTGGCAGAGTGATCGGGGAGGGAGACAGGGGACTTTCTTCCCCCAGTCTCCCTCTGCTCCCGGCGGGCAGTAGCAGCGGATCGGGCCGCTGTTCTTGCCACGGGATGAGAGGTGAGTATGTGATTTTTGGGGGGTTTTGAGCTGCAGGTAAGGGATTCTGCAGCAGCGCAATCCGTTACCTGCACCTCTGAGCTGGTGGTAACTTTTTTGTTTGCGCCAGTTCCTAGTAACTAGCGTTAGGACCGAGTGATCCTAACGCTAGTTAATCTGTGCTTGCACTTTGCGCTCCCCATATTAGGTATAGGGAGCGCAAAGTACAGTAAACTCACGCTACAAAATGCAAAGTAACAAACGCTAACAGGTTTTTTAACTTGTTAGCGATTCGAAGGCGATGTGGGTGCACCGCTATGACCTCCTTTAACCCCTTAACTGCTGAGCCATTTCACCTCTGTGTGCTGAGCTCATTTTTACCGTTTTTGCTCATCATGTTTAAACGCAATTTGTAGTCACGTGTCGGATAGCAGACCGGCATCTCAGGGGTTAAAGTCAGGCGACACTTGAAAGGGGAGACTCCCCTTTTCAGCGGTGCCTGGCTTTACCCCCTACTTCCTCCCAATTAGAGATTTTTACCAGGAAGGATACATTGAGATTTCTCTTGTTTTCAAGTATGTCCTGGGTGGCGAGTATGTACTGTTAGGTGTCTTGCCCAAGGACACTTACTGGAGAGCTGCTCTTGCCGGGATTCGAACCTGTGTCTCCACAGTCTCCACGGTCATAGAGCAGTGATGTCATCACGTCGGGAGGGGTCCCAAAAGCAGCGTCTGACTTCCAGGAAGTCAGAACGTTGCAGGACTCCAGAGGAGAGATGTGAGTATGGCCAGGAGCTCCCGCCAAGCGGAAGACTTGTGGGGAACATCCTCCGCATACAGCGGGAGACTCCCATGAGACCATATTGGATTTAATACTCACAAATGGACGTTTGGTATCAGACGTTGTTGTAGGTGAAAATTTGGGATCTAGTGATCATCAGTCAGTGTGGTTTAATATAAGAACAGGGATGAAGCCGCACCACACAAAAACAATAGTTTTAGACTTTAAAAAAACTAATTTTTCTAAAATGAGATTTTGTGTGAATGAGTCATTGTCAGACTGGAGGAGTTTAAAGGGAGTCCAGGAGAAATGGGATTATTTAAAGGAGGCATTATTGAAGGCCACAGGCAGTTGCATTCGGCTTGTTAGCAAAAACAAAAAAGGGAAGAAACCACTGTGGTACTCTGCAGAAGTGGCCAAAATAGTGAAGAACAAAAAGATAGCATTCAATAATTATAAAAAACTCAGAGAGAAGAAGATAGGCAAACCTATAAGATTAGGCAGAAAGAGGCAAAGCAATTTATAAGAGCTTCCAAAGCACACGCAGAAGAGAAAATAGCTCAGTCAGTAAAAAAGGGGGACAAAACATTTTTTAGATACATAAACAAGAAAAGAAAAGTAAAACAAGGATTAGTTAGATTAAAAACAAAGGAAGGAAGGTATGGAGAAGAGGATAAAAGTCTCGCTGACTGCCTCAATGAATATTTTTGTTCAGTCTTTGCAGAAGGAAAGGGACCTCAGTTAGGAGGAAACACTAACGAGACATTTACATATAAGTTTACAGAGGAGGAGGTTCTACAGCAGCTGTCTAAAGTAAAGACAAATAAGCCAATGGGGCCTGATGGGATCCACCATAAATTATTAAAAGAGCTCAGTTGTGTAATAGCAAAACTGTTAACAGGAGTCGTCCCAGAAGACTGGAAATTAGCAAATGTTGTGCCCATTTACAAGAAGGGTAGTAGGTAGGAATCGGGGAACTATAGGCCAGTTAGTCTTACGTCAGTAGTGGGGAAATTAATGGAAACCATGTTAAAGGAAAGGATTGTTGAACATCTAAAAACACCTATATCACAGGATCGGAAACAACATGGGTTTACCTCAGGGAGATCATGCCAAACTAATCTTATTGATTTTTTTGATTGGGTAACAAAAAGAATAGACACAGGTGGTGCTGTAGACATTGCTTATTTAGATTTCAGTAAGGCTTTTGATACTGTTCCGCATAGAAGGCTTATCAATAAATTTACAATCTTTGAGCTTGGATTCCTATATTGTTGAATGGATTAGGCCAGCCCGCAAAATTTCCACTCGCCTGCTCGCAAATGGCGAGTGGAAATTGGCTGCGGGCGAGTGGGGTGCATTGACCTGTCGGGCCCGTGGGTTGCTGGGATTCGGATCAGTGGGTCGCCGCTGCCTTGTTTCTCAGCTCCGGTATCGGACTCTTGGAGTCAGAATCCATAGCTGACCGATCGTAGCTGCCCCCTCCCTTGCAGCGTCGGCCCACCCCTGTGCGGGACTGCGTGGTCACCTGCCCACCCACGTGATGCGTCGCACACACTGCTGCGAGTTGACAACGCATCACGTGGGTGGGTCAGGTGATGCGCGAGAGGGACGGCACCAACAAAGCGGCCATGCTGCAGCACCTCTGAATTGGTAGGTGACTGCTAAAGGGAGGGGAAGGGGTTAAAAAGGAGAGGAAGATGAAGAGGGGGGAGAGAACAAGGGGGGAAAGAATGAGAGAGGGGGAAGAATGATAAGGGGTAAAAAGAAAGGGGGAAGAATGAGAATGAGGGGAAAAAAGAAAGAAAGTCAAAAAGAATGAGAAGAGGAAAAGAATGAGAATTAGGGGGGAAGAAAGGGGTAAAAAGAATGAGAAAGGGGGTGAAAAAAAGGCAGTGGAGCTCTGATACACTCCTACACACTGCACATTATTGTGAGCTATAGCTGTGATGCTCTGATACACTCATACACAGTGCACCTTGCTGTATCAGAGCACCACAGCAATAAAACTCGCAGTAATGTGTGGTGTGTATGAACGTGAGTTTTATTACTGTGGAGCTCTGTGATACAGTAATGTGCCATGTGTATGAGTATCACAGAGCTACACAGCAATAAAACTCACGCTCATACACACCGCACATTACTGTGAGGTTTATTACTGTGGAGCTCTGTGATACAGTAATGTGCGGTGTGTATGAGCGTATTACAGAGCTCCACAGCAATAAAACTCACAGTAATGTGCGGTGTGTATGAGCGTATCACAGAGCTGCACAGCAATAAAACTCACAGTAATGTGCACTGTATGAGTGTGAGTTTTATCGCTGTTGAGCTCTGCGATACTCTCATACACGCCACACATTATTTTTCTTTGTTTTAGCTGCTTTATGTTAATGATAATTAAATAATTTAAGAGAGTGTGTTTAGGGGCAGATTTAGAGGTAAGGGTTGGGTTGGGTGGGGCAACTGGTGGCGAGTAACTCTTAAGGCCTGGCTAGTAGCTCAGGACCTGAAATTTTGAGCCCTGGATTAGGCAGTGGCTGAGTGATAGGCAACAGAGGGTTGTGGTAAATGGAGTTTATTCGGCGCAAGGTCTTGTTACCAGTGGGGTACCTCAGGGGTCAGTACTTGGACCCATTCTCTTTAATATTTTTATTAGTGATATTGCAGAAGGTATTAATGGGAAGGTATGTCTTTTTGCTGATGACACAAAGATTTTCAACAGGGTTGACGTTCCTGGAGGGATCAGCCAAATGACAAATGATTTAGGTAAACTAAAAAAATGGTCGGAGCTGTGGCAATTGAGTTTTAATGTGGATAAGTGCAAGATAATGCACCTGTGATGTAATAACCCAAGGGCTGAATATAGAATATTTGATACAGTCCTAACCTCAACATCTGAGGAAAGGGATTTAGGGGTTATTATTTCAGAGGATCTAAGGGTAAGTAGTCAATGTAATAGAGCAGCAGGAAATGCTGGCAGAATGCTTGGTTGTGTAGGGAGAGGTATTAGCAGTAGGAAAAGGGAAGTGCTCATGCCACTGTACAGAGCACTGGTGAGACCTCACTTGGAGTACTGTGTGCAGTACTGGAGACCATATCTCCAGAAGGATATAGACATCCTAGAGAGAGTTCAGAGAAGGGCTACTAAAATGGTGTACGGCTTGAAGGAGAAAAGTTACCAGGAAAGGCTTAATGATCTTAACATGTACAGCTTGGAAAAACGACGAGACAGAGGAGATATGATAGAAACATTTAAATACGTAAAGGGAATCCACAAGGTAGAGGAAGGGAGTATATTTAAAAGGAAACAAAGTAGCAAAACAAGAGGACATAGTCTTAGATTAGAGGGGCAAAGGTTTAAAAGTAACATCAGGAAGCATTATTTTACTGAGAGGGTGGTGGATACATGGAACAGTCTACCAGTAGAAGTGGTAGAGGCCAAAACAGTAATTGAATTTAAGCAGGCATGGGATAGGCATAAGGCTATCCTAAACAAAAGATAAATCCAGGTAAAGTATCCATGTAATTGGGCAGACTAGATGGGCCGAAAGGTTCTTATCTGCCGACATTTTTCTAAGTTTCTATGTTTCTAAGGTGAAAGAGCCCTTAGACAACTACAGTACAGGTTAAAATAGTATTTTATCACAATATCAAGGCCATGATTTTCATCTTAAGCCACAAAAAAACAAAACAATGTCCTACCAAACTTCATAGATCTATTCAAGTTTTCCAAAACAGGAAAGTCGGTAGTTTTAGATTTTTTTGTATGTTTGGGGGCTTTACTCCAAAAACATACTTAAGTGTACAACTTTCTTTGACGTTCTGCTTTTAGTTGCCTTTTATTTTATATCAGACTTGATCAGGCATCCATATGTTAACCTCGTTTACTGCATTAGGATTAAGGATTTTGGGTTTGGGAAGTATTAACCACATGTTCACACCAATTCATCATAGGACCGTTATTAAACATTGTAGAGTTTTCACTGGTTTTATTAATTATTTAAATAAAGTTTTATTTTTATTATTTGTACTTAACAGTATGTTGTTAGTGCTAAAGGAAACAGTATTTGGATGAAACAAAATGCAGTTATATGATATTTTGGGCCACAAATGTGGACTGCCCTTCTTAAAACTGGGCACTTGAGAGGTCTGTGTGTGAGCTGTTATACGTGAAACACTCCGGAACACACACATTTGCTGAATTCCCCTATGTGAAACATTATATAAACACAAACCTTTAAGTCCATTTTTTGTGGGTGTAAACCATGATTGGTCAATACATTCCTGTCACTTCCTGGTCTGTATTCTGAGAGTGGCCGTCTGCATATTTAGCTTTTAGCCCTTGCTATTATCGCTCTCTGTTTTGCCATGGTAGAAGTATGACAAGGCCAATTGGTCCTCTAATGTTTAGTCTTTAGAGTGCACAGAAATTATTTGTTTTGCTTTTTTTTCCCTGGTATATACTGTAAGTCTGCACACTGAAAGCGTGTGCAAATGGAAACATGCAGTTGTTGTTATAACATATTGTCATGACCTCTCTCATGCTTAATAAAATTGCATTGCCATATTTTACCATGCCCACATTTATTTCAGTTTTCCCCCATTTTATTATGCCCACATGCCACATTACCTATATGCCACTTTGCCCACATACCACATTATCATATCAACATGCCACTTTGCCTTCATTATGACTACTTTCCACATTTCCCACCTACCACATTATCTCCATAATGCCTACATACCCCATTATCCACATTTTACATTGTCAACATGACACTTTGACTGCATTACCACCACATGCCACATTGCCTAAATGCCATGCTTTCATAATGCCCATATGCAACATTGCTAACATGCCACCGTGCCTCCATTATGCCCACATGCCATAATTTCAACATGCCACAATACTTCCATTATGCCAACATGACACCTTGCTCATGTTTACCACAGGTTTCCATTACCATCTATATACCCCCTCCTGACTTGCCTGTATGCTACTCCCTCTAACTCTGACTTTTTGTGGCCACGGTTGAGTCAGGAGCAGAACTTGTGCCACCTTTCACTCACCATGTGGCTGTGATTGTCAGTTGTGCTTTGATGATGTAACCCTAGGATGCTTCTGAGATTTCATGGGAATTTAGACAAGTATCACAGAGGCACGTGGTGCGTGTAAGTGGGTACAGACCTTGCTCCCAATTCATCCAGTCGCTTCCCTCAGCCTGTGTGTGCACATCATTTTTTATATTTAAAAAATTTTTATTTTGAAATATGTCATCATACAAGTAAACATAAAATGAGGGCCTCGCAGGGCCACACATAGTCGTCTGCGATAACTCAGCGTAAAGAAAATAAAGAAAAACAGCATATAACCATCTATAATAGCACAGTTCAGAGAGAAAAAAAAACAAAAAAACAGTCATCTAGAAAATGAGCCAAAAAATTAACTCTCGGAAACATAGCACGACGTCATATAGGGCACTGCAGGTCAAGAACAAACATGTCATCTGGAGGAAGTGTTTCAGGAAGATAATATTAAAGAAAACATCTGAAGAAGTCTGCATATCAGAAAACAGGGGTATAATACGGCATCGTCAAAGCAAGAAAAGAGAAGTCTACCTAATAAAAGGACAGCAGTTAATAAAAAAAAAAAAAAAAAAATGAGGGAAAGGATAAGCTCACAACAGCGTCCCCACGCTAACAATGGTGCGAGGGGGAGAAACGAGAAAAAAAAAAAAAAAAAAAAGGTTGGGGGAACGGCAGAGGCCAGTATTGTGACTTTCCCGGCTCACTCCCAGAGGAGGCCGTGGAGGGGTAATGTCACAAGGCCCAGGAGCCCGAGGGCCAAGTATAGCAGCCAGAGCCATGGTAGGTGCCATAGTGGCGCACCTCGGGGCAGCCTGAAAAGTGCCAAAAAAAAAAGGTGAGGGGAGGATGCACCATCGTTAATAGGGAAAGCATCGATAGAGAAGAAAAAAAAAAAATAAAAATAAATAAATAAATAAATTTTAAAAAAAAAAATTTAAAATTCGCAAATAGGTTTCAAAATATCAAAAGGGGGGTGGGCGGACTGTAAAAGTCGTGAAGTGGTCGCAAAAAACAGAAGATGGGGGGGGGAACATCTCCAAAAATAAAGTCTGCAAAACGAACGTCCGGAACGGGGGTGAGGGGGTGTATGAGCCTCAATACCTAAATTTCCTTTCTTTTTCCTTTTTTGTCATCAGAAAAGGTAAAAATAGTGTCCGAGTGTCTCGATCGGGAGGGAGGGGAGAAAAGGACAAATTTGTGTCCCCCCTATTCAGCCTGGGTCAGATGTTGCGGGCGAGGTACCACGAGGGCCCGGACTGGCAGATGTCGGAGCCGGTGACAGACCCCACGAGTGGAGCAAACGCCAGGCCTCTTCGGGGGAAGACACCGAGTGTGTCAAGTTATCGTAGTTGATGCAAATGGATCCCGCCACCCCCACCTGTAACGGACTCCGCCATTCCTCATAAACAACGACACGTCTCGAAACCGCCTCCGAGCAACCAGGGTCAAAAGTGGCAAATCATTAAAAAGTGTAATAGGTAGGTTCTCAAAAATAATTGAAGCACGGGCGATAGGGGACGACATCAGACGTCTTTTATCAGATTCCTCCACAGCGACTGCCAATACATCTCGTGGGGCATCCACCGGAGCCGTGGCAGCCTTCCGCAGGCGAGTAACGGCACAAAAGATGGTAGGCACCTCGGGTGGCAGTCCCATAACCTGAGACGCAATCCTGTTAGCAAAGCCCAGTAAGGCGTCTCCAGGAACCGTCTCCGGAATCCCCTTGATCCGCACATTTTTCCGCCTGTGGCGTGCCTCGGCCGTCTCCACCGCACTAGAGAGCAGCGCCACTTGGGCCTGCAAGGATTCCACCTGTGGCTTGAAAAGGGCCTGTGTAGCCCGAACACTCTCTACCCTTCCCTCTACGGCCGTCAATCTTCCCTGAATAGCCGACAACTCAGTCTTCAGGATAGCAAAGTCCGCACGCCAGACCTCACGCATCCCTCCAATCATCTCCTCAAACATATGCCGAATGTCTGTCATCGTGAATGGCAGGGTGCTGCCACCCACGGCAGAGTTAGGAAGGAGCGTAGGGGTCATCTCGGTCCTGTCGAAGTCACATGAGGTCTCAGGGGGTTTGGGTGTAGCCACGGATCTCATACCGCCTGATCCGGCCGCCTTCAGCGCCGCTCCTCCTGTTTTCCGGGGCCTAGTCGAGACGGCTTCCATCAAGGATACATTTTCCTCGTCTGAGGAGCTCCCTGCCGGGGTCAGGTACGTCTGAGTGTCTCCACGGTGCCGTTGCTGGCCATCACCCAGTGACTCCCGTATGTCAAGCTGACGGGGGCCCTCCGGCAGCAGGGGCCTTTTCCCCGACCTCTTGCCCATGGGTGGACAGGTAGATGGGCAGCGGGAGTGGGCCAGAAAAGAGCAGCGCAGGAAAGGCTCCAACAAGATGGCCGCAGGATGTAGGCCGCGAAAACAGGCCGTACTCCAGAAAGTGTCCAAACGGCTTGAAAAGTCAACACTTCGGATGTCCTGTGTAAGGGAGCAAGACGGTCAGGGTTTCACTCGTCGGTAATATCACAGCAGCAATCGTAAAGTCGCTAAAAAGCACGAAAAACTGAGTAGTAGCTCGGGAGCTCCTCAAAGTGCGACCACTCTCGCTGCGAGTCAGCTCCGCCTCCTCTGTGCACATCATTTTTTATGTGTGCTCCGGGCACCAGGGTTGTGTGTGGGCACGCTCGCACACCATACAGGGAACAGTGGATGATATACATTTTGCATGTGTTGATTTGAACTAGTATGTTATATTTATGTTGGCTGGACTAAAAGTAACCCATTATAAAGCTTTTAACCTATGACCACCAAACATGGCACGGTCCTTCACGACGTTCGAACTTGGTATATCTTTTCTACCATAACGGACTTACAGAGTTTCCTTAATGGGCTTCCGAACATGCCCAAATTCTATACATGTCTATTTGGGGGGGTGGAAACTTTGACATAACTCCTATAGAGTACTGTATTTAAGCTACAAACATCAAATTCATCACAAACCCTCAACCTGTTCTTACTATCTATCTATAGTGGAGTCCAAATTCCTTTTAAGATAGTGTGTCTAGGTTTTTATTGGTCTGACAGTAAAACCTTCAAACTTTGTTAAGGTAGTATCAATGATTGTCATCAAACCTTTTTTATCTAGTGTTATTAATCTTAAAACATCCGTAAGTCACCTCGAACTAAAAGTGTTTTTTTATATACTTCCACTGTTGCTCTTCATTTGCGACGGGAAGAATCTCATGACAATTCACCAAATCTCTATCTTGACGACTAGTGAATCTCCTATTATTTTTATTTCTGACTTTGACCCACTTAAAAGGATACTAACCAGTTAAAAGGGGAGAGTGGCACGAGGGATTAAACCTTGTCCTTGGGCAAGACACCTAACGGTACATACTCGCCACCCAGGACATACTTGAAAACGAGAGAAATCTCAATGTATCCTTCCTCGTAAAATCCTTTCTAAAAAAAAAAAAAACCCTCCTGATCCCCTCCTGTTTTAACCTTACATAGTTACATAGGCTGAAAAAAGACATACAGCCATCGGGTTCAGCCTATACCCACATCACCTAATGCTGTTGATCCAAAAGAAGGCAAAAACCCAGCCTGAAGCGCTCGCCAATATGCAACATACTGGGAAAAAATTCCTTCTTGACCCCAGATGGCGTTAGATTTTTCCTTGGATCAAGAAGCTTTTACCCACAGTTTAAATCCTATAACCCATACAGGTCTATTCAAGAAAGGTGAAACTCAGGAGAATGACTGGAGAAGTGAAAATTGTAGGTCAAAATAGCCAAACCACAAACATTCTCCCATTTATCTCACTTTCCAAATCAGCTATTTGGTCTAGACTGTTCTCTTCTCCTGCCAATTCTCCTGGTTTTCACCTTTTTCTGAATAGACCTGTCAATATTCTGTTTTTGCAGGAAATCATCCAGCAGTTGTTAAAAAGTCTGTACAGACTCTGACCCAACCACCTCAACAGGCAGAGAATCCCACAGCTTTATTGTTCTCACTGTAAAAAATCCCTTGCTATGCTTTAGGCTGAATTTCCTTTCATCCAGTCTAAACGGATAACCTCGTGTCCTGTGTATAGTCATATTATAGTATTTTTTTTTAACTCAGTTGCAATCCATCACCGGGCTGTCTCTGGGTTCCTCCAGATATGAGACTTTGGCTTCATGTAAGCTACAGAATGTCCCGTGACGCTCGAGTGAGTGTCCAGCCAATCCAATAGCTCTACATGCTCCATGGTTTCTGAAATAGGGCCTGTTTCCTGTAACTCTGAAGCTGAGATCAGTGCTAGCTGATTGTCACCTTTTGGGCAGAGCTAAGTCCCTGCAGTTGAGGTCTGAATTAGCCAATGGAGACCGCTTCCGAGATGGGGAGGGGGTGAGGACACTCAAGGAACTGTGTCCACTCAAATAATATTGAGTGATCACATGTTTAGAGGCTGCGGTCACATGAGCATAAGGAACGTCCGTGAGAGTGGACATTCCTTCCACTTTGACGCATGTGTGTCCACCATGCTGAGCACAGTTATGCGCTCAGCGCTACAAAGCACAATCCTTCTTTGGAGGATCACACTTTGTAGCCCTTTATGCATCCATTGTAGCTTATTGACGGGGAGGTTGAAATCACATCCGGTGGTAGCTTGTACAATTCGTGCGCACAATACAAAGTGTGGCCCTCCCTGTCCAGCCTTCATAAAGCTGCAACAGACGCAGGGAAGTGAGGTCATACAGACGCACTCAGTGCGCTCGTGTGACCGCAGCCTTATTCAGGTAGAATAGTAGAAAGAATATATATGTAATACAGAAGCAGGGCAGCACTCAACCTATACTATGCATAACAGGCAGGTGCTTCTGGTGATAAATAGACACAGTACACCAGGGGGCGAGCACTCCATTACAAAGCTACATCATCACAGCTACAAAAAAAATTTAACGACGTTTTCACCGTAATTTACAATTTTTTTGCAGGTTTTTCCACAACCTTAATGGATAATAAATCCACCTCACACCTCATCCTTCACCTGCCCTGATGCTGCCACTAATCACTACAACACTACTCTTATCTCTGCTCTAGACACTCTTGCTCCTCTTCGACTCTAAGGCCCCATGCTGGAATTCTGGGTAGGATATGCAAATGGCATCTGTCTCACTTTTAAACAGAGATATACAAAGCTATAGACAGATGGATTTTTTATATTTTACTTGATTAAGCAGATAAAGCCTGCAATGGCTGATCGAATAATGAATTAAAATCTTGGTGGTCATTTAGAAAACAATCAGAAGGAATTTGTACAGAAATGCCTCCCCTCTGCCTGTAACCCTATCTATCAATGATTTCAACACGACGGATAAGAACAGGGTGCAGATCTGTTAAATAAATAAGTGGATTAGTGTACAAACCCTGCAGAATTCCGGCTGACAAACCATGACATTTACTTAAACATAAATCAGTTGGCAAAACAATGATTTATTACAGCTTGTTAGTTTTTTTCCTCCAAAAAAGCTCTACTATGGAAACGATCGCTATAGAAAAAAGTGTGACCAGCGTGAATATTGTTTCCATAGTGATGGCACCTGAATGTTATTTGGAAGTAACCCCTTCCCAAGCAGACACAATAGCAGCTATTCACTGCGGGGAATATGTGAAGAATTACAAGATTTTGGTCTAACAGTTGGAATTTATCTCATTTATTCCTTCAAAACAATTAGTTTGGACTAAAATGTAATCTTTCCTTATAATTCTCAGTCGCAGGGCCCTCTACACCTCTTGTTTCTGTTGCTATGTTTGTTTTAATTGTATCTCGTTTCTGTTGGTTACTGTAAACGCTGCAGAAATTGTTGGCGCTATATAAATGATGATGATGATAATAATACTGCTAATTTATTGCTTAATGCTTTGATATATAAAAGATCTGCGTGTTTACTTTGTTGTTCTTTGGCGCAAAACTATTTGGGCCCTATTACATTCTTAACGCAAAAACGCATGCTAAACGCGTTTTTTTTCTGTGCAAAGCGTTCAACGTTAACGCACGAAAATCACCGCTGGAATTACATTCCTCGCGCATTCTTTCATCCGTCGAGAAATTGCGCTCGTAAAACCGACGTGCAAAAAAGCGCGCAGAAATCAGTGAGCGCAATGTAATGTTTAAAGTGAGTCCGTCATTTTGTGCGGACTGAACACAATAGACGTATTTTCTGACGGAAGACAACGTAGTGACAGATCTAGTAAAAGAAAACCTGCGCATCGACGTTCTCCGTTGTGAATCCGCAGTTTGGTACGGTCAGGTTGTTACAATTTGCCGTTACCACCAGCTTTTTAAAGACGTTAAAATTTTGCGTGCAAACGTTGTCTGTTAAATTTTGCGCTAAGATACCATGCGCGCACCAGCGCACAAACGCATTTGCTCTCACAATGTTAAGTATAGGATGCGCGCACTAAATTGCGTTCACAAAGGGTTCGCGCAGGGTCACTCGCGTTAGACATTAACGCGCATTTTGTGCGCGAATGTCGTAATACGACGTTCAGCGCAAAGGGTTTTGACCGTCGTGTTAATGCGTTTTTGTGCGCGCGAACAATTGTGCGCAAAGAATGTAATAGGGCTCTTTGTTTGTGGAAAACTAATAATGTTAACACAGTTTTTGAATGCCTTTCTAGTGTCGCTCCCCAAAACCTGTTCCATGAGAAATGCACCCAGTACATACTTGAAAACGAGAGAAATCTCAATGTATCCTTTTTGGTAAAATAATTTGCACAGTAAACAAACAAAAAAATGCAAGTTATTACAATGTATTTCGCTTTAGAAACTTACTAGCTACAATAGATTAAACAGTAAACACGACCAAACAGCACAGAGCGTAAAATGATTGTAACTGATCATTTGTGTCTGTGCCTGTTACAACGTATCAGCCCTTGCTCCCCCTGCACCCCCTCTTACCTGAAAAAATGAGGATGACCCTGAGCAAGTGCCACATTGTAGACATTTTCCTGTCTCTGGTTTTGATTCTCTTTGTCCTGATGTTATCTGCAGCCTGATCCTGGCATACTGAAAGCTTCCAAGAAAAAAAAGAGCTGCAAGCTAGTTTGTGATTGCTTCCATCTCCCAGTCACATGGCTGTCTGGCTGTGGGGTTGTGCCAGATTTGGGTGGCGAGGCTCACAAAGGGAAGTTACGCTACAAACTATTAAAGGTTATTATTGTGTAACGCTTTGCAGTTCCACATTCTGTTTTCTGTGTCCTGTATGTATGTGAGCCAGCAAAATAAAGCGTATACTGTTTCTTTACTGTACTAGACACAGCAGTCACAGTGACTGTTATGTTTTCATAATTTAAGTGTGTATTTATTTATCGTTGGTGTTATCTGTCTTTATCATAGTATGACACATAGGGGGTTTTTCAGTAAGTCGAAAATTGCCATTGTTGTAATGTCAACGTGTCGGAGTTTCTTAAAAGCTAAAATCCAAACAGTAGCAGGAGGAGCTTCTCACTGAAGCTTCTCCTGCTGTCTGTTTTGATTTTCTGTTACAACGGTAATTTCCGCCGATTATAAAATTACCCTAATGTATGTATTGTTTGCATTAAAGTAAAAACAATACATTTTTGTTTATATTTAACACCAAAAATATCATGTTTGTCTCTGTTTCCCAATGTTCTTTATTGTATGAATAAAACGTAATAATTTAGCTGGCTGAGAATGATAGGAGTTACAGTACACAGACCCGTGAAGGAAGGTGCCTTTCTTATCCTAAGACCTTTCTACACAGCCCTGATGTCTCCTAAAACAGCATTTATACAGGGTTATTCAAAGAGCTCCGAATTGCTGGGGAAAGGTAACCGAACACTGAAATTCAGCGTATGGTTACCTTTCCTGGCCATTCGACTATTCAGAGAGCAGGCAATTCGCCAAATCCTGGCGAATTGCCTGCACATACGGTGCCTGTTCGAGGGCAGTGAATTCCCATAGAGAAGCAATGCTTCGGCTATTCAGAGAACAAAACCCAGCAGGGAAAAGTTGCCAAATTGCCGTGCCATTCAGAGGTGTAATTCGGCAGGTTTATTCCGTCGAATCCCATAGGCTTCAATGTTGAAAATATTCCCGTTTTAATTCAATATCTAATAAACCGTTCATTATAAGATTCTGCAGTAAAAAGTCTATTTTCAGATTTTTTAGGACCTTTTAGGCATTTCTGGGGATTTTTTCTTTTTTCTGTAACAGCCCTTTTTATTATCATTCATTGGATCTTATATATAAATTTCAGACATTTTCGCTCAGTAGTTTGTTTGCAAACAGCGTTTCACTTTTCAAACATTCAAGCGTATGAAAAATGGCTAAAAAATTATTAAAAATATTAATTAAGAGAATTTGTGCTGCAACTGAAAAGAATAAACGGTTGAATAAAAAAGTTGTAAAACAGGATTTTTTGAAATTGAAACCTGCTTAAACCTGTAGAAAGAAAACACCAAAAATCTGGGCATTTTGCCAATCGTTCGGTGTTCTTTAAATAGATTAACTATTACTTTGCTATCGGGAATTTCACTGACGCAAAAAGGTCGCTGAATAGCGGTGATCTGAGACAAATTGCATCGTATTTCTGAGGCAATTTGCCAATATTTGGCGAATTGCCAGCTTTCTGAATAGCTGAACTGCCACGTATTTGCACCGTATGGGAAATTCACTGTTCGGTGCAATTCGGTGGCAAATTCGACTCTCTTTGAATAACCCCTATATCAGTGTTTCCCAAACCTGTCCTCAGGACCCTCCACCTCGCCAGGTTTGCAGGATATATGAAGCTCAGCACAGGTGATATGATTTGCTGCTCAGTGATTGCAGTTTTCAGTCTGCTTTTCCCCAATGTGATCTGCAAAATCTGGCCTGGTTGAGGGTCCCGAGGAGAGGTTTGGGAAACACTGCCCTATAGTGTGATAAACTAAAGCATAAACTCTGTTCAGACCAAATCCTCAACTCATAGACAAGCCCTGTGTATTTAACCCCTTCACTGCTGAGACAGTTCACATCTTAAAAAAACACATTTTTCCTTTTTTTATTACTATTGTTATTATTATTTTTCTTTACTTTAAACATGGTCATGTTTGGTATCATTGGAAAGGCCATGCTGGCCTTTCTAATGATACCAAACATGACCCTGCTAGCTGAAAACAGTCGGGAGATATTGGGGTTCAAAGGAACCCCTATCTATTGTTCATTATTTAATCTATCACCACTTCTGATAACTAGAACAGACATCGTGATTCACATACCGTCAGTCTTTAAATAGACTCTATAAGTAGGTAATAGCTATGATTAATAATGTTGCTGCGAATAGAATAGTGCAAAGTTCTAAAGAAGAGGGAAATTACAGGATTGCTCTACTTCCTTGTGTATTGACAAACAAGGGACATGTGCTAATGTTTGGAACACCAACTCCTAGAACCACTATCATTAGAGTTAATTGGGTAAGAATTAAAAACACTGATTGGATAAATACACATCTGACTTTTTAATGATCAAACACATGGAAGTGGCCATCATTTGGTTGGAGAGGTTAGTGTTTGGGGATGGATGGATGGATTCAATGAAGGCTTGTGTGCCAGATAAAGATGCTTATTTCACTCTATCACTCCCAAACATGTATAGACTTGATTTTGTATTGTCAGGGGGGGCAGGCCTAGCACTATGTGCAGTAAGGTTTGTTGTTGTGAACCAATGGATGCAGCAAAAGGTATAGACAGACAGGTTACGGGGCAGAAACAGGGTTTATTAGAGTAAAGCAAATAAACAGACGAGACCTGAACTAAAACACAACAGTAGAATACACAGGAGATATAACCAAACAATGGAGGACACTGGGCAAGATAGGAGCAGGCCAGAGTAAAGAGGAGATGCAGGAAAAAGGGGCTGAGGCAAAGGAAGGATTGCTGAGAGTAGTGGGAGTGGGAGAACTGAATATGGGAGTAGCTAGGAGGGAAGAGAAAGAAGGAGTAGCAAGATAGGGATGGAATGCTATATAGGATGAGAGAAGCAAGAATACATTAGGGGGAAAACCAACTACATAGGAAGGGCAGACACGGAATAAGCAATAATACAATAAACACAGATATTCAAGGCAACGGTACAAGGAGCAGATAAATAGATTAGTCGGTATATGCAAGCAGGGGTCTAGGCAGGAGACTGGCAACAATAATCAAGGTCTGAGCAAGGAGTCTGGTACACAAAGAATCCTAGATAGGGGGGCACAGGGGGTACCAGTGGAAATGTCCAGAAAGTGCAACAGAGGGTCTGTGGTAATCAGGAAGTACAGGCAAAGTCTCAGGAGCTAGATCTGCACGGTGCAGGGTCTAGACTTCAATGAGGAAGCAAAGTTGTCAGGGCATCACTTCCTTTTAAGCAGGGTTAATTAATCAAAAGGGAATTCAGGTGAGGCTCCAGGGCAAGAGCGCAAATACTTCAGGTCAGAAAGTCCAGAACAATGCCTATTCCTTGCAGATTATGGCAACTCTGCAGGGTTTAATGACAGTAATGCAATAATTAGCACACAATGCCCCTTTTGCTTACCTTTCTAATACAAGATTAGTGCGCACCGTGAAGAAACAGAATATTGAGTGAGATCTCACTCCTGTAGACCTGGTTTACTTTATCGAATCTTTAAGGAGCTGCCTACATTGTCACTTTAACAAAATGTTCAACAAACTTTACTGTTACATTACAGCAGCCAGGGAGAGGGCAGAACATAAGGAAAGCTCTGAGATGAGCAGGGATACGATTCAAAGGCTTGTAATGAGTGAAAATCCCTGCACAGTACAGATACGGACAAGGTGTTGCTGTAATGTCCATATACAGGTATTATACCACATACAAATATTTTATATTCTATTGCTTGGAAGCTGCATAGCTAATAATCTCATTATGATCACTACAAATTCCCATAAGCAGGAGATCTGACCATTTCATTATCTTTATCCCATCCCTCTCAGACACAAATCTTATTTCAATTTATAAAACTGAAATGAATTTAGCGGTTATATCGGTGTAAAATAAACAATTGAACGGACACATACTATAAAAATAAGGAAGGACTGGTTATATTGCATAATGCTCAGTTTGCACGCAACACCAAAGTGTAAACATTAAATGGATTTCATTGTAACAGTTCTACAGTATTTATTTACAGGGTAATTCAGAGTATCAAAGTCACTGCACGTTCGGTGTCTTTTCGTTCTCTTCAATACGGTTCCTTTTGCCGATCCCATTTCGGCGACCCTGCGGTGTATTCAGCAAGAACCACAGGGTCCCCGAATTGCAGGGAAAGGTCACCGCAAACCCGACGAAAACTAACCGCAAAACCCGGCGAATGCACGCCGAAAACACGCAAAAACATCTGGATTAACTCGCCAAAAATGCCGGAAAAACCCGAGCAGGAGCCGATCACACCCAGCGAAGCCGCCTGGAAAAAGCCAACACCGCAGACGAGTGAAGTGAATAAGTTAGGAAAACAGTTTGCTTGAATGTTTGAAAAGTGAAATGCTGTTTGCAAAGAAACTACTGAGCGAAAATGTCTGAAAATTTACATATGAGGTCCAGGGAATGATAATAAAGAGGGCTGTTACAGAAAAAATAAGTAAACTTAAAAAAAATCTGACTTTTTAAAAAAAGAAAAATCCAGAAAAATGCTTAAAATATCCTAAAAAATCTATAAATAAAGAGACTCTTTACTGCAGAATTTTATAATCAACGGTTTATTAGATATTGAATTAAAACGGGAATATTTTAAACATTGAAGCCTATGGGATTCGCCTGAATAAACCTGTCGAATGAGGCTGGGGTCAGACTAGCGCAATTTTAATGTGCGTTTAGGCGCACTTAATCATGGCCGCAGTAGCAGCAAATGACGTGCAATGACAGCCAATATATGAAGTACGGCCGCACGAAAGTCCGGCCGCGCAACGCAAGTGGAAAATGAACGCATTTTTTCAAGAATACAGAACCGCTAGTACTGACGTACAGAGTGCGCTGCGGCGGCATAGCAGCGTGTGTGCGTAATTAGGAGATGTCAGACGCTGCTAATGTCCGGCCTACATAACGTCCAGATGCAAAAAGTGTTTTATTGAAGATCCGTAAAAAAGTCACGCACGAAAATGCGCGTCGTCTGACTGTTTTTGTGCATTCCGTGAAAAAATACGTCAATGCGTTCGGACGCACTTTTTGATGGTCACTGCTGGTTTGTGCTCTCTGAATAGCCGAAGCAGTGCTTTTTTATGGGGATTTCACTGCCCTCGAACAGGCACCGTATGTGCAGGCAATTCGCCAGGATTTGGCGAATTGCCTGCTTTCTGGATAGCCGAATGGCCAAGAAAGGTAACCGAATGCTGATTTTCAGCGTTCGGTTACCTTTCTCCAGCCATTCGGATCTCTTTGAATAACCCTTTTAGTCTCAAACAGCAGATATATAATAATTATTCCAAAATCAAAATGATTAAATATTTTTATTCCATTATTTGTATTATAATTGCCAGTGAGTCACTGCCACTCCCCAGCTTACGCTTCTACATATTCTCTTCAATTGAAAGGACGTTATATATACTTGTCTGGACTTGACAAATCCAGTGCTGTTTGACTGTATAAACCGCACTCACAATGAAAGAGCAGTGCAGGGCTCGCATTTTTTGGCTATAATGTTCTTTAGGGAAGTATGTTCAGACTAGCTGCGAAGAAAACAACTTCCTTGAAGGAGACATCTTTAATTTTAAATTAAAAGGGCCACTATCACCAAAAAATGAAATGTCCTCATTGTGTTTATTTTATGTCTTTGATATCTTATAGGTGCTTTGTTTTTCTCTTGTTTGGTTAGTTAAGAAAATATTTCACTATATATGTGACACTGGGCGTGTCCATTGTTTGATATTTTGTGATGTAAATCCCCCCCACCCGTATCTTTACATCACTTGCTCTCCACTGTGTGACTTTGGCCATAGAATAGAGTCTATGGGTCGATTGCTGACTCACATCATTGTATTGTGTGGGATGTATTCAAAGGACATCACCAGGGGGTAGATTAGAAGTCTTTTAAGCTCCCTGTAATATCTCCTTCAGCTGCCATCTATTATCACAGGTAGCCTGGAGAACAGTAGCCTCCTGCTGCCCTATCTACACATTCACTCCTCCACTTAATACCGTACAATATAAACCACAGTTGTAAAGTGACACTTGTGATAAGTTTTTCTGTAAATATTGCATCATGGGAAATATCCACAGAATGGAAACAAGAGATAAAGAACATTTATTTTTAGTTTCTAATTAGTTTATGGATTCAGTAAGAAAAATAAACTTGAGTTAACCACAAAGCTTTCCCTTAACTGGATAAACACAGAGTGAGAATTGTACTATCTGCATTTTGCCTCAGGTCGGTCAGGTGCATTATGGGAGCTGAAATTTGGATACAGATCAGCTTGTATTAAAATGTATTTTTTTATCACTAGCTCTACATCTCTCATTCTATTGTGTTGTCTATGCTACCTGAGATAAGAGAAAGAGAAGGCAGCTGAATGACATCTGATAGTTGACTTCAAATACTTGTAATCTACCCCTGGTGATGTCCTTTGCAAACAACCCACACAATGCAATTCTTATGAGTTGGATTTTGGATTTCTGACCCACAGAGCTCATTCTTTGCCCAATGCCACCCAGTGTGGAACAAATGCTGTAAAGATACTTTGTTTGCAGTTTACAACACAGAAGATCACACAAAGGATGCCGCCAGTGACACATATAGAGTAAAATATTTTCTTAACTAAACAAGAGAAAAACAAAGCACATGTAAGATATCAGCAACATCAAATAAACACAATAAGGACATTTCGTTTTTTGGTGGTAGTGGAACTTTAACCACTTGGCTGCTATGGACGCGCTCAGCGCGTCCAGCCAAGTGGTTCTCCTGTGCTACGGACGCGCTGAGCGCGTCCGAGCACAGGAGGCAGCAATCCGCCGGATTCCGGTGGATTGCTGCGCCCCCCTGGTGCGGGCTGACATCTTGGATGTCAGCCCGTCAATCCGGGACCCCGGCGGGGACATTAGATGTCATTGCGGCGACGCGATGACATCTAATGCAGGCGCCCCCCCGCATGTGCGGAGGAGGCGCCTGAAAGGGAAGGGGGGAGGTCCTTCGGACCTCTCTCCCTCCCGATCGCCGGGGAGTAGGGAGTTAATACAGACAATGTTTGGAAGGGCACAGCCTGCCCTTCCAAACGGTGGCTGTCATTAACCCCTGGGGAGCCGGATCACGAATCGGCGCTGAAAAGCGCCGGTTCGTGATCCTTTCCCGGAGCTGGCCAACATCTTGGATGTCGGCCAAGCCTCCGGGAACTCCCCCTGAGGACTGGCGTCATCGTGCTATGCACGATGACGCCAGTCCTGGAGTTAACCCCTAGCTGCCACCAACGGTGGAGATAGGGGGTTCCAATGAACCCCCTATCTCCCGATCCGTGGTAGCTAGGGGTTAATGTTTGGTACTGTTGGATCAGCCAGAGCATGGCCGTTCCAACGATACCAAACACCACTGTGAAAAAAGTTTTTTAAAAAAAATAAAAATTAAAAATAAAACTAAAAAAATATGTTAAAAAAAAAATCTAAAAAAAAAACAAACAAGTTTTTTTTTTTTTTTTGGTTTGTTAATGCAGCAATATTGTTCCCATTTCAATTATAATGTGAACAATGATGCTGCACTAACGATTTTTGTATGCGGTGCGTTTGTTAAAAATCGCGTAATTTTCCCCAAAAAAAATGTAGCGAGACCCCATCTCTAATTTTTTTAACAAGCGCACCCCATACAAAATATAACCGCAATTGCTCGCATGTTAAAATGTGAAAAAAAAACACTTTACACGTTGTAAATTATTGAAAATTCATATTTTATTGCATTTTTTGTTATAATATACAGACAGGACATAACGTATACATATAATAATGACATATTATGAATCTGCCGAGTCTGACGGAAAGAACGATATATAATATGTCTGGGTCATATATTAAAATAAGGCTTCAAAACACGTTTAAACATAATGAGCAAAACCGGTAAAAATGACCTCAGCACAGAGGCGTGAAACGCCTCAGCAGCGAAAGGGTTAAATATGCACTCTCTGGGTCTATGGGAAAACCAAATAAGGAGAAATGACTTCAGGATTAGAGAAAAGATCATATTTGCTAAATTAGTGCTTCAGCGTTTCTGATATCTATGAAAACTTTCACCGGAAAGAAATGAAAATGAAACGTTGAAGTAATAAATTAGCCTACATCATTGTTTCAAGGTCCCGCATGACTTCTGCTCTTCCTGGATTACCCTGTTTTTGCCAAACAGAACGCAAACAATTATAGAAGAATACAGTTGCATACATAGTTACAAACATGGTTACATACATACAGGGTAATTCAAAGAGATCCGAATGGCTGCTAAAGGGAACCGAACCCTGAAAATCAGCGTTCGTTACCTTTCTTGGCCATTCGGCTATTCAGAGAGCATGCAATTTGCCAAATCCTGGCGAATTGCCTGCACATACGGTGCCTGTTCGGTGCCTGTTCGAGGGCAGTGAAATCCCCATAGAGAAGCAATGCTTTGGCTATTCAGAGAACAAAAACCAGCAGTGAAAGGTTCCCGAAATGCCCTGCCATTCGGTGGATTCATTCGAAAGGTTTATTCAGGCGAATCCCATAGGCTTCAATGTTAACAATATTCCCGTTTTAATTCAATATCTAATAAACTGTTGATTATAATATTCTGCAGTAAAGAGTCTCTTTATTTGTAGATTTTTTAGGATATTTTAAGTATTTTTCGGGATTCTTTTTTTAAAAAGAATTTCCAATTTTTTTTTTTAACTTTACTATTTTTTTCTGTAACATCCCTTTTTATTATCATTCATTGGACCTCATATGTAAATTTCAGACATTTTCGCTCACTAGTTTCTTTGCAAACAGCGTTTCACTTTTCAAACATTCAAGCAAACTGTTTTTCTAATTTATTCACTGCATTCGTCTGCGGTGTAGGGTCTTTCCGGCGGCTGCTCTGCGCTGTGATCGGCTCCTGCTCGGGTTTTTTCGGCGTTTTCGGTGGGTTAATTCAGATGTTTTTTGTGGGTTTCGGTGTGCGTTCGCCGGGTTTTGCGGTTAGTGTTCGTCGGGTTTGCAGTGGCTTTTCCCTACACTACGACGGCCCTGTGGTGCTTGCTGAATACACCGCAGGGTCGCCGAAATGGGATCACCAAATCGTACTGAATTAAAGAGAACAAAAAGTCCCCGAACGTGCGGTGACTTTTTGATTCTCTTTGAATTACCCTGATAGTAACATACTGGGAAAAAAGATGTGCATCCATCAGGTTCAGCCTTTCACACATTACCTACTACTGTTGATCCAAAAGAAGGCAAAAAAACAAGTCTGAAATGCTCGCCAATATGCAACATACTAGGAAAAAATTCCTCCTTGACCCCAGATGACGTCAGATTTCTCCCTGGATCAATTAGCTTTTACCCACATTTTAAATATTATAACCCTTAATATCATGTTTTTGCAGGAAATCATCCAGTCGTTGCTTAAAAGTCTGTACAGTCTCTGTCCCAACCACCTCAACAGGCAGAGAATTCAACAGCTTTGTTGTTCTCACTGTAAAATAACCCTTCCTATGCTTTAGGCTGAATTTCCTTTCATCCAGTCTAAATGGGTGACCTTGTGTCCTGTCTATACACCCATTAATGAATAGGTTTCTAGACAATGGTTTATAATGGCCCCGTATAGATTTATATAAAGTTATCAAATCCCCTCTAAGGTGCCGTTTCTCTAAACTAAACAGGTTTAAGCTTGTTAGTATTTCCTCATAACTTAAATCTTCCATTCCCCTTCTTAATTTAGTTGCTCGTCTCTGCACTTTTTCTAGCGCTATAATATCCTTTAAGACAGGTGCCCTTAATTGCACGGCATATTCAAGGTGCGTCTTACCATTGATTTATAAAAATGCAAAATTATGTTTTCATCCCATGAGGGAACTCCCCTTTAAATGCATGCCAATACCTTGCTGGCCTTGGCAGCTGCTGTTTGACATTGGGCATTGTTACTGAGTTTGAAGTTTATGATTATTCCAAAATCCTTCTCCTGCTTTGCTTTCCCTAACTCAGTACCATTCAGGGTATAAGTTGCTTGTGTGTTCTTCACTCCAAAGAGCATAACCTTGCATTTATCTGCAAAAAACTTCATCTGCCATTTAAGTGGTCAGTCCCCCAATCTATCTAAATCCCTCTGCAGTGAAGTAACATCCTGCTCACATTGAATTATTTTTCCAGTTTTGTGTCATCTGCAAACACTGATACATGACATTCAATGCCTATTTCAAGGTAATTTAAAAATAAATTGAATAGAATTGGTCCTATAAAAGACTCCTGATGGACGCCACTTACCACTGGAGTCCATCTTGAAAATTTACCATTTATGACCACTCTCGGGCCCAGGGTAATCCCCCCAGATCACATGTAATATATTGCCCTCAGCTCACACATGGATATATTTGCCCCAGCTCACATGGATATACTTGCCCCCAGCTCACACATGGATATATTTTCCCCCAGCTCACATGGATATATTTGCCCTAGCTCAAATGGATATATTTACCCTCAGCTCACATGGATATATTGCCCCCAGCTCACATGGATATATTTGCCCCAGCTCACATGGATATATTTGCCCCAGCTCACATGGATATATATTGGCCCCAGCTCACATGGATATATTTGCCCCAGCTCACATGGATATATTTGACCCTAGCTCACATGGATATATATTTGTCCCAGCTCACATGGCTATATTTGCCCCCAGCTCTCACCTCCTCTGCTGCCAGGCCCCTCCGCTCCTGCCTCCGAGTACCCTCTATCCGTTTTTCTCCCTATGAGCGGCCACCAGCATGCAGCTTGGCTGCTCGCCTGGGAACCACCTGATCAGCGCACGAGATCGCGGAGTTCACTGCATGCCGGCGGCTGCTCATAGGGAGAAAAACGGATGGCGGCGGTGATTTTCTGGGGGGGAGGGAATTGCCCCGTTGCCCCCCTGGATCCGCCCCTGACTCACAGGTGAATTCCATCCGGCTTTGTTGACATTTCTGCAACACCTTTTCTTGAGTCTACCAATCACATTTTATTAGTAAGTTTTTATCAATGATTTGCATGTGTCTATACGTTGACCACTTTAAAAAGCTAAGGCCCTGTTCACACTGTGCGATTTATCTCGTGGATTTTGCCGCGACATCGCAGCAAAATCCGCGCGACATCGCGCTGTGTAGCTTCTCCAATGCATTTCAATGGAGCTGTTTACATCTTGCCGCGCCATGTCGCATGTCGCGCGTCGCAAAAGCATGTCGCTGGTACATGACCCTTTTTTGCGATTTGCTATCTGCGATTTTGCGATTTGTATTGGTGGTGCTTTGCAAAAATCGCACAAAACAGCGACATCGTGCGACATTATCGCACTATGTCACGAATATGAAAATCACGCGGAAAGTTGTGCGATTTTCAAATCGTACAGTGTGAACAGGGCCTAAAGTGGTCAGGATGAGTAGAATGTTCCTTTTAACTCTTTCACACCCTCTAACGTCTATGTAGATATTTTTAATTGTATTGCAATCTAAGAGTGACAATGTCTTCCCATCCTCCCAACGACACACTTTATTGCTGTATTATATCAGCCATAAGGAAGGACACTGATTTCACACATTAGTGCCATAGATCCAAGTTACTAAAAAACTGACAAATCCCTGCTTAGTAAAGTGCAGCTATATGTACAGTTATTATGCCACATACAGGCAATATGCTTACATTCTGTAATGCTTTGTTAATAATGCTATAATCAGGGTCCTCAAATTTTCAAATCATTATTGTTTAGTAGCATGCTAATACTCATTTATATTGCTTTTCTAATAATACAAGTAATCAATGAAATGATACAGTCCAATATAAGCAATACTGTATAAAATCTAGCTATGTTTCCAATAATATCTGTGTCTTCGGGATTAAGGCTAGGGTCGCATCGTCCGTAAAAAAGTGCGTCCGAACGCTTGGACGTACTTTTTTACGGAATACGCAATAGAGGTCATACGATGCTTATTTACAGCCGTGATTTCATACGGATCCAAATCAGGAAACTTTGGGTGTCTGGACGTTATGTTGGCCGGACATGAGCAGCGTCTGAGGTCTCCTAATCACGCACACACGCCGCTATGCGGACGCAGCGCACTCTGTACGTCAGTACTAGCGGTTCCACGTTCTTGCGAAAATGCGTTTGTTTGCCACTTGCGTTGCTTGGTCGAACTTTCGTGCGGCCGTACTTCGTGTGTGGGCCTGCGTTGGACGTCATTTGCTGCTACCACAGCTGTCATAAAGTGCGGATAAACGCACGTTCGCACTGCATTCGTCTGACCCCAGCCTTATTGATACATCTGTTACACATAATACAGAGAGAAGAAACAATACAGGAAATCAGGGATTTACTGATATCTACATTACACATAGCACAGAATCCCTGTGTTGCGTTCTCTCCACTTATTTCTGTCCCCTCCAATTATGAATGTGGAACCTTACGTGCCCATATTCCCTCTATACGCATCCTAGAGCCTCCACTGCTGATCAACACTGAAATTTTAGCAGATACTTGACCAAAAAAAATATATATGGTTGATTTATAAATGCAATGCAAACAAAAACGTCAAACAGAAGGTTATTGCCCTTCCGGCTGAAAGGTACTGCATTTCATTAAAGACTTTTAAAAAAAAAAAAATTGTGGCCCTTTTTCCCCTGACCATTTTATTAATGCTTTGCAAAACAATGATTGAAGGGGCACTTTTGGCAAAAGAAACCCTGAAAAATGGTGGGTGTATTTATTTATCGTTCTCATTTTAACCAGTGATGAACCGAACATCCCTGTGTTCGGTTCGTATTCGAACAGCCGAAAGGCCGAAATGTTCGAATATGAACTCGAACACAATGTTAATCAATGGGGGCCGAACACGCAAAATGTGTTCACATAGCTCAGCATGAAGATGAGCTTTAACCAAGCTCTGATTGGTTAAAGTCTGGCACCGACTTTAACCAATCAGAGCTTGGTTAAAGCTCTGCCCCACGCCACATCTTCATGCTGAGCTCTGATTGGGCAAAGTCCTGCACCTGACCTATACTTTGCCCAATCAGGGCTCAGTATTGAATTAGAGCCCTGATTGAGCAAAGTCCAGGTAAGGCGCAGGACTTTGCCTAATCAGATCATTCAGCATGAAGACGTGGGGCAGAGGAGCCGCGGCCAGATGGACCAGAGGAGCTGACGGACCGGGGAACAGGAGGCCGGGACAGCTGCAGGACAGGTGAGTTACGGGGGCCGGGGGCCGCAGCCTCAGGTCTCCTAAATGTACCGGCAGCCACCGGTACATTTAGGAGACCTGTGGACGCATTTTTTATTATGGAATGTTCGCGGTTGAACAAACCGCGAACATCCCATAATGTTCAGCATTCGCCGAACACCCGAACGGCCGATGTTCGATTCAAACTCACGTTCGAATCTAACTGAACGCCCATCCCTAATTTTAACGCGCCTAGTAACAGCTGTCCGGCAATTTTGATGGATCATATAGGGAACACGAAGTACGCTTGCACATTTTCACATGCGTGAGAATGGATGCGGATTTTTGGTTGTCAAAACTAGGGATGAGTCGAACAACCCCGTGTTCGGTTCGCATTCGCGAACACAATCTGAACTCAATGCAAGTCTATGGGACTCGAACGTTCGAGTGCCCTGCAAGAGGGCATATACAGTATGCAATATATTTGCCATAAAAGGTGTATGGGGTCCACCTAGTGCCCTGGGGGACAGGAAACAGGGGAAAAAGTTTTAAAAAAGACATTTTTAAAGGAACAGTGATTATTCCATGAAATAAAGGTTAAGAATAAAAACGAAAAATTCCTTCAAATATCGTGCCTAGGAGGTCCCCATAACCTGCCCGTGAAGTGGCGGATTTGTCGGATGTATAGAAACATTTAAAAAGAAAAAAATGACATTTCAAATGACGGTAAATGTTTTTCCTTTAATCTATTCATAAACAACTGCTTGGGTCGGCAGCCTGTATGAAAAGAGGAGACGTTTTAGGACACGCAGAACAAGTTTAGTGATTTTTGGGCTAAATTATGGTGAAACTTATGCAGGCTTTGGATGAAAGTAACAACAGGTGCATTAAAATTGGACCTTTGGTGCCAACTAGTGCCTTCACACCATAACCCCTCTGAGGTATTGTGGAAGAGTGCAGGGTTGGACTCTGCATTCAAATATTAAAATGATTGGATTCTGGTACACGCGTCAGTGCACCCAAATATTGGGCCTTTGGTGCAAGCTAGTGTCTTAACACCATAACCCCTCTGAGGTATTGTGGAAGAGTGCAGTGGTGGAGGTTTTGGGAATGCAGAAGAGATCCCGATCTATTCAGTTACATCAGCATCAGGGGAGTGATAGCTGCTCATCCAGGACTGATTAATTTTTATAAATGTCAGCCGGTCTACAGAGTCGGTGGAAAGACGCACTCTTTTGTCTGTGACAAAACCTCCAGTGGCACTGAACATCCTTTCAGAAAGCACGCTGGATAAAGGGCAACCTGGTAGCTCCATAGCATATTGGCTAAGTTCTGGCCAGTGATCCAATCTCAACACCCAGTAAGCCAGTGGATCATCTGCTGTAAAGTTATCCAGGTCTGCCCTTGCCCCTAGATAGTCCTGCACCACATGGTGAAGACTCTGGCAATGGGTGCCTACATTTGACATCCCTGGGCGTCGTGGACTAAAAAATTTGGAAAAGGCATCTGTCAAGCAGCCCCCTTCACCGCTCTTCTTCTGATAAACAGCAGCCTCAGAAGCACCTGTGTCATCAGTTGGTAACCTACCAGTGTCTGGAAAGGTGTTACACAAGTGTCGCTTTAGAGCGTCCTCATCCTGTGCTCCCTCTGTGAGGGCAGGATGAGCTCTGCAACCTTACCCTTGTATCGTGGATCAAGAAGGGTTGCCAACCAGTAATGATCCCTCTCCTTGATAACACAAATCCTGGGGTCCTTTAGCAGGCTTTGCAGGATAAGGGAGCCCATGCAGCATAGGTTGGAGGTGGCATTAGTTTCCGAGTCTTCCTTGTTGCTGAGGATGACCCTATTGTGCACTACCTCCTCCCAGCCACATACCAGTCCTTGGGTTTCTGGGGACACCACAAAACCCTCCCTTGAGGAATCTCCACCTTCAATGCCCCCACAACTGAAATATTCCTCATCGTCCTCATCCTCCTCCTGTCTGATCCGAGGACCCGCAAGAATGCTGTCTGCGGAAAGACTGGGGCCTTGAGAGCTAGGGAAGTCCTCCTCTTGCTCCCGCTGCTCTGCCTCTAGTGCCACATCTATAATTCCCCGCAGAGTACGCTCCAGCAGGAACACTAAAGGAATTGTGTCACTGATGCATGCACTGTCCCTGCTCACCATCCTCATTGTCTCCTCAAATGGTGACAGTACAGTGCATGCATCCTTGATCCTCAGCCACTGCAAGAGGGGAAAAACCAAGTTGACCTGAACCTGTCCTTGTGCCATACTCACACAGGTACTGATTGATGGCCCTCTGCTGCTTGTGCAGGCGCTGCAGCATTGCCAATGTTGAGTTCCGCCTGGTGGGCATGTCACAGATCAGGCGGTTTGTGGGAAGGTTGAATTCTCTTTGAACTTCTGCTAGGCGAACACTTGCTGGGAATGACCGTCTAAAGTGGCTGCAGACTTTTCTGGTCTGGCTGAGAAGCTCTGCCAGCCCTGGGTACCTGGTTAGGAAACGTTGTACCACCAGATTTAGGATGTGTGCTAGGCATGGTACATGCGTCAACTTACCCAGGCGTAGGGCGGAGAGAAGGTTTCTGCCATTATCACAGATGACCATTCCCAGCTGAAGATGGCATGGTGTTAACCATCTCTGCACCCGCCCCTGCTGAGCTGACAGAGTTTCTGGCCCGGTGTGGCTCCTGTCCCCTAAACAAACCAGCTCAAGCACAGTATGGCATCTTTTTGCTTGAGCCATTGCGTAGCCCCTGCCACGCGTCGGTTTAACTGCCACTTCGCCAGAGACATTGAAGGAGGAGGAGGAGGAGGAAGAGGTGATGGAGCAGACAGACCTCATATAAGCAGCTTTCTGGAGGCATGGTGGATGAGCAAGCTCCAGCACAGAGCCCTGTCCTGGATCCCTCCCAGCTGCAAGCAGAGTTACCCAGTGTGCTGTGAAGGAAATGTAATGACCCTGTCCATGCTTGCTGGACTATGTGTCTAAAGTAATGTGCACCTTGCTCATGACTGCCTTTCCCAATGACTCCTTAACATTGTCTTCCACATGCTGGTATAGTGCTGGAATGGCCTTCCATGAAAAGAAATGGCATTTTGGAACCTGCCACTGTGGTACAGCACATTCGGCAAATTCACGGAAGGAAGCAGAGTCCACCAGCTGGAAAGGCAGCAGCTGTAATGCGAGTAATTTTGCCAAGCTGGCATTTAGACGTTGTGCATGTGGATGGTTGGGACAATATTTTTCCTTCCGCTGCAGCAGTTGGGGCAACAAAATTGGACTGCATAAATCTGCAGCTGATGGGATGCTGTCACATTCTGAGGAAGGACCTGATACACCCAATACTATAACATCATCCCTGTCAGTGGAGGTTGTAGACATGGCATGACATATAGTGGGGGTAGAGACAGATGAGGAGGAGGACCTATGCAAAGTGTTGTGCCAACGGGATGCGTGGCAGGTGGTCATATGTCGCCTCAAGCACGTAGTACCAAAAGTGTCTGATGTCTTTCCCACGCTTGATCCTCTTCTGACATACACTATATTGCCAAAAGTATTCGCTCACCTGTCCATATGCGAGTCAAGGCAGGTGAGCGAATACTTTTGGCAATATAGTGTAGCTTACAAATAGCAACACTGCAGTCTGCTGCACATGTCATGAAGAACTCCCAGACAGCAGAGATTCTGGACATGTGCTGCGAGACAACAGCGCTCTGCACCTAAGCAGCTCTGACATCTGATGCCTTGGACTGGCTGCGGTTGCTCATAGAGGACGTTCTGCCTCGTTTTTGTTGTGCCTCCTCCTCCCTTGACTCCTCTGTTTGATCAGGCACCCAGGTGGAGTCAGTGACCTCATCATCGTCATCACCCCCTATCTCCTCGTCACTGGAGCCAACTTGGCAGTGTGCTGCAGCTGCTGGGGGAACATGAGTGGCAGTTCTTTGTGTGTCACTGGCACCCCCTCCCTCTAGGCTGATTATATTCCCTTCCTCAACCTCAGAGTTTGAATCAGTGATACACTCTTATAGAGCCAAGACACAGATTCAAATTTCCAGAACTCTGGTATAAATCAGTGATACACCCTGTCCCTGATAGCTGGCAGTGCCAAGACAGAGATTAAAATATCATGAAGTTATGCATCAGTGATACACCCTTATAGCTGGCAGTGCCAAGACACAGATTCAAATTTCCAGAAATATGCTATAACTCAGTGATACACCCTGTCCCTGATAGCTGGCAGTGCCAAGACAGAGATTACAATTTCCAGAAGTATGCTATGCCTCAGTGATACACCCTTATAGCTGGCAGTGCCAAGACACAGATTCAAATTTCCAGAAATATGCTATAACTCAGTGATACACCCTGTCCCTAATAGCTGGCAGTGCCAAGACAGAGATTAAAATTTCCAGAAGTTTGCTATGCCTCAGTCCTCAGTGATACACCCTTATAGCTGGCAGTGCCAACACACAGATTCAAATTTCCAGAAAGCAGATATAACTCAGTTATACCGCCTGTTATGCAACAAACAATCTCCTCTCCTCTCTGATACACTCCTGCAACAAACACACGCTGGGGCTGTGGGGAAGCCTTATATAGTGTGCTGTGGGACTTAGATCTGTGAGCCCATGATTGGGCAAAATTTGCCCAATCAGGACTCTGAGCCCTGATTGGCATAGTCTTGCACCTGTTTTGCACCTGACCTGTGGTCAGGTGCAAGGCTGTAGCCAATTACAAGCTTCAGGCCAGTGGAAAAGTGCATTGTGGTCCATTGTGGTGCATTGTGGGCGAACACGCGGAAATGTTCGATGTTCGCCGAACGGCCAATGTTCGAATTGAACTCATGTTCGGATCGAACCGCCAGCCCATCCCTAGTCAAAACTCTGGGAGGGATGTCAAGACCTTTCTACGCTGTGATGTTTTTTATAGAACTTTGTATCAGTTGAGCAAACATTTGATGTTCGTCACACGTGTTGGAAACTTACAGGGTTATTCAAAGAGAATCAAAAAGTCACCGCACGTTTGGTGACTTCTTGTTCTCTTCAATTCGGTGCGATTTGGTGATCCCATTTCGGTGACCTTGTGGTGTATTCAGCAAGCACCACAGGGGTAATGCTGGGAAAAGTCGCCGCAAACCGGACGAAAAACTCTCTGCAAAACCCGGCGAATGCACATCGAAAACCCGCAAAAACATCTGGATTAACCCGCCGAAAACGCTGGAAAAACCCAAGCAGGAGTCAATCGCAGCGCAGCCGCCGGAAAAAGCCGATACCGCAGACGAAGGAGGTGAAGAAAAAAAAAACAGTACGCTTGAATGTTTGAAAAGTGAAATGCTGTTTGCAAACAAACAGCTGAGCGAAAATGTCTGAAATTTACATATGAGGTCCAATGAATGATAATAAAAAGGGCTGTTACAGAAAAAAGAAAAAACGATTTAAAAAAAGCAACAGAAATTTTTTTTTGCAAACAAATCCCGAAAAATGCCTGAAAGGTCCTAAAAAATCTACAAATAAAGAGACTTTTTACTGCAGAATATTATAATCAACAGTTTAATAGATATTGAATTAAAACGGGAATATTTTTAACATTGAAGCCTATGGGATTCGCCTGAATAAACCTGCCAAATTAAATCACTGAATGACAGGGCATTTCGGGAACCTTTCACTGCTGGTTTTTGTTCTCTGAATAGCCGAAGCATTGATTCTCTATGGGGCATTCACTGCCCTCGAACAGGCAACGAACAGGCACCGTATGTGCAGGCATTTCGCCAACATTTGGCAAATTGCCTGCTCTCTCAATAGCCGAATGGCCAGGAAAGGTAACGTACACTGAATTTCAGCATTCGGTTACCTTTCTCCAGCAATTCGGATCTCTTTGAATAACTCTGAGAGACTACAAAATGCAATGGTTTCTTCACGTTGAAATTCATGCGCGTTGTCTGGTGTCCACAAGTACATCAGTGCAAAATGATGTCCATTATAACAGAGGTACTTTCTGCACTCGTGTGGCCCCAGCCTAAAACACAGGTTCATGAAGCCCTCTCTTCTTTTGTCTTTCAGTTGTCTCCGTCTAATTGGAGGAAGCCACTGACTCACCGGACATATGGTGTGTGCGGCACTAGAGGGAACGTAACCAATCAGATGCCTCTCGGTGCTTCTGCAATGATGGCGGCTTGTTGAACATTCAATGCGTTTGGATCCAACTAGTTCTTTGTAAACCAGCACTGCTTCCAGTCTTTCTCTAGTCATACAGCCAGGTTCTGATTCTCGCATTTGAACGTTTCCCTTAGGATGGGAATTACCCAACCCATTTACGCAGAAAGGTGTCTATCGGAGCCTCCTCAATGTGTGTATATATATTGCAGCTGACGAGGACGTAGACAGAACCATTTTACATTTTCACACACACATCTCTCTGCTATAACAGAAATTAAATCAAACCAAAGTCAGGTATTATTGGCATAGGGTTTATTATTCATTGCTTAGACAGATTATTAATGTTGGAGCAATGCTGAGAGTCTCTGAAGAGGAGACAATGAGATGTCTGTTAGCTGCTATTAAAAGGTTAGTGTTTAAATATTTGTGCATATATATAGTTTCATGTAAGATTTTATTAACGTGAGTTCCTGTGAATCAGTATGTAAACACCTTAATGCCAAGGGGGTATCCTCTGCCATCGGACGGCAGACAAGTTTAAACGCAGCATGGCGGCATGGCACTCCCCATACCTTTATGACTCTCCTACCTTCCCAGCGACTGATCACAATCATTGGCTGGAGAGGGACTGCTTGAACTCATACGACCTCTGACTGTGACCGGCCACCTGGCAAGGGAGGCGTGCCAGAGGAGGGTCAGAAAGCCACGGGGCTAGCCATGTTGTATTTAAGCCCACCAATCACCCACACAAGGTGCGGTGCGAAAGGGTTAATCCACATAAAAAAAAAGAGTTTCCATTCTCGCTTTAGTTAGTACTCCATTCCAACACACTCCTTCTCAAACATTATCCTTTACACTGGTTTATTAATTAACTTTTCGTGACAAGGTTTCAACTAGGGTTACATCCACATCAATGTAACACACTAAAATCTAATAGCAGGCAACAAACTATAAACATCACCTTCTTTGACTGTGAAGGTCATGTCACATTCACAGGGTATGCTGGCAGAGCTCATTTGCAGGGGACACCAGGCAGGCAAGCAGGTATGGTGTAAAATCACATGGCTTTATTACATATAACAGGATCCAGGTGCAATAGCACACATCAGGAATGGCAGGAACCACAATGGCACTCACGGTGTGGAGGTGATAACAGGAACCTCAATGGGGAGCACAAGAATGAGGCAATGAGGACAAACGAGGACAAACAAGGTAGGATATAAAACATGGAGTGCCGATAATGCCATAAACTGATGATTTCACTGCATCAGGGAACAGGGGCAACTCCCTTATAAAGAGAATCCTGGATTAATAAGGGAGTACCTGAGGCTTCCCACGGGCTGGACAGGTGGAAATCCAGTACTAGAACAGAATGCATAGCATGAAAGGTGTTGCCAGAGCCCATGTGACAGCAGCACCAGATCGGACATGAGTATTTGGATTTTGAACACAAAAACAAGTCTATAATACATTCTAATTAAACAGGAGTGAATCGCCCACCAGAATTTACGTATAATCTGCCTCGCTAAACGCTGTAATTGGAGGTTCCTCTAAACGACCTTAAATGATATGTATATATAGAAAACAACGTACTGTCAATGAAATACTCAACGGTTGGTAAATTATACGCAGTCCATGCCAAGAAATTCCTTATTTCTTTTTCTTTCTTGTTTGCCTTTTTTTTCTCTCTGGGTTGATCTTTTTCACACTGCAGAAGAAAGGAAACCAGATTTGCGCAGTATATAATTCCACTTGAGCATATATTACACCAGTAATCAACTCACATTTTGTTGAACCCAAAAATAACATAGTATACCTACCAGTATGCGTTTCGCCAGTTGGCTTCCTCAGCTGGTGATCTAGATAGATCACCAGCTGAGGAAGCCAACTGGCGAAACGTGTACTGGTAGATATACTATGTTATTTTTACAATAAATGTTTTTAAACCTGCTGTCTGCCTAAAAGATTCCTGTCCAAGAAGGTGCGGGGGGTACTTTATATTCCAAAAAATACGTATCTGGCGGCGCGATGGTAGTCGCTCTTGGATCATATGGTGGTTCTCTTGTGCTATATCATCCATACGGGTATCATAAAAAAGAAGCAAATAAAATGATAGTGCAGAGCGAATATATAGTGTAAGATATAAATTAAGATCCACTCATCCCACTCACAAATAGAGAGCCCCAACACTGGCTCTGAGTGGGTAAATGCGCTCGGGTCCTTTGCTTCTGTACTCAGTACCTCTAATAAGTCCATAGGCGCTCCCACCTAGAGCTTGGCTATAAGCTCCACCAAACGTGAGTTAACCCATTGTGTTATTCTATCCACCTCAGTACTAGTGGACCTGCACAAGGAAGTTTTCTTGTCTTTATGTCTCCACATGCACTGTGATTGAAAGAGGATCCTTCCATCTAAAAGGTGTGGGTCACCTTTCTGAGTACAGAAGCAAAGGCCCCGAACGCATTTACCCACTCAGAGCCAGTGTTGGGGCTCTCTATTTGTGAGTGGGATGAGTGGATCTTAATTTATATCTTACTCTATATATTTTATGATACCCGTATGGCTGATATATCACAAGAGAACCACCATATGATCCAAGAGCGACTATCATTGCGCCGCCAGATACGTATTTTTTGTAATCTTGACACATTGGTTTGGGGGAAACCACTGATTTCTGGTTGGCTGTGGAGAATTGGTGGCAGTACAAGCAGGGGCGCCTACCACCTTCTTTTTGGTACCTTATATTCCCTATGCTGATTGAATAGAGCCAATTGGGGCTCTGGAGCATTTGAGTTTAAACTCTTGTGATTTTATAAAGCAACACTTTTCTGTACTATATCACACTAGGGATATCCCTGGTATATGTCCACATCTTTACTGTAGGGGAATACCTACGGAAACCTCCAATAGGATCGTCAAAAGAGGTTGATGGGCACCTGAGGAGGTCAATACAAGTCCCATAAGGCAATATACACTAGAGCCGGGTTGGGCTCAACAAAATGTGAGTTGATTACTGGTGTAATACAGTCAGGTCCAGAAATATTGGGACATTGACACAATTCTAACATCTTTGGCTCTATACACCACCGCAATGGATTTAGAATGAAACAAACACAATGTGCTTTAACTGCAGACTGTCAGCTTTAATTTGAGGGTATGTACATCCAATTCAGGTGAACGGTGTAGGGTTTACAGCAGTTTGCAGATGTGCCTCCCACTTTTTAAGGGCCCAAATGTAATGGGACAGAATAATAATCATAAATCAAACTTTCCCTTCTTAATACTTAAAAACAAAGGGGGTGTTTGTGAGGGTCCTGAGAACGAGCAACAGCACAATGGCCTGCTCTACCGTGGGTGCCCGCTCAGGTCTCACAAACAAGGTTTTTAGCTTGCTTGTGCCATTACAGGGATGAATTTTCCATATACAAATCAGCCTGCTCTCACCCAGAAAGGGTGGCCAGTGCTGACTGCCAAGGACGTCATCCCTGCACGAGAGGTGCAGCAACCCCCGACCACTGATACTTGGTTGCAAATCCTTTGCAGTCAATCACAGCCTGAAGTCTGGAATGCATAGACATCAGCAGACGCTGGGTTTCATCCCTGGTGATGCTCTGCCAGGCCTCTACTGCAACTGTCTTCAGTTCATGCTTGTTCTTGGGGCATTTTCCCTTCCGTTTTGTCTTCAGCAAGTGAAATGCATGCTCAATGGGATTCAAGTCAGGTGATTGACTTGGCCATTGCATAACATTCCACTTCTGTCCCTTCAAAAACTCTTTGGTTGCTTTTGCAGTATGCTTTGGGTCATTGTCCATCTGCACTGTGAAACGCCGTCCAATGAGTTCTGTAGCATTTGGCTGAATGTGAGCAGATAATATTGCCCAAAACACTTCAGAATTCATCCTGCTGCTTTTGTCAGCAGTCACATCATCAATAAATACAAGAGAACCAGTTCCATTGGCAGCCATACATGCCCACGCCATGACACTACCACCACCATGCTTCACTGATGAGGTGGTATGCTTAGGATCATGAGCAGTTCCTTTCCTTCTCCATACTCTTCTCTTCCTATCACTCTGGTACAAGTTGATACTGGTCTCATCTGTCCATAGGATCTTGTTCCAGAACTGTGAAGGCTTTGTTAGGTGTTGTTTGGCAAACTCTAATCTGGCTGTCCTGTTTTTGAGGCTCACCGATGAATTACATATTGTGGTGAACCCTCTGTATTCACTCTGGTAAAGTCTTCTCTTGATTGTTGACTTTGACACACATACACCTACCTCCTGGAGAGTGTTTTTGATCTGGCCAACTGTTGTAAAGGGTGTTTCCTTCACCAGGGAAAGAATTCTTCGGTCATCCACCACAGTTGTTTTCCGTGGTCTCCCGGGTCTTTTGGTGTTGCTGAGCTCACGGTGCGTTCCTTCTTTTTGAGAATGTTCCAAACAGTTGTTTTGGCCATGCCTAATGTTCTTGCTAATGATGGCTTGCTTCACTGATAGTGACAGCTCTTTGAATCTCATCTTGAGAATTGACAGCAACAGATTCCAAATGCAAATAGCACACTTGAAATGAACTCTAGGCCTTTTATCTGCACATTGTAATTGTGGTAATGAGGGAATATCACACACCTGGCCATGGAACAGTTGAGAAGCCAATTGTCCCATTACTTTTGGTTCCTTAACACGTGAGAGGCACATCTGCAAACTGCTGTAAGTCCTACACCGTTCAGCTGAGTTGGATGTACATATCCTCAAATTAAAGCTGACAGTCTGCAGTTAAAGCACATTGTGTTTGTTTCATTCCAACTCCATTGTGGTGCTGTATAGAGCCAAAGATGTTAGAATTGTGTCGATGTCCCAATATTTCTGGACCTGACTGTATATGCTCAAGTGGAATTATATACTGCGCAAATCTGGTTTCCTTTCGTCTGCAGTGTGATAAAGATCAACCCAGAGAGAAAAAAAGACAAACAAGAAAGAAAAAGAAATAAGGAATTTATTGGCATGGACTGCGTATAATTTACCAACCGTTGAGTATTTCATAGGCGCTACGTTTTTTTCTATATATACCTATAATACATTCTGTTGACTTTCTAAATGATAGCAAGATAGCTCATTCTCTGCTGTGAAGAAACTTAAACTGCTCTATATAGAGTGGAATGCATTGTTGCCATTTATTTGGAAAGTTAAGCTGATGAGAACAAAATATAGTAAAATGAAAACAGAACCTGTGGAATGTGAGAAAGTCTGTGTATTCTCCTAACAGATCCTCTAGTGATTTCTTTGTAAGGTTTTAGGACTTTAATTGTTCAAAATCGGCTCCGTAAAGCTTCTTTTCTAAGAATGTGCTGACCGTTTAATACATTGTCAGACTCTCTGAACCTCTGGAAGTGTTCTGCTTGTGCTCAGTAACCATGGATTTCTTTACATGGGTGAAAGGGATGAAAAAATTAAAATAATCGACTCTTACAAAAAAGGAAGGTTACAAAAGATATGTCTTAATGCTTCCTGTTGGCACTTTCCTCTTTCTGACATAAGTTCGGGTGTACTGTTCAAATCCATGAAGACTCTCCAAATGCCGTACCATACCTTGGGCAATAATGAAAAACTTAGGCTAGGGTCAGACTAACGCATTTTTCACGTTGTCCGTGAAAAAGTGCGTTCGAACGAATGGACGTATTTTTTCACGGAATACGCGATAGCAGTCATACGATGCGCAGTTCATCCGTGATTTTGTACGGATCATCAATAAAACACTTTTTGGGTCTGGACGTTATGTTGGCCGGACATTAGCAGCGTCTGACGTCTCCTAATCACACACACACGCCGCTAGCGGACGCAGCGCACTCTGTACGTCAGTACTAGTGGTTTCACGTTCTCGAAAAAATGCGTTTGTTTGCCGCTTGCGTTGCGCGGCCGCACTTTTGTGCGACCGTACTTCGTATATTGGCCGTCATTGCCCGGCATCTGCTGCTAGCACGGCCGTGATTAAGTGCGCCTGCACGCGCGTTCGCACTGCCTCAGTCTGACCCTAGCCTCAGCCCTCATATCACGCAAAGTATCTGTCAGGTTCCTGATCCGTGCCTGCACTTGAGGGCAGCACTCCTCATGTATCCGCTCACCCCTGAACCAGCACGTAGATTCTGGCACACAAATAGTCAATCACAAAACACATACCACATGACCTGACCTGTATAAAAGGGCCACGACCTCCCTCTCCTTTTTGCTTCAGCATTGTCTACTGCCTTATCAGAGAGAGAGAGGACCTATTTGCTGTGGCTGTCCTGATCTACTGTGTTTCCCAGCCCTTCTGTGTTTCCACAACCCTCAGTATCCAGTGTGCCCAAGATTTTGTTTTCCTGGTCAGTTTCCTGCATTCCCCATTGTCATTCCTTACGTGCCCTGCCCCTCTGCTCCAACCTGTTTCCAGCAACTCACCATTCTCCACACTCCCCTGGACTTGTGTTTCACAGTATCCTGGGTTCAGATCCTTGCCGTCCCGGTACCACCCCAGTGCCAATACCTGACAGTATCTGCAGGTCCATCTTTAACGCAGGGCAAAAGGGGCAGCTGCTTTGGGCCCAGTCATTGTCGTGGGGCCCAAGGCAGCTGCTCCTTGAGCCCGCAGAAGAAATGGCCCGCTCCGTGGCTAAGCTGCAATTCCCAGAATTCCATCAATGCAATAGGTAGCCAGGATATCATGGGAGTTTAAGTTCAAAATGTCTAGGGGTGGACAGAGTTTGACAGCCCTGATCTACAATATCAGTTTCCAAGTTGTATTTTAACCCTTTAAAACTCTCCATTATTATGCTAGCTATCTTGCAGAACCCCAGGATAATATAATAATTATAACATGGCTTTCCAGCTGTCAAATGAGGATTTTCTAGCTGGAGATTAATCAATTTTTGACTCAAAATTATGTATTAAATGCAGTATTTTTGGCACAGTGACTACATCTCACCCAAGCATGTCCTACACCACTACAAAGTAGACTTACTGTAATAGCCTTTTAAAGCTCGGCTAGTTCATGTCACGGAAAACATTTTTGCTTACATTAATATTTGTTGTAATCGTAGTTCCTTATTTTCAAGTTCCTGAAAAGGTTGCCGACACTTAAAGGAACACTCTAGGTTAAAAATCCCCCCCTTTTTTCTTACATTAAAATATACCTATTCCCTACCTAGTTATTGTGTATATATATATATTTTTTTAAATGTAATACTTACCCTAAAAACCACTTCTTTCCAACGGCGTTTTTTTTTTTTTTATACTCACCTCCCTCCTCTTCCGCTCCCGTCCTTCTAACTCTAACTTGGCTAATGGTTTTTGTGAGAAGTGCGCATGCGCACCTCTCACGTAAGCCAAACAATCAGCAGGCATCCTCTTCTAATTGGATTAGTGTTACGCACAGAGGATGTGCGCAACACTAATCCCAGCCGCAGACTATGCTGGCGGCTCGCTGCCGCCAGCTACTGCGGCAAGTTGGAGACGTCATTGCGCTGAAAGCGCAAAGACATCTCCTACTCGGCAATAGTCGGCAGAAGCGGGAAATATGAATCCCGCTCTGCTGACTGACAGCTGGGAGGGCAGAGTAAAGTTCTCCGCGTCTCTTAGCTGTTTTCAGCTTTTTCAGCCGATCGGCTGAGCGGAGGGAGGGGGAAAGGCGAGGGCATACTCAGGGCATCATCATGACCATCTAAAAAAGCTTAGGTGGTCATGTTGCCTAGAGTATCCCTTTAAATAATATGCAATCCCTTACTCGCGTTCACGGACGGCCAAATATTTCCTGTACGGAGAACTCAGACAGGAGTGCACGCCTACAGTCAAGAACAAAGAAAAACGGACCGGAAGGTGTAAAAAGCACTCCACACTGTGCAAGAAATCTAAAATCGGTGTACAACAACACTCGTATTATCCTGAGTGCTCCTCATGCAAAGTGAAAGACCTGAATAAAAGGCACTACAAAGAACACAAGCAATACAAATAGCGTAACTCTGTGACAAAACAGGAGATCTGGCCTCCTAAGTATAAGTTATGCGCACCAAATGAAAGAAAACAAAAGGCTTAACTGATCTATAGATCCCTGAGGAAGCCCTATTTTTCTGACAAAAGGACGAAACGCGTTGGGGCAACTATATATAGAATTCATTGTTAATTTTTATGTATTTTTATATTTTCATGAGAATTCATTAAAAGATCACATTTTATACTCGCCCTGGAGTGATCTTTTATATACTGGGCTGTAGCGGATGCTGTGGAAGATGTTGACATGACTGAGACAAGCTGATCCAGTGGAAGACTTCCAACAGATAAGCCTTTTGTTTTCTTTCATTTGGTGCGAATAACTTATACGTAAGAGGACGAGATCACCTGTACGGTGAACTTTTGTGACCATTCGGCTATTCTGAAAGCAGGCAGTTCATATAATTTTGGCAAATTGCCAGCAAGTATGGTGCCTGTTCGACGCCAGTGAAATCCGCATAGAGAAGCAAAGGATAACAATTCCGAGAACAAAATTTCTTTCTGTAACAGACCTTTTTTTTTCTATTCATAGGACCTTATATGTTAAAAAAACTAAATAATTGAAACGCTGTTTGCAAAAAACTACTGAAAGAAAATGTCTGGAATTGTTTTTTTACCCCGTTCGTTGGCTTGTCGGCTTTTTCCAGTCGCTGTGTTCGGCGGATCTTCAGCTATTTTCTGACTCGTTTGGCAGGTTTGCAGTGGATCGTTGGGTGCATTCGGGATTTTATTGGCGGTTATTGGATCGATATGAAATTTCCAAACGTATCGGCGGGCTTTTTCACAGATTTTTCCACTATTTTGCAACGGAATTTCAGGTCAGTTCCCTGCACTCAGGGGACCCTGCGGTGAATGAAGAATTCAATGCAGGGTCGGGGAATATGAGTTCCCGAAGTGCGGGAAACGAGAGAGCACCGAAATGTTGGTGACATTTCAGTGCTCTCTGAATAACCCCTTTAGGTTTCAATCGTGTTTCCTTTCGAAATCACCAGAAATAATTGATATTTTTACAATTTCATACAAATTCCCTATATCCCAACTTTTCGTTATATTTAATCATTAAGATGACATTTGAGTGTGGGCTGGGGTGTCAAGTGTGTCATTTCAGCAGTTTATTGGGGAGCAGATATTTTGGGCAGTTGCCACACTTATTTTTCTCAGACTTGACCCCTGCAGTGAAATGATTGCATTGGTAAACTCTGTCAGGCACATACAAAATGATCTATGGCTTTCCCTAGAAACTGATACTTGTACCTTTCAAAGAGAATAGAGCGTATTACGTGGGCTACATGAATACATAGATAAACATATGATGAGTAAATCTGGGCCATAGAACTGATGAAATATAAGATGAGGAACACACCAGATGACCATAACTCATGCTTTGCAGCTTGAAAACAAATGACTAAACCATATGAGAATACTCACTGTTTTGGATCCTGGAAACGTGGGAAATTGTGTTATTTTCAGAAATACCAATTACTATAGCATAATAATAAAAAGATAAATATGACTAACTGGAAAACCAAATTGTGCAATAGTGACAACCAGATGGTAACACATACTTAGAAGCTCGTAATTGTTTTGATTCTTCGTGCGTTACAAAAATCAGTAATTCAAATGCAAAATCAAAGTAAATAAATATCAGCCTATGGAGTATTGCAGTAAAACCCCCAGATTTGCATCCAACGCCACTGATTTGTCGTTAGCTAATGCAGCGTGACAAATAGGTCACTGGTTGTCCAGATATTCATGATGAGTTGTCTGTGGTTTTTGCATTTCTGGTTAAAGAGGCTCTCATATCTCTAGCACTTGATTCACATCTTGTTTTTTCTGTTTATAATCACTGGTTATCTTCACTCCCCGCACCCTGGAGACTATCTTCATCCCCACTGTTCCCAGAACGTTCATAAAAAGGTCTTATCACATTTATATTCTACATAAGAATTCAGAGTAGGTCCCCATTCCTTTACTGGAATGAGATCAATCTGATAGTTTCAGATTGTCCCTCAGTTGTGTCATCAAACAGGGTCACTTAAAGGGACAATCTATGCAGTGTGACCACTCAATATTATCTTCATGGTCATAAGCCCTGAACTTCCTTGTCCCTTTCCCCCTTTTAGGGGGCTCTGGGAGGGCTGATGCAGCCCTCCAAGTTCAGGGTCCTGCTCAGAACCTCAGCTCAGGATCTAAGGCTATGGGAGCTTTGTGTACTAGGTCCCAAAAATGGCTCTCAATGTATTACATCAATGATAGCCACTAGATTGGCTGGAATCTCCATAGCCTCTTTGTCGTCTCAACAGATGAGTCCACCAAGGATTGCCACTGAACATAGTAGATTTAAAGAGCATTTCTAAATTTTTCTAGAATAGATGTTCATTCTAATGATGACATAACTTGCAATTCCACCCCTTGATCCAATCTGACATTTTTTTCCATACGTCCTTCCATATTTTATCCTATGAGACATTTAATCTCATGATCTATTTAATGATACAACATGTTAGGTCATTTCATACTGAATCTCATGATTTCATGCACCAAGGGCCCTCTTCCGACCCTGCCAAGGGAAAAATCGTGTGATTCAATGCCCCGTGAGGACTTTGTTACCAGGTCTTTTCTAACCTAGCTGTTGTATTAGAGGCTCATGTTGGAAAATCTAGGAGTCGCAAACAGATACGGGCTGTTGTGCTGCCACTGGTATTGACTTCTGGAGCCTGCAAACCTTACCGTCAGCTCTGTGTACGTTTGTGTGCACGTGGTGGCAAAACACTTGGAATTGTTTTGTTCCTGGTCTTCTCCAGCTTGCAGACAAATTAAGTGGGTGGCATGTGCCTCCTTCTGCAAACGGAGATAATAGGTAAGGGATTTTTTGGTAGGGTTAAAAATAAATTTTAAACGATTTTTGCAAAATCCTGCTGCCTGCTATTCTGGTGAGCCAGAAAGCTGTGAACCAGCAGAGAAAAAAAAATGCATAAAAATCACGTGAATTGTGCCGTCAATCTGTGGTTTACAAAAAATGTTTAATATTTTGTAAATATTTTCTTACTCCTATATAGGTTTTTTAAAATATTTCTTAGAACCCATTACGGCTTTGGGTACTTGAATTATATCAGCACACATTCTATGTTTCGGTGTGTCAAAAGCCCTGAACTTCCTCGTCCTTTGCTCCCATTCTTTTTTTTTTATAATTCTTTATTTTCCATTTTTCAAAGACAAAAAGGGCATCTTATCACAAAACCACAATTTTTTAGAGATTGCTACTGGTTAGCCCTGAGGAGCCCCTGCCAAAAGACCGCAGGGGGGGGACCCCGAAGAGGGGGTAAAAGAAGAAATAAGAAAAAGATCAAAAAAAAACACAAACATGGAGGAAAAAGAGAGAGGAAGAGACCTCCTAGGGAGGGGAGGAGGGGGAAGGGGATAGGGTGCCGCCCCAAAGGAGTACATAACCCAGGTATCATAACCCGCCTGAAAAACAAGCAGTCCGGCTCTTAACCCACATCAAACTCCAGCCAGGGGTCCCAAATCTTACTATGTTGGGGCATGGTATCAAGTACAAGAGCCGATAAACGGTCCATGTCCATATTATCTCTAATCCGAAGGTACACCTGCGCCATAGACGGAAGGGACACAGATCTCCAGCCTTGGGCCACCGCTCTTCTAGCCGCCAAGACCATTTTATGCAACAGCTTATTCTCCGGTCTCGATAGGGCGTCCTGGGTGCGGTGAAGAAGGAATGTCCATGGGTCGAGAGCCACTCCACACTGCAGGACCTCTTGGATGAGAGCATGAATCTGAAGCCAAAAGCGTCGGATCAGGGGGCATGTCCACCACATGTGGTAGAACGAGCCCTTAGTGCCGCAACCTCTCCAACATAGGTCAGAGGAAGACCCGTCCATGTGAGAAAGTTGTGAGGGGGTAACATACCAGCGAAACAGCATCTTGTAAGCCTGTTCCTGATGGGCCACATTGATGGAGCAGTGTGCCACATTGTCCCAAATATCCTCCCATTCCTCACTGGGCGGGGCATCTCCCACATCTCGCTCCCAGCGTGCAACATAAGATGGGTACCCCCAGATTGGGGAGCCTGAACAGAGGAGACATAAAGCGAGGATATAATTGATTTCGTGATGCGAGCGTCATTACAGCGAGCCTCAAACGCCGTCAAGGAAGACGTGGCGGCCGTACGGACTTCAGGCGTCCGCGCATAGTCCATGACCTGCAGGTAACAGAAGAAGTCCGCTGGTCCCACCGGACCTCTTTGTTGGATGTTCTCAAACTGAAGCGGTGCCCCCGCTGAGTAAAGGTGGTGGATCCTCTGAAGGCCCAAGTCCTCCAGAGTTGCAAAAGGGCGAGGGCATAGGCCCGGTTGAAACTTTCGGTTGCGGAGAAAAGGCATCATAGCTGATTGTTCTTTGGCGAAAGTGAAGCGACGATTCACAGTGTCCCAGATTTGTAGAGAGTTAATGGTGGCAGTGCAGGTGGAGCGAAGGATTGGACGATAGGTTTTGGGTAGCCAAAAATAGAATTGCGGCAAGTCAGGAGCAAAGAGATGCGACTCTAAGTCCGCCCAACGGTGCATACCAGGTGGTGCATGAAAGGTAACAAACTGTGCTAGTTGGGCAGCATGATAATATTGTAACAAACTCGGAACTCCCAAACCTCCCACCACCCTCGGTCTATGTAACACTCTTCTAGCCACCCTATGTCATTTATTATGCCAGATGAACCGGTCCACATGGGACTGTAGATGCGCCAACGAGGCCGGAGGGACTGGCACCGGGAGGGTTTGGAACAAGTACAGGATTCGGGGGAGTAGATTCATTTTTACGCTAGCAATACGACCCACCCAGGAGACATTAAAGGCATCCCAAGTGTCCATATCAGCTATAAGACGTTGGATCAGTACATCGTAGTTAGCTCTAATCAGTGCTGCGGGATCACTGGTCAGCTTCACTCCCAGATATGTGAGAGAAGAGGTGGAGAAGTGAAATCCCGTGAGGAGACGTAACCGGTCGACCTCCGGTTTCGGTATGCCTATCGGCAACGCGCGAGATTTATCTATATTGATCTTAAACCCGGAAATATCCGAGAAATCCCGAAGAAGGGAGAGTAAATGGGGCACAGAATGGACCGAGTCTGTGATGGTCAGGAGAAGGTCGTCCGCATATGCTGACACCAGGAATTCCTCCCCACCAATCTGTAAACCTGTGATAGCCGTGGAGGATCGTAATTTATCCAGCAGGGGCTCAAGGGCTAGAGCGAAGAGCATGGGTGACAGGGGGCAACCCTGTCGCGTTCCATTATCTATGGGGAAAGATTCCGGGGAGGCCCCCGTGGTGATTATTTTCGTAAGGGGGGAATTATATAGGACCCGGATAGCAGCGCAAAAGCCAGGGGGAAATCCCCAGTGCTCCAGTAGGTGAAATAAATAAGGCCAGCCCACCCTATCGAACGCCTTCTCCGCGTCCAGGGAGAGGAGCAGAGAAGGCGTCCCCGTTGCGCGAGCTCTCTCGATCAGGACCACGTTTCTCCTTGTATTTTCGTATGCCTGCCTCGTGGGAATGAACCCGACCTGGTCCGGGTGAATAATGGAGGGGAGGAGTGCTCCTAGTCTGTTGGCCAGGATTTTCGTAAATATCTTGTAATCTACATTCAGTAAAGAGATCGGTCTATTATTGTGGGGGAAGGAAGGATCTTTGCCCTCTAGGAATCAGTATCACATCAGATCGGAGGAAATCCGGAGGCACCGATCGTCCCTCCAAAATTCCATTATATAGTTTAACTAGATATTTGCTCAAGTGAGGAGAGAATTTTTTATAATAAAAAGCCGTAAACCCGTCCGGGCCCGGGGCCTTATGGGGCTTCATTTGTTTAATCACTGAAGCCACCTCGGCCTCTGAGACTTCTGACCCCAACCCCTCCAGCAAGAGGGGGGGGAGCTCCGGGCCTTTCCATGTGGCCAGGAATTCCTGCACCTCCCGCACATGTTCCGGATTGCGGAGGGAGTGATCCGGGGAGTGGTTATATAAATGCTTAAAGTATGCAGTAAAAATCTGGTTTACCTCGCTGGGGATAGTAGTGATCGAACCCTGGGGCGTATGGGCCGAGGTCACCTGTCTGGATCTAGTTTGGTTTCTCAATTTGCGCGCTAACATGGTATGTGCCTTGTTAGAATATTCATAAAAGGTCCGCCTGGTCCAGGCTAAGGACCGGGCCACATCCGTCAGTAAGGCTGACCGGAGCTCCCGGCGTACCGTTGCCAGGGCATCAAAATCAGCCTGAGAGTGAGAGGACTTGTGCGCTGCTTCTCGATCAGCTAGCCTCTCCTGAAGTTCCACCAGCAGACTCATCCTCTCCCTCTTCAGCCTGCTACCAATCTGAATCAGGTGACCTCGTATGACCGCCTTATGGGCCAGCCACAAGGAGTCAGGACCAATATCGTCTAGGTCATTCTCCTCAAAGTATCTGTCCAGGTGGGCAGACACTTCTTCCAGCACTGCAGCCGATTGTAAGATGGAAGAGTTGAGGCGCCAGGACCAACCCGATCGAGTTCCCAGCAGTTTCACCCATACTGACACGGGCGCGTGGTCAGACCAGCTAATGGAGCCTATCGCCGAGCGGGTAGTTAATGGGATCGTTCTGGTTGGCAACAAGAACAGGTCTATCCTTGAGTATGAGGAGTGGGGGTGAGAATAAAAGGAGAAATCGTGGTCTCCTGGGTGATGGAGTCGCCAAATGTCGAGCAGCTGCGCGTCATGTATAAACCGAGCTAGCATCGCATCCTGAGGAGACGCCGTAAGTTTGGCACCTAACGCCCCTGATTTCCTGTCAATTGCTGGCGCTGGGGCCGCGTTAAAGTCCCCCCCCATGACCAGAAAGGAACCTTCCGTCAGCTGCAGGAGCGTCGTAAGCTGGGCCCAGAAAGAATCGTCCGGAATGTTGGGGGCATAGACATTCAGCAAAGAGATAGCCACATTATTTATTGTCCCCCGGATTAGGATATACCTGCCCTCATCATCTCTATCCACATGTTGAACCGTCATCTGGCATGATTTATGTAATAAAATCGCAACCCCCCGGCGTTTACCGGTGCTGGAGGCGAAAAAGGAGCGTGGGAAGGTGCGGTCTGTGAGACTGAACTGGCGTGCCCGGGCAAAATGCGTTTCTTGCAGGAATGCTATCTGACATTGTGCGCGTTTTAATTCTCTGAGGACCAATCTCCTCTTCGTAGGGGAATTTAGTCCCTTAACATTCTGGGACAAAATATGGCATTCAGGAGTCATGGGCGGAGTGGAGGGGAACGCCACGGGCAGGCCAGATCAGGTACACAGGACAGGGCGGCACCCCTGGGGACCCCAATGGGAGGAAAGGAGACAGAGGGATAGAGGGGGTAAAAGACTGGGAGGTGAGGGAGGGGAGGAAAAGATGAGAGGAGAGAAGAAGACACATAAAGAAAAAAGAAAAAAGAAGAGAAAAAACTTCCGGACTTATCCATTGCCGGAACGACCATGGGGATGGTCAGAAGGGAGACGCGACCCTGGTTGAAGACCAGTAGGATCGCAGAACGGACGTCACCGAGCAAGTAACGGAGCATGAAAAAATGATCTGAAAACAGCATTACAAAACTTTACAACAACGACAGTATCCCCACCATTATCATGAACATTATCAGCCGAACATTACAGGGTTATATAGCACTTGGGGGACATTCTCAACTCAGCTAATGCAACCACCTGATACCATGTGGGCAAGTAAACAAAAAGAGAAAAATCAATATCACCACCAAGGTTTCCCCATCATCTCAGCCGGGATCCCTGTCCCCCTCCTCTCGAATCCGGGAGGGCACCTTCTCCCAGCGCGGTGTAAGCTGAGGTGCCGGGGAGGGGGACGAGAGCAGGTTACCCGCGTCCGGTAAAGGAGGGCAATCCAGGCGGGCGAAGAATTGCTGCGGGTTTGACTGTAGGGTGAGAGTGGAGGTTTTACCACCGGCGAAGGCTAATAGCTTGAATGGGAAGCCCCAGGCATAGCGGATGTTATGACGGCCCAGGTGGGCTGTGATGGGGCGCCAGGCCCTTCGACGCTGCAAGGTCTCCGGTGCCAGGTCCTGAAACAGAGCGAGCTTCACATCTTCATACACCAGGTCCAAGTCTCTGCTTTTTCGCATGACTTCCTCCTTAACTGTGTAATAATGAAGGCGGAATATGACATCACGAGGTTGTTGAGAGTCAGCCCGGGGAGCTCTCAGGGCTCTGTGAATCCTGTCCATGAGTAACCTGGCCGGGGGCACCTCTGGTACCAAGCGCTTGAGAAGGCCCAGCACCGTCTCGTGTAGCTCCCGTGTTTGTACAGATTCGGGCAATCCCCGCAGGCGGATGTTGTTGCGGCGGGATCTATTGGCGACATCCTCCAGAGCAAGTTCCATACGGTCCATGCGGTGAGATAACGTGTCAGTAGTGCGCGCCAGAGCATTGTGAGCCGCCACGAGGTCCCCCGTGCTTTCCTCCAATTCTCCAATGCGTAGGCCCAAGGCCCCCACTTCAGCACGTACCTCCGTGGCTATTTTAGCAATGTCCATCGCCAGACTCGCTTGCATGTCCCCCATCCTGGCCAGAATCTGAGAGATATCAGCTCTAGACGCTGGTTGGGACCCTCCCGGGACCGAGTCCAGGCCTGCGTCCTCGCCGCGGGTCCGGCCGCCATCTTGGCTGTCATCTAGGCCGCGGCGCTGGAAAATTGGCGCCACTACAGGGGTCGGTGGATCCGTTTTTTGCCTCCTCGGGTGGTTCCCGGCATGCTCCCGGTAAGGGGGAATCGAAATGGTGGGTCAAATTGATCTGTGTGCTGCTGCTATGCTCCGTTTTGACAGCTAGGTGCGGGAGCTCCTACACCATGCGTCCGGCTCGGTCGGCGTCCAGCCCTTTGCTCCCATTCTGAGGGCTTTCAGAGGGCTGATGCAGCCCTCCAAGTTCAGGGTCCTTCTCTGAACCTCAGCTCAGGACCTAAGGCTATGGGAGCTTTTTAGACTAGGTCCCAAGAAGGGCTCTCAATGCATTTCTTCAATGAGAGCCACTAGATTTAACACTGGCGTTTTCTTTTGAGCCCAATTTTGTTTCGATTTTTAAGTCGCCATTAGTCAGCCACCAAATTACTATCTATAAATTGATCCAAAAAGTATGACCCCCCTAAAAATGCAGATGATGTTGAACTGCAGAATTGTAACTAACTGTAGAATTAATAACACGAAACAGTCAGCAGATTGACGGATTTGCGTAGTATATTGGGTATACTGTAAATTCTACTCTTATTTTTAATATTTTATTTTGGTTTATTTTTGAATGAGGAAGTTTGCTAGACAGCCACTACGCTTGTCTTAATCTTGTGGTCCGTTAAGAGATTGAGACACCACTTTGTTAAGTGTGTAATTTTTACATACTTCTCTATTCACACCATACATGTTACTGCAAAGTGAGAAAAATAACTGAATCTGTTATCCAGATAGTATTACAGTTGAAAAAATGTGTAAAACTCCTAATGCCTCCATCTTTCACCATCTTCTCACATTTTATGCTAAAAGTTATTTGATTTCATGTTGATTTTTGCAATTTTCTTTAAAATTTACTGCACCTGTTCTGGGTTATATATATTAATTATTAACCCTTTCGCTGCTGAGCCTTTTCACACCTCTGTGCTGAGCTCATTTTTACCAGTTTCGCTCATCATGTTTAAACGCGATTTGAAGTCACATTTTATTATATGACCTAGACATATTATATATCGTTCTTTCCGGGAGACTCGGCAGATTCATAATATATCATTATTATATGTATACGTTATGTCCTGTCTGTATATTATAACATAAAATGCAATAAAATTTGAATTTTCAATTATTTACAAAGTGTAAAGTGTTTTTTTTTCACATTTTAACATATGAGTGTTTGCGGTTATATTTTCTATGGGTTGCGCTTGTTAAAAAAATTTGAAACGGGGAATCGTTACTTTTTTTGGGGAAAATTACGTTTTTCTTTAGCAAACGCCCCCCATAGAAAAAATCGTTAATGCAGCATCATTGTTCACATTATAATTGAAATAGGAACAATATTGCTGCATTAATAAAACAAAACAATTTTTTTTTAAAAAAAAATTTAAATTTTTTATTTTGTTAATTTTATTTTTATTTTAAATTTTTTTTTTACACTGTACATGGTCAACTTTGGTATCATTGAAAAGGCCATGCTCTGGCCGTTCCAATGATATCAAACATTAAGCTGTCACGGATCGGGAGATAGGGGGTTCACAGGTGGCAGCAAGGGGTTAATTGTGGAACTGGCGCTATGCGCGATGACGCCAGTCGTTAGGGGGATATCCCGGAAGCTTGGCCGACATCCAAGATGTCGGCCAGCTCCGGGAGGGGACCACGATGCGGCGCATGTTAGTGCCATATCGCGATCCAGCCCCCTAGGAGTTAAATACAGCCGTTGCTTGGAAGGGCAGGCTGTGCCCTTCCAAGCGGTGACTGCCTTTAATCGCTGGCCCGCATGGATGGGGAGGGGGAGAGGTCCGAAGGTCCTTCAGGGAGCTTCCCTGCAATGGCAGGGGGGTGCCTGAAATAGACGCCATCGCGCAGGCGATGATGTCTATCGTGCCCGCCGGGGTCCCGGAGGCTGGGCTGGCATTGAGGATGTCAGCCCGCACCGGGGGCCACCGCGATCGGCCGGAATCAAAGGCGTCGCCGCAATGACATCTAATGTCCCCGCCGGGGTCCCGAGTGCTGGGCTGACATCCAAGATGTCAGCCCTCACGGGGGGGGGCGCAGCAATCCACCGTAATCCGGCGGATTGCTGCCTCCTGTGCATGGACGCGCTCAGCGCGTCCATAGCACAGGAGAACCACTTGGCTGGACGTGCTGAGCGCATCCATAGCAGCCAAGTGGTTAATCTATTCATAAACAACTGCTTGGGGCGGCAGCCTGTATGAAAATAAGAGACATTTTAGGACACGTGGAACAAGTTTAGTGATTTTTTTGGCTAAATTATGGTGAAACTTATGCAGGCTTTGGATGAAAGTAACAATAGGTGCATTAACCCCTTAATGACCCCTGACGTACCCTGTACGTCCTGTCCTCGGGTCTCCCTTAGACCCGCGGACGTACAGGGTACGTCAGCGGCGCCAAATCCCCCTCCCGCCCGATACTCACCTCCCTCGTCGGATCCCACGGCGATCTGGCAGGAAGGAAGCCTGCCCATGTGATTTACATGGGCAGGCGAGGCTGATGACGTCGCCACGCTGCGTGGTGACGTCATCAGAAGGTGCCCCCATGTGTTTCAATGGAGGGGAGGGGTGGGCTCCTTCGGAGCCCTCTATCTCCCCAACCATTGAAGCTAGGGAGATGCCGTTTGCACCGCTGGAGAGGGGAGAGCCTCCCCTTTCCAGCGGTGTATAGCATTAACAGTTTCGCCGCCGGATCGCTTTTCGGCGCCAATTGGCGCCAAAACGCGATTCAAACCTGGAGGGGGGCTGACATCTTGGATGTCAGCCAAGCCTCCAGGTCCCCCCCCCACCCACTGACAACCTCACCATATGTGTGAGGATGTCAGTGGGCCAGTTAACCCTCTAGCTGCCATGTAGAGATAAGGGGATCCTAAGGATCCCTTTATCTCCCGATCCATGGCAGCTGGATGGTCATATTTGCCATCATTTAAAAGGCCTGATTATGGCCTTTCAAATGATACCAAACATGACCAGGTTTGGTTTTAAAAAAAAAAATTTAAAAAAAATTTAATAAAAGAAAAATAATAAAAAAATTAAATAAAATAAAAAAAAAAATTTTTTTTTAAATTTTTTTTTGTCTGGGGGGAGTTTAATTAAATAGGACCTAGGCTGTCATCTAAAAATAATTAGCACAAAATGGTCAGAATGAGCGCAGCGCACATAGGTGAACTGTCTCAGCAGTGAAGGGGTTAAAAAGCAAACGCATGTTAAAATTGGGTATTTCTAGTCTCGGGACAAAATTTTGAACCTATTTAGCCGGGGTCTTTTTGGGTGGTTGTAGATTTTGGGGATTAAATTATGAAAAAGTGTGTTTTTACCATTTTTTTCCTCATATTTCATATTTTTTTTATAGTAAATGATTCGATATGATGGAAATAATGGTATTTCTAGAAAGTCCATTTAATGGCGGGAAAAAGGGTGTATAATATTTGTGGGTCGAATAAACGAGTAAGAGGAAAAATTGTCCTAAACACTAACAGCGCAGAAACGTAAAAACAGCAGCGGTCACTAAAAGACGGATTTGTGTAAAACCGCCCGGTCACTAAGGTGTTAAAATTGGGCCTTTAGTGTTGGCAACAGTGCTGTCACACCGTAACCCCTCTGTGGTATTGTGGAAGAGTGCAGGGTTGGACCCTGCAATCCAATTTTAAAATGATATGAATCTGGTAATATAGGCATCAGTGGCAGTGAACCGAAATATTGTGCCTTTGGTGGCAGCAAGTGCTTTCACACCGTAACCCCTTTGTGGTATTGTGGAAGAGTGCAGGGTTGGACCCTGCGGTTCAATATTAAAATGATATGAATCTGGTACAGGTGTCAGTGCACCCAAATATTGTGCCTTTGATGGCAGCAAGTGCCTTCACACCGTAAGTAACCCCTCTGTGGTATTGTGGAAGAGTGCAGTGGTGGAGGTTTTGGGAATGCAGAAGAGATCCCCGATCTATTCAGTTACGTCAGCATCAGGGGATTGATAGCTGCTGATCCAGGACTGATTCATTTTTATAAATGTCAGCCGGTCTACAGAGTCGGTGGACAGATGCACTCTTTTGTCTGTGACAAAACCTCCAGCGGCACTGAACGTCGTTTCAGAAAGCATGCTGGATGAAGGGCAACCTAGTAGCTGCATAGCATATTGGCTAAGTTCTGGCCAGTGATCCAATCTCAACACCCAGTAAGCCAGTGGATCATCTGCTGTAAAAGTATTCAGGTCTGCCCTTGCCCCTAGGTAGTCCTGCACCATTTGGTGAAGACGCTGGCAATGGGTGCCTACATTTGACGTCCCTGGGCGTCGTGGACTAAAAAAATTTAAAAAGGCATCAGTCAAGCGGCCCCGGCCTTCACCGCTCTTCCTTTGATCATCCGCAGCCTCAGAAGCACCTGTGTCATAACTTGTTAACCTACCAGGGTCTTGAAAGGTGTTACACAAGTGTCGCTTTAGAGCGTCCTCAAGTTGTTTCATCCTGTGCTCCCTCTGTGCGGGCAGGATGAGCTCTGCAACTTTACCCTTGTATCGTGGATCAAGAAGGCTTGCCAGCCAGTAATGAATGATCCCTCTCCTTGATAGCACGAATCCTGGGGTCCTTAAGCAGGCTTTGCAGGATAAGGGAGCCCATGCAGCGTAGGTTGGTGGTGGCATTAGCTTCCGAGTCTTCCTGGTCAATGAGGATGACCCCCATCGTGCACTTCCTCCTCCCAGCCACGTACTAGTCCTTGGGTTTCTGGGCACAAAACCCTCCCTTGAGGAATCCCCACCTTCAATGCCCCCACTACTTAAATATTCCTCCTCCTCATCCTCCTCCTGTCTGATCTGAGGACCCGCAGGAATGCTGTCTGCATCAGGACTGGGGCCTTGAGAGCTAGGGAAGGCCTCCTCTTCCACCCACTGCTCTGCCTCTAGTGCCACATCTAGAATTCCCCGCAGAGTGCGCTCCAGCAGGGACACTAAAGGAATTGTGTCACTGATGCATGCACTGTCACTGCTCACCATCCTTGTTGCCTCCTCAAATGGTGACAGTACAGTGCATATATCCTTGATCATCAGCCACTGCGGGGGGGAAAATAAACCAAGTTGACCTGAACCTGTCCTTGTGCCATACTCACACAGGTACTCATTGATGGCCCTCTGCTGCTTGTGCAGATGCTGCAGCATTGCTAATGTCGAGTTCCACCTGGTGGGCATGTCACAGATCAGACGGTTTGTGGGAAGGTGGAATTCTTTTTGAATTTCTGCCAGGCGAACACTTGCTGGGAATGACCATCTAAAGTGGCTGCAGACTTTTCTGGCCTGGCTGAGAAGCTCTGCCAGCCCTGGGTACCTGGTTAGGAAATGCTGTACCACCAGATTTTGGAAATATGCTAGGCATGGTACATGCGTCAACTTACCCTGGAGTAGGGCAGAGAGAAGGTTGCTGCCATTATCACAGACGACCATTCCCAGCTGAAGCTGGCGTAGTGTTAACCATCTCTGCACCTGGCCCTGCAGAGCTGACAGAATTTCTGGCCCAGTGTGGCTCCTGTCCCCTAAACAAACCAGCTCAAGCACAGTATGGCATCTTTTTGCTTGAGCCATTGCGTAGCCCCTGCCACGCATCGGTTTAATTCCCAGGAACCTCATATAAATCAGTGAGAACCCCTGATGGGTGGCAGTGAGAAGACACAGATTACAATTCCCAGAAACCTCCTATAAATCAGTGAGACCCCCTGATGGGGGGCAGTGAGAAGACACAGATTACAATTCCCAGAAACTCCCTATAAATCAGTGAGACCCCCTGATGGGTGGCAGTGACAAGACACAGATTACAATACCCAGAAACCACCTATAAATAAGTGAGACCCCCTGATAGGACCCCCTGCTAGCTGGCAACAGTGACAAGACACAGATTACAATTCCCATATATCTGCTACAAGTTTGTGAGATCCCCTGATGGGTGGCAGTGTCAAGACACAGATTACAATTCCCAGGAACCTCCTATAAATCAGTGAGACCCCCTGATGCGTGACATTGACAAGACACAAATTACAATTCCCAGTAACCTCATATAAATCAGTGAGAACCCCTGATGGGTGGCAATGACAAGACACCGATTACAATTCCCAGGAACCTCCTATAAATCAGTGAGACCCCCTGATGGGTGGCAGAGACAAGACACAGATTACAATTCCCAGATATCTGCTAGAAGTGAAACCCCCCAATATCTTATGGCAGTGAGAACACACAGATTACAACAATTGCCAGATATCATGTAGAATTGAGAACCCCACAATAGCTGCTGGCAGTGAGAACACACAGAGTACAACAATTCCCAGATATTTTGTAGAAGTGAGACCCCCACAATAGCTGCTGGCAGTGAGAACACAAAGATTACAACAATTCCCAGATATTTTGTAGAAATGAGACCCCACAATAGCTGCTGGCAGTGAGAACACACAGATTACAACAATACCCAGATATCTTGTATAAGTGAAACCCCCACAATAGCTACTGGCAGTGAGAACACACACTAACAGAACAATATCCTCTCAAAAAACATGTGCTGGGGCTGTGTGAAGCCTTATATAGTGTGCTGTGGGACTTAGCTCTTTGAGCCCATGATTGGGCAAAATTTGCCCAATCAGGACTCTGAGCCGTGATTAGCATAGTCTTGCACCTGTCTTGCACCTGACCTGTGGTCAGGTGTAGTGATGAGCCGAACACCCCTGTGTTCGGCTCGTATCCGAACAGCCGAACGGCCAAAATGTTCGAATACAAACTCAAACACAATGTTAATCAATGGGGGCCGAACACGCAAAATGTGTTCACAGTTCTCCTAAACCTGTGGCAGCGGCCCCCGGCCCCCCGTAACTCACCTGTCCTGCAGCTGTCCCGGCCTCCTGTTCCCCGGTCCATCAGCTCCTACGGTCCGTCTGGCCGCGGCTCCTCTGCCCCAGGTCTTCATGATGAATGATCTGATTGGGCAAAGTCCTGCGCCTGACCTGGACTTTGCCCAATCAGGGCTCTAATTCAATATTGAGCCCTGATTGTGCAAAGTCCAGGTCAGGTGCAGGACTTTGCCCAATCAGAGCTCAGCATGAAGATGAGGCGTGGGGCAGAGCTTTAACCAAGCTCTGATTGGTTAAAGTCGGCGCAAGACTTTAGCCAATCAGAGCTTGGTTAAATCTCTTCTTCATGCTGAACTCTGATTGGGCAAAGTCCTGCACCTGACCTGGACTTTGCCCAATCAGTGCTCTAATTCAATATCGAGCCCTGATTGGGCAAAGTCCAGGTTAGGCACAGGACTTTGCCCAATCAGATCATTCAGCATGAAGACATGGGGCAGAGGAGCCGCGGCCAGACGGACCAGAGGAGCTGATGGACCGTGGAACAGGAGGCCGGGACAGCTGCAGGACAGGTGATTTACGGGGGCCGTGGGCTGGAGCCAGAGGTCTCCTAAATGTACCGGCAGCCGCTGGTACATTTAGGAGACCTGTGGACACATTTTTTATAATGGAATGTCCGCAGTCGAACAAACCGCGAACATCCCATAATGTTCGGCGTTCGCCGAAACACCCGAACGGCCGATCCCTAGTCAAGTGTAAGGCTGTAGCCAATTACAAGCTTCAGGCCAGTGGAAAAGTGCATTGTGGTCCATTGTGGTGCATTGTGGGCGAACATGCGGCGAACACGTGAAAATGTTCGGAGTTCGCGAACAGCCGATGTTCGATGTGAACTCCGAACAGATCAAACCGAACAGCTCATCCCTAGTTGCCGGTACGGTCTGCTTCTTTCCAAAATTTCAACTCAAGCCACTAATACAGCAGCTCTGGTAGAAAAGAGCCGCTCATAGTGAGCGTCTAATGGATAACGGCCGGTACAAAATGTATACATCAGCAAGTAGATATCAACTGCTCGGGTGGAATCCGGCCCCAGTTCAGTAGACCAGAGCTGAGATGAGCTGGAGGTTTTTTCCTTCACCTGTTTTAATTTTATTCTGCAAACTACTTGCAACTGCCTTGTAAATTCTTCAGTCTATTGTCCTATGAGTCGAGGATGCCCTTAGGGGACCATATATTAATAGACAACTGTGCAGACAATGCTGATCTATAGAAAACAAAATGCTGCGGTGGTTTAGGTTTTAGTTTTCCCTTCTCTAAACTAACCAAAAGGAGAAGTAAGATAAAAAATGACAAAACTCTCACAATTTGTTTTCTCGGTAATACATTCAAATGCTTTTGCTAAAAGAATAGAATGTTGAATAGGAGGGCGCCACAACGTTTTAATTTTATACCTTTCACTTATAAATGAACAGCAAAACATTCTGTTAATCGCACATATTTTTTTGGTCTACATTTAAAATTACATATATTATATTTAAATATTCAGTTTTTCAATAGTTACTAGAAATTGAAGAATGATTAAATTGTTTAATAAAATATTATTATTATTATCTTGAAATAAAAAGAACATGCATACAGAACCGCCCCTAGCATTTAAGGGGCCCTGAGTGTGAAAGGTTTGACTTTCACATCACACATCCTTATACTACACCTTTTTTCACACACAAATATGCACACTGATCCTCACATTTAGACACCCCTTCCAACCAGATAGACACCCTCTCCCCCTCCAAATAGACACCCACTAACATGTCATTGCTTACTTGGAGGAGGGGGAGCTGTCGGAGTTGGGCAGTCCTTGAAGCAGGCGCAGTTCCATGCTGAGCACTGGCTAATAACTGATTGCAATTCCCATATTAAGTATAGGATGCGCAAAAAAGCACAGTGAGCTCGAGTAAAAACCGATGCGGAAATGGATTGCTAACGGGGTCAACGTCGGGAATGTAATATGGTTGGCATGCGTTAAACACACTTATGTAAGCGTTAGCGTCAGGATATTGAAGCACTAACCTTAGCACGAACTATGGAATAGAACCCATTGCTCTTAATGGTATAAAGGGCCTGAGTTCATTATTTTCATCTGTATTCAACAGGTGGGGTCTTAACAAGGTCCTTTATTCAAATTTTATCTGAAAATGATTGTTCCCCGTGATGGAAACACATGTGTTACTGCTAATAAGTCTCGGGACGAAAGTATCTACGGTGTCTGTATATGGTTTCAGGTCCCTCACCCAGCTGTTTGTGTAAGTATTGTATCATGATGAAATGAGACTGAAATTATGGAATTTTGAATATCAAATGATACTCATGGGCAGCGATATTAAAACGAGGAACAGAAACGAGATAGTGGTTAATAAAAAAAAGTCCAATGTCTACAAAGACTTCTTCAGAATGTATTCTGTAAGCTAGAAGTGGAGTCTATAGAAGTGCTTCAAAGCACAACTAAAGATAAAAAAAGAACAGGATGGTGGTATGTGTTAAAACAATCTAAATGTACTCATAATTTTTATAAAAATGGCAAATAGAAAAAAAAATACAGATATCATAATATTGAATGTGGAGTATACATGTTACAGGGCTCGCGCTCTCACACAATGGTGATGCCAATATATACATATACTGAAGCAGAGCATGATCCCCTCCCTTCGGAGACTGGGCTGCAGTGCAGTATTCCAACATGGTAACGACCCCTAACACACCTCCAAGACAACTACTGCCTTGCTAAAAAAGCTGAGGGTAAAGGTGATGGACTGGCCAAGCAGGTCTCCAGACCTAAACCCTATTGAGCATCTGTGGGGCATCCTCAAACGGAAGGTGGAGGAGCGCAAGGTCTCTAACATCCACCAGCTTCGTGATGTCATCATGGAGGAGTAGAAGAGGACTCCAGTGGCAACCTGTGAAGCTCTGGTGAACTCGAGAGGGATAAGGCAGTGCTGGAAAATAATGGTGGCCACACAAAATATTTACACATTGGTCCCAGTTTGGACATTTTCACTTAGGGGTGTAGTCACTTTTGTTGGCAGCGGTTTAGACATTAATGGTTGTGTGTTGAGTTATTTTGAGGGGACAGTAAATTTACACTGTTATACAAGCTGTACTCTAACTACTTTACATTGTAACAAAGCGTAATTTCTTCAGTGTTGTCACATGAAAAGATATAATAAAATATTTACGAAAATGTGGGAGGTGTACTCACTTTACTCATACTGTATACAACCCCCCAAAATTTCCACTCGCCTGCTCTTAAATGGCATGGGGTGCATTGACCCTTCGGGCCCACGGGTTGCTGGGACCCGGATCAGTGGGCCGCCGCCGCCTTGCTTCTCAGCTCCGGTATCGGACTCTTGGAGTCGGAATCCGGAGCTGACCAATCGTGGCTGCCCTCTCCCATGCGACGTCAGCCCACTCCAGTGTGGGGTCACCTGCCCACCCACGTGATGTGTCGCACACACTGCTGCGAGTTGACGACGCATCACGTGGGTGGGTCAGGTGATTCGCGGGAGGGGCGGCACCAACACAGCAGCCGTGCTGCAGCACCTCTGAATTGGTAGGTGACTGCTGAAGGGGAGGGGAATGGGTTAAAAAGGAGAGGAAGATGAAGAGGGGGAGAGAACAATAGGGAAAGAATGAGAAAGAGAGGGGAAAAGAATGAGAAGGGGTAAAAAGAAAGGGGGAAGAATGAGGGGGGAAAAAGAAAGAAAGGTAAAAAGAATGAGAAGGGGAAAAGAATGAGAATGAGGGGAAAAAACTGAGAATGAGGGGGGAAAGAAAGGGGTAAAAAGAATGAGAAAGAGGGGTGTGAAAAAAAGGCAGTGGAGCTCTGATACGCTCCTACACACTGCACATTATTGTGAGCTATGGCTGTGATGCTCTGATACACTCATACACACTGCACCTTGCTGTATCAGAGCACCACAGCAATAAAACTCGCAGTAATGTGCGGTGTGTATGAACGTGAGTTTTATTACTGTGGAGCTCTGTGATACAGTAATGTGCCGTGTGTATGAGAGTATCACAGAGCTACACAGCAATAAAACTCACGCTCATACACACTGCACATTACTGTGAGTTTTATTACTGTGGAGCTCTGTTATACAGTAATGTGCAGTGTGTATGAGCATATTACAGAGCTCCACAGCAATAAAACTCACAGTAATGTGCACTGTGTATGAGCGTGAGTTTTATCGCTTTTGAGCTCTGCGATACTCTCATACACGCCACACATTATTTTTCTTTGTTTTAACCGCTTTATGTTAATGATAATTAAATAATTTAAGAGAGTGTGTTTGGGCCAGATTTAAAGGTAAGGGTTGGGTTGGGTGGGGCAACTGGTGGCGAGTAACTCTTAAGGCCTGGCTAGTAGCTCAGGACTTGAAATTTTGAGCCCTGCTGTATACAATGTTTCATCAGTATGATTCCATTATTGACAATTAATTTTTTGCTTAAACTATGTTTTATTTTTTTGTTTGCATAAATACAGATGTGAAAGGGACACATCAATGAAAAGACACATGACGGCGATACACGATACAACAACAAATGGTGAGGCACCATAGTATTGGGCAAATCAAAGACATCACAAGAACATATTGTCAGATTTTATTTCTTAAAATAATTTTTCATGTTTTTTCACGCCTATACCTTCCGTTTTCTACTTTTTATTTGATCCTCTACATATCTCCTCCTACATATTTACAATAATTGTGCTACAGCTATGCCAAGGAAAAGCTTTTTTTTCCCTTTTCCGCAGCCCGTGCATTATTTGTTCACCTAGGTATTCCTTTTGAACGTGGTTTCCTTACTTTTTTATTTTTAAGACTTACAGGCAGCCATGTCTTGTATTGTTTATTAAATAGCATAACAATGCTCGCAATTTGAAATGTAATTGGTCTGGATGTCTAATTGACATATAATATATCATTTGGCATGTTATTTATCTATTGTGGCAGGTATTCTTCCCCAAAGATCCAATAACTTAAACCTGATGACTGAGCAATTTGAGAAATGACATAACAGATACTTCATATAAATATTATAATTATATTATACTTTATTATTATTGTTATACATTATTTATGTAGCACCAGCACAGTCTGCAGTGCTCGGACGTCAAATGGACAAAAGACAAGATCCATTTCAACATAAATACAATACTTTTGAACTCAACAACAATGATACAGTAGGATTGGAGGACCCTGTCCACGGGGAACATACAATCTATATGGGGTTTGGAAACGTGGAGACCATAGGGAGGGAAAAAGCGCATGTAAGATATCAGCAGCATAATATAAACAAAATAAGGACATTTAATTTCTTTGTTAGGGAAGGTACAATGCATCTAAATGACCTCTAGATGTCAGTAACATCATAGTGAGAAGCGTAATAAGAGCACCACCTAGTGTCTGCTACCTATTATTAGGTTGTTTGTTATTTTGAACACAATCAGGGAAATTCAGAGAGGTGAAACTCAGGAGAATGACTGGAGAAGTGAAAATTCTAGGTCAAAATAGCCAAACCAGAAAAATTCTCCCATTTATCTCACTTTCCAAATCGGCTATTTGGTCTAGATTGTTTTCTTCTCCTGCCAGTTCTCCTGGTTTTCACCTCTCTCTGGATAGCCCCCAATGTATATCTAAACAAAGTTAAAAAGTGGATGAACCTACTATTAATTACATCTAAGGTTTTTCTCATCACTTTATAATCTGAAATCAAAATCACGCATCTTGCTAGACATTTGAGATTTGGTTCTGATCGATACAGATATCAGCTGAATTATCAGTATTTGATCACAATTCTGAATTGCCGATGTCCAAACCCAATCGCACGCTGAATAAAAAAGTCCAAATTGACTCAAAATTATCCCAATATAATTGGGCGGATCTGTTCAGATTAATTTGGAATTTTACACTTAATTAAAAGGTAATACTAACTGTAAATCATGCAAAAAGAATTACCTTAACCCTGATTAAGAATAACCTTAACCCTGTACAAACAATCTTTAACCCTAACATTAATTTTAAAAAAAAGAAGAAACCGTACAACTGATATTTCTCAGTGTAATGACTATCAGGGTAATTCAAAGAGATCCGAATGGCTGGAGAAAGGTAACCGAACGCTGAAAATCAGTGTTCGGTTACCTTTCCTGGCCATTCGGCTATCCAGAGAGCAGGCAATACGCCAAATCCTGGCAAATTGCCTGGACATTCGGTGCCTGTTCGGTGCCTGTTCGAGGGCAGTGAAATCCCCATGAAAAAGCACTGCTTCGTCTATTCAGAGAACACAAACCAGCAGTGAAAGGTTCCCGAAATGCCCTGCCATTCGGTGGTTTAATTCGGCAAGTTTATTCAGGAGAATCCCATAGGCTTCAATGTTAAAAATATTCCCGTTTTAATTCAATATCTAATAAAACATTTATTATAATATTCTGCATTAAAAAGTCTCTTTATCTATAGATGTTTTGGTATATTTTAAGCATTTTTTGGTATTTTGTTCCCAAAAAATTTTGCCAATTTTTTTTATTGTTTTTTCTTTTTTCTGTAACAGTCCTTTTTATTATCATTCATTGGATCTTACATGTAAATTTCAGACATTTTCGCTCAGTAGTTTCTTTGCAAACAGCGTTTCACTTTTCAAACATTCAAGCGAACAGTTTTTTTTTTCTCACTCCATTCATCTGCGGTGTCGGCTTTTTCCGGCAGCTGCGCTGCATGTAATCGGCTCCTGCCTGGGTTTCACTGGCGTCTTTGGCGGGTTAATCCAGATTTTTTTGCGGGTTTCGGTGTGCGTTCGCCCTTGTATTGTGGTGAGTTTTTGGTGGGTTTGCGGCGACTTTTCCCTGCATTTCAGCGGCCCTGTGGTGCTTGCTGAATACATCGCAGTGCCATCGAAATGGGATCGCCAAATCGCACCGAATTGAAAGGATCGACAAGTCACCGAACATGCGGTTGCTTTTCGATTCTCTTTGATTAACCCTATATGTCTTTTTTCTTTAAGACACAAACCACCCCTTGACACCAGCTAGTTGTCCTCACCAGCGGGCGACAGGCTTGTGCTTGTGGGTAAGTGATGTTGAGTCCGAGGGCAAATCAAGTATTGAAATTATGGTGGGGGAACAAAAATGAGATTAGAAGCCTTTATACCACAAATTACAATAAATAATATAAATAACTGCAAAAATATCTACACATTCCGGCGAAACAGAACTGCTTCAATGTTCATGTACTTAATGGAACAAATGCGGAACATTCAAAAAGTGTAAAGGATCTTAAAAGTTTGACAACCAGGACCAGGTCATCCAGCAGGCACACGCTCCGTGCTTATCTTCGTATAGCAGGTGGTTTGGTAAGATGCACCATAAATTGACGGAAACATTGAAGGAGCGTTGAGCCGGAAGTGAATAGTTTTCACGTTCAATGTACGGGGTTAGCAGGTTAAAGTCCAGCATACAGTAAACCAGAGTGGAGTCGAACAGATATTCGGGGTTGGCAACACAGGTTTATTAGCAGAAGTTGTATTAAATCGTCGCTGAGCCCTTCAAAATATATTTGTTGGTGTACCACTCATACAACACAAATATATATATATTGCACAAGACAGGTTCGTCCACTATAGTAAACATTTATGAGGAATTACAAACAGTACACTAAATCACATATAACACATATATACAAGATTTACAAAACAGACAATATGAACAATAACAAATAGGCCTAGAGACCCAGAAGCCCACAGTGTGTATTTATCAACCAGGAGAACATGGAGTCTGTCCACTCCGCAGGACAGGAAGAGAGAGAGAATAAACTACAGAGAGTTCCATGTATAATGGAGTAGGTGTGTCTTCCCAAGGGAAGGGCATATTGTAATTAACCAAAGTGTTAATGAAGGCTACAGAGCAGAGAGACCTGGCTAATTCAATATACAGGACAGGCATGGGTATAATGTCCCCACATTCCCACACTTTTTCTAATTCTTTGTTGAACGGATTTCAAAACTCCCAGCATTACAACCTAATATAGTGTAGGGAATTATATCCCAGGGAACGAGTCTTTAGTTGCTAAGTAGAACCAATGCTAAACCTCATCAAAAAAAAATATAGGACAAGAGACACAAGGGATGAGACATTTAGGCTAGGGTCAGACGAACGCATTTTTCACGTTGTCCGTGAAAAAGTGCGTTCGAACGAATGGACGTATTTCTTCACGGAATACGCGACAGCGGTCATACGATGCGCAGTTTCGTCCGTGATTTTGTACGGATCATCAATAAAACCCTTTTTGCATCTGGACGTTATGTTGGCCGGACGTGGGCAGCGTCTGACGTCTCCCAATCACGCACACACGCCACTATGCGGCCGCAGCGCACTCTGTACGTCAGTAGTAGCGGTTTGACGTTCTCGAAAAAATGCGTTAGTTTGCCACTTGCGGTGCCCGGATGAACTTTCGTGCGGCCGTTCGTCGTATGTTCCCCGGCATTGGACGTCATTTGCTGCTAGCACGGCCGTGATTTCGTGCGGCTAAACGCACGTTAAAACTGCGCTCGTCTGACCTTAGCCTTACACGTGGAAAGAATAAATCCACATTCCACCCCTTTAAATATTATTTCTCTTGTAAAACCATAAATATACCCAATCATAATGTGTTCATGTGAGGTGAAGTTAAAATTGTCATAGAATCTGGACACAACTAGTCTAGTGATATGTTAATGAAGGCTATAGAGCAGAGAGACCTGGCTAATTCAATATACAGGAGAGGCATGTGTATGATGTCCCCAAAGACGTAAGGCAAAAAACAACAGAGAGAATGGATATTAGAGATGACTGGGCGGGACAGGAATAGGGCTGACACAGGACAGGGAGTGAGACACAGTAGCAGAGAGAACAGTGTATACAAGGAAACGTACAGACTATAGAACAGAGGCATGGATGGGCAAGGGCCAAACAGGAGGTTGGAGCAGCGGGAGTCTAGGAGTACACTACCAAGGAGAGGCTTCACTGGAGGCATGGTTGGAACATGGGTGATCAGAGCATATTCTGGAACTTCAATACTGGTTGGTATAATAATAATAATAGGGGGCGTGGCTTCCTTTTGAGAAGACTCAATCAGGTGGGATGGTAAACACCTGATGCTCTTTGGATTAGCCAGAACTTCCAGCTTGGACTCTTGGGAGCCGACTGTAGTACAGGGTTGAGAGAAAACATTACATGGAATACTCCAAAAAAGGCGATGCAGGAGTACAGACTTTCTTGCAGTGGTAGCGTGTTGTCCAGTTGGGAGGCATGACAATAGTCAAAGATGGACTAATGCAAATTCATGAACACAGAGTCTAAAGATCATGAATCAAAGATTAGTTGGATACTCCAGCACTAGTAGATGTAGTAGTTGTTTGGCATCATAGGTAGTGCTCTGTAGAAGTTATAGGCCAGGTTTCCAATAAAATTGCTTTTCTCTCCTTGTCTCGATGACGTTAAGTTGAGGACAGAAATGGAACCCGTACATTGTTATATATAGACTCCAGTAGTATTTGCTAATGTAATGGTGGTACAGACATTTTCCACCTTACCCATGTTCAGGGAGACACTGTGCCCTTTGGAGGAGTGAAAGTCAGTCTCTTACTGAGGGACTATGGACCTTTTGATGTTTACTTCTGAATGGCATCTCTGTAACGTGATTAGTGTTTCATTGTTTTGTGCTTGCTTGTTGATTACTCTTCTTCTGGAAGACAAAGAAACATTTATTACCGTGGCTATGTAAATTTTAGTAGAATAATTGGTCACATTGTATTTAAAACTATATTCTGTGTGTTTTAAAAACCATTCCTTGTCCCTCTGTACGGTGATGCCAGGACTACCCATTGGGTAGTCTGGAAGGCAACTAGAGGTTAGTGAAGTGGTTCTAAACAGGGGAATGGAGGTGAAGTAACTGATCCTCAATCCTTAGCTGTTCCCATTACACGGGAATTCCATCCATAAACCCTTTAATAATAAAGAAAAGCCCTTGTGGGTTTTCCTTCGCCCTCATACTGTGCACAACAGGATGACAATTAATCAATATCCAGGAATGATCTGACAAGATTTGGTCTAAGGTTTAAGATTAATTCAAATTAGACCCCTTTTCCATAAAGTTCGATTTCCTCATTAGTGCCATGTGAAGGAAATAGTAACCTGTTTGCAAATACCTAATCTACCAACTGTGCTGGTTTCAATGGGTTTGTCACAAAACTTGGACCCTGCTTTCTGCCCTGGCTGGTTTTCTGCTGCCCTGTTTCTAGGAATGGAAAACCTTATACATTGTTCTCTCAATTTGACGACTAGACAGGACTGACTGTCAGCCTACCTAAGTTGACTTGACCTACTGATGTCATGTGGTGTAACTGCATATTCAGCCTTGGATGTGGTTGTCAGTGAGGCAACTGTGGTAGAATACCCCTAAGGTCCAATTGGCCTACCCTTAGACCTCCGGTTATAGCATTTTATAACATGCATACATGATATTGAGCAACATTTTCCCAACTTGGACCAGAGGGATCAATCTGTGAGAAGTAGCAATGAATTGATAGATGTGCGGCAAAGTTCTGGGCAATATTACATTCCTAATGCTACCATTCGTGTTCAGCTGTGTAAGTGTTATCGTGGCCCTAGCGTTGGCCACCCATATTACATTCCAAATGCTAATGGGTTAAAAAAAACTTTTCAGCTCGAGTTTACTGTACTTTGCACTCCCTATGCCTAACACGGAGAGTGCAAAGAGTTAATTAGCATTAGGATTACAAAGTCCTAACGCTAATTACTCACCGCTGAGGTTAACTGAAATGTTAACCACAGCTTAGAGCTTGTGCTAACTGATTCCACTTCCTCAGAATCAGTTATCACCAGCTACAAATCCCCCCCAAAATCATATACTTTCCTCTCATCCCGTGGCAAGAACGGCAGCCTGATCCGCCTCCTCTGGTCGTCAGGAGTAGAGTGAGACTGGGGAAAAAAGTTCCCATTCTCCCTCCACGATCATTCCGCTGCCCTGCACGATCTCTCGAGACCCCGTCGAAGCCTCATTGGAGTCCTATGGACTCCACGTAGGGGATGCCCTGGGCGGCACGTAACTGCTGCCTTGAGTATTCTCAGGCTTAGCTGTGCGTTACAGGGCAGCCTGCTGAATGGCGCCTGCATTATGGCGCTTGCCTGCATCGTAATATCACGTTAAAATGGCAGTAATGTAACACTCCCCTCTGCGCGTTACACAACAAAGAGATTCATGTATTGATATGAACCTGGGTTAGTCGGAATGAGGTTAAAGAATGGCTCAGATATGGTGTTCAGGTTACATTTCGATGTCTTACCTCTAGCTGCATTCTCATGTCGCTTTGTTAGGGAAATGCAACTGCTAGTGAAATAATTAGTAGGATGTAGAAAGGCATCGATAATCCAAAGGAGCCAACTCCTAAAATAAACAATAAGCCTGAATTTAAAATGGAAAAACCAGTATAACATACAGACTCGTGAGTGACGGATATTTTTGATGATGCTTAATTTACTAGCTGTAACATCCTCCAAGATTACAATAAAATTAACTATTGCATAATCTAATTCTGACATTAATACTTTGCAAAGGCACATCTGATGTTGTTGTTCAGTTACAGAAACAGTGACATGGATGAGTCTGAGGATTTTTAAGGTACCAGTGTAAACGGGGGTGTCTGAGGATTCAGGACAGAAATTAAAAAAGGTAGACTGCATCTTGCAGGATAACTAAAGAATTTTAATTCTCACTGAATTCTACTGGTCTTTTTTCTTAATCGTTTTCTGGATCATATCCTCAAAGTAAAGATTTTTCATTAAACATGGAACATCAGCATTAGTTTACTTTTCTGTTGGTTTGCTGGCTTTGTTTTCTACTAAAACCTTAAAGCTGTATTCCCTGGTGCTTAATCTTTATTCGAACATCTATATTTTATTTTTTTTATTCCTGGGCTGAATCATCGTTAGAGATGAGCCGAGTGTTTTGATTCGAACATGAGTTCGAATCGAACATCAGCCGTTCGAGTGTTCGGCGATTATTGGAGGTTTGCGGTCTGTTTGACCACGGACATTCAATAATACAAAATGAGTTCACAGTTCTCCTAAATGTACCAGCAGCTGACGGTACATTTAGGAGACCTGTGGCTGCTGCCCCCCCCAGCCCCTGTGCCTTTGGCCCTCCTGTTCCTCTGGTCCGTCTGCTCCTCCATCTGGCCGTGGCTCCTCTGCCCAATGCCTGGTCTTCATGCTGAGCCCTGATTGGGCAAAGTCTTATGCCTGACCTGGACTTTGCCCAATCAGAGATCTAATTCAATATTGAGCCCTGATTGGGCAAAGTCCAGGTCAGGTGAAGGACTTTGCCCAATCAGAGCTCAGCATGAAGACGAAGCGTGGGGCAGAGCTTTAACCAAGCTCTGATTGGGCAAGGTCTTCCATCTGACCACAGGTCAGGTGCAAGACTTTGACCAATCAGGGCTCAGTATCGAATTAGAGCCATGATTGGGAAAGTCCAGGTCAGGTGCAGGACTTTGCCCAATCAGGGCTCAGCATGAAGATGAGGCTTGGGACAGAGGAGCCGCGGCCGGACGGAGGAGTAGGCAGACTGGAGGAACAGGAGACTGGGACAGCAGCAGGACAGCAGAGGCACGGGGCCGGGGGGCTGCAGCCACAGGTCTCCTAAATGTACCGGCAGCTGCCGGTACATTTAGGAGAACTGTGAACACATTTTGCATGTTCGACCCCCATTGATTTGCATTGTGTTCGTATTCGAACATTTCGACTGTTCGGCTGTTCGGCTGTTCGAATACGAACCTAACACAGGGGTGTTTGGCCCATAACTAATCATCGTATTCACCAGTTAGTCTTTATTTTCGTATTTGTCCATTACAGTTACTGTCGTGTATCGGATTGGACGGTTTGTGCTTATTTCAATTTTGAGTTTGAAATAAAGAAAAATTAATATGTGCAGAAAACACCTTTTATTATTCATGTGTAGGATTTTTTTATAACAAATTATGAAATGAAAAATTGAATTATAAATATGAAATTGAGATTTCTGCTAGATATTTTAAACAATTATACTACTCTAAATTCAAAAGTCCAAACGAATGCTAAAGGGGTTATTCAAAGAGCACCGAAATATCTGATCTTTTATTCGGCGCTCTTCGGTGAGTTCAGCTTTCACCACAGGGTCCCCTGAGTGATGGATCTGCTGAACACTGCCGATAAACCTGCTGAACACATCCGGGTCACATGACTGGCAGGATCTTGCCTCTTGCAAGATCCTGCTGGTCAGCAGAGTGATCGCAGAGGTAGACAGGGGACTTTCTTCCCCCAGTCTCCCTCTGCTCTCAGTGGCCAGAAGCAGCGGATCGGGCCGATGTTCTCGCCGCGTGATGAGAGGTGAGTATGTGATTTTTGGGGGGGTTTGAGCTACAGGTAAGGGATTCTGCAGCAGCACAATCCATTACCTGCACCTCTGAACTGGTGGTAACTTTTTCGTTAGCGCCAGCTCTCAGTAACTAGCGTTAGGACCAAGTGATCACAACGCTAGTTACTCTGTGCTTGCACTTCACGTTCTCCATGTTAGGTACAGGGAGGCACAAAGTACAGTAAACTCACGCTACAAATCACAAATTAACGAACGCTAACGGGTTTTTCAACCCATTAGAGATTTGAAGGCGATGTGGCCGCAGCGCTATGACCTCCTTTAAGCTAATGCTGACGCTAGTGTTAGCTTGAAGGAGGTGATAGAGCCCTCTACATTTAAAGGGTTTTCCTGGATTTAAGTACATTGGGGAGGCATGGCAATGACAATGTCTCAGTGTTTGCCAGAGGAATTGCATTCTCATGCATAAAGAAGTGCTGCAGCTGCTGCGGCTCCCAGTAATCTTTGACACCAGAATATACAGAAATATTGGCGAGCTCCTAGACTTTTTTTTTTAGGTCCTGACCCCTGCTGTACATTACATGAACAATTATGCACTTGTTACATTATACATCTTCTGTGCCTGTTTATACATGTCAGCAGTATCAAATAATATTCAGCAAAATCATGTGATCAGCCAACTCACCATTCAAGGACAATAATATGGTTTCTTGTTGCAGAACATTGCTTTGTATCTGTACAGTGTAATTGCCTTCAAATTCTTTTCTAAGTTGTATGATACTTAAAGAGCCGTTCGGTAAGCCTCTGGCTTCAGGAAAATATCGATTTCCTTTTGTCTCCGGATCAGGAAGAGTAGGGATATAATTCAGTATTTGGCTTGATGCACTCGGACTATTTCCTTCGTACCAACTGTAGCTTCTTATTGTGCCGTTGATCCCAGTGACTTTGAGGGTGACGTCCCCATTCACTTTTGGATTGCTGGGTATCAAACTGATTTCAATCGCAGAAGTCGAACTTATCCACAGGCCAAGGACAGCTAAAAATAGAGACAAGATGAGGAAAACCGGAAAAAGTGGAGATCCATGCATAAAATTATGTCTTTGTATTGAATGATTAAAAAAAAGCGAAAATATTTTTTTGATATTGACTATTATTGGAAATATTTGTCCACGAGCGATGCAAAACAGTTAATCATTGAGACGACTCCTCTACTTTGTGAAGTGAGGTTTGTGTTCTAGAAACTGGAAGATTGTTTTTATGAAATGTTCTTGTCTCGTATTCTGCCCGGCAGTAACACGAAGCTGCTAAGGAGAAATATTGGCCCAAGCGAATAACCCTTAATACAGGAGTCTCAAACTCTGCCCCACAGATGTTTCTGAAATATAACTCCAATTATTCTCTGGCCATTTATCGACATGTGGGGGGCCAGAGTTTGGGATCCCTCCTTTAGCAGCCGTTACATACTTTTTCAACTCAGCCATCCACTGTAATTGTGGATCAAGTCAAATCAAGCAGATACCAACAGCAGTACCACTGGTAGTGGCTCCTGGAGTCCAAGGCCCTCTTTTGCCCGAGATGTTGATCTACAGTCACAAACAGAACAATCGTGTGTTTACCTTTTCCCATTTGCAGCTCCCTATTAACACCTGTATTTTGACCAAGTCACTGTATCAGCAGCTTGACTTGTATTGCTTCAGACCCGCAGAGATGCTGCCGCTGTAAACTGTTCCAGGAGTTCGTGGGACTCCACGGAGCCAGATGCGACCCCACTCGAGCTTCACATGGTCTCATGGGAGCAAAGTTGCACTTGGACAGAAGAACGATTCACAGAAGGTCACGAAGCACTAATTGTTCCCGATGTTCTGCTGTCTACAGAGAGAGGAAGTGGCAGATCACGTTGCTCACTTCACCAAAGGATCTGACGTTGGTAACGGATTTTTCACTGGGTTTAAATTAATGTTTTAAGAGATTGTGCTTTCTCATAATCACTTTACGCCGGTGTTTACAAGTTGTTATTCCATACTGTTGATAATGAAGAATGACCAAGGTTGGAAGAGCTGATTCTTCATCAGCAAGGTGCACATCGGATCTCAATTAAGCAATCACAGAAGATAATTATAAACACAAAGTAGGACTATCGGACATTGCAGCCAACTGACAAAGCCGAGCGGAGTGCCGTAAAACGCTTATTGGCAGGTATTTAACTTTTAATTTATTTTTATGTTAATTTTAATTTTGGGAAGCTACCACCCTATCTGAATAGGCTGCTTCCCCCAGCAGTTCCCTCATCCTATAACCTCCATCCAGGACCTGCACCTTACTTACTATACCACAATACAAAAAGACAGTGGCTCGATCCTCATTTTCCTACAGAGCAGCACAATTATGGAATAACCTCCCAGATGCCATCAAATCTTCCCCCAGTCTAAAGTTCCTTAAGAGATCTCTATTAATATACCTCAATACAGAATGCACCTGTAAACATATAACATAATGACTATATACAGAATGCACCTGTAAACATGTAACATAATGACTATATACAGAATGCACCTGTAAACATGTAGCATAATGACTATATACAGAATGCACCTGTAAACATGTAACATAATGACTATATACAGAATGCACCTGTAAACATGTAACATAATGACTATATACAGAATGCGCCTGTAAACATGTAACATAGTGACTATATACAGAATGCACCTGTAAACATGTAACATAGTGACTATATACAGAATGCACCTGTAAACATGTAACAGAATGACTATATACAGAATGCACCTGTAAACATGTAACATAGTGACTATATATAGAATGAACCTGTAAACATGTAACATAGTGAATATATACAGAATGCACCTGTAAACATGTAACATAGTGACTATATTTCCTATATATTTATGTTCTGTGTTAATCTGTATATTTGTGTTGTTTCTTTAATATCTTGCATTTTATTACTCTGTATTTCTGTAACGACAAACATTTCAATGTTCTTGAACCCAGGACATACTTGAAAACAAGAGAAATCTCAATATATCCTTTCTCTTTTTGGACAATTTTTACCCTCGACTGATGAAAGGCCTATAGGGCCGAAACGCGTCTCAGGATTTTTATTGTTCTGTATATTATATTTCTTACTTTTTTAACTTGTTTTATTTTTATTTTATTTTGTCAATAAAAGGAATTAATTGCTCATGATTGGCCCTGATTTAGTGCAAAGCCCAGCGACCATCCTAGGGTGGACATACAGCAAAGAGGCTTTTTGAGTGTTTTGCCTAATAAACACGAATACGCAGCAAATGAGCCTAATTGTCCAAAGACTCCACCATCGGTAAGGGCCCATTTGACAATTCACCTTGCCAGACTTTGAAAGGATTTACTACGCTATGGGAGCACTGTTTTTGCCTTGTTTTTGAGCCATCTTCATCTATGAACCAAAGGGAGAGGGAGAGCAAGAAAAGGCTGGGTTACCCTTGTTGAAGTTGACCCATCGCACATAGAGCCTAGAGCCGGGCTATACTTATACATTTTCTGGCTCATCAGAATGTGAGTGTATATATATATATACACTTTATTGTTTTTTTCCATCTTATACAGAGACTCCGCACCATTTGTTTGTATATCTCTGTTTGCCTTTGAGATCTCACACTGGACCAGTGACTGAACAGCGGATACCTCTACTTTCACCCCCTCTACAATAGGAGTGGAGTGATCACAATCTTACAAGTGGACTTGTATGTTACGCTACTACGCCCATTTTCCCTTACTATACCCTGCCTCTATAGACTAATGAGTTATTGTACGCTAAATCATGGAATAAGTCGCTATCTTGTTGCTGTATGCTGTACAATTTAGTAGGTATCTACTTCGATATAATCAATCTGTTTGCATTCTCTACAAATTTTTTGGCGCTATCTGGATTTATACCCATTTGTACGTAAATAAATAAAGGACATGAACCGATCCTATACAAAATATAGAGAATAAAGAAGTCATTAATTTACAGTAAGGATCCGGTTGGAATACGGACTCCAGACATTGAGCTAAATTCTTGAGCCGTTGTGTTATACGGCTCAAACTCTTTGCGTAACGTCTTTAAATTATTGAGGAAGTAGATAAACCCGTATAACATGACGGAAACTCGTGTTTTATAATCTGTAGATAAAATTCCCTGTTGTCTGACTTGTTTCTGAATGATTTGCCTTGCAGTAATGATTCTGTTTCCTTGTTTTTTTTTTAAAGCTAATAGTTGTATGTTTATTTTTCCGTTGTTGCTTGTGTCTTTAGAATCTTGTAAACATTCATTATAAGTTTTCTTTCCCAAAGCACAACTGCAGCTATAGCATTCGTTTGAGAAGGATAGTCAAGTGGCTTTTGTAATTTAACCCATTCACTGCTGAGCCATTTCACGTCTTAAAAAAAAAACATGTTTTTCTTTTTTTTATTATTATTTTTCTAATTTTTTTTATTTACTTTAAACATGGTCATATTTAGTATCATTGGAAAGGCCATTGGAAAGGCCATTCAAACGAACCCCTATCTCCACCCCTATATTTCCTTAGGAGTCAATGAGGACGTTCCCCACACATCCACAGCAGTGAAAGGGTTAAACAAGTCAATTTAGATGACAAAAAATGACCGTGAAACAAAACAACACAACTCACAAAGCAGTGCATGATCGAATTATGGACTTAAACGCTATGTAAAGGGAATGTGCGCAGGTCACAAGGGAGACGTCCACTGACTCTTCTATAAAGTAGAAATAACTTTCTAATGGATGTGAATTAGAAAAATGTTTGTTTAAACACGCTGAATTGACTTGGACAACGTTCAAAAACCACCAGAATGCTGCGTGGCTTAAAGGAACACTCTAATCAAAAATCCCCCCTATTTTTTTACATTGAACTATGTAGGTCACTAACTAGGTAGGGATTCCTTTTTTTTTTTTTAACCTCACCTCCCTCCTCTTCCGCTCCCGTCCTTGTTGGTTTCACTTGGCTAATGGTTTACGTGAGAAGCGCGCATGCGTGCCTCTCACGTAAACCAGCCAATCAGCAGGCTTCCTCCCAGCTCCATCTTCTTAGATTAGTGTTGCGCGCAACACTAATCTTCAGCCGCTGCCGCCAGCTACTGCGGCGAGTTCGAGACGTCATCGCGCTGAAAGCTGAAAGCGCGATGACGTCTCCTACTCGGCAATAGTCGGCAGAAGCGGGAAATATGAATCCCGCTCTGCTGACTGACAGCTGGGAGGGCGGAGTAAAGTCCTCCGCGTCTCTCAGCTGTTTTCAGCTTTTTCAGCCGATCGGCTGAGCGGAGGGAGGGGGGACAGACAAGGGCATACTCAGGGCATCATGACCACCTAAAAAAGCTTAGGTGGTCATGTTGCCTAGAGTATCCCTTTAAACAGAGACTTGTGGTATAAACTGCTGGATTAGATAATTATAATAAAGCAGAAGCATCCTGGTGTAAAAGGTCACAACTTACCCATCAGACAAAATCCATGGAAGAAAGTGAAGTTCATTGTACAGAGCATTTCAGTGTCAGAGTTTTTAAACCTTGTAACCTATAAAAAAAACAAGGCACAACCTTAAATACATGTATAAAAGGTGTTGAACGTAACACATCCTCATAGTTCCTAGGAACCCTTGCATTCTCTTCCATCAATCAGTCATAAGGGGTTATTCAGAGAGAGACAATCTGGCCCTGAAATGTGGCTGAACAGGGAATTTCCCCGTACGGTGGCATTTCAGGGCCATTCGGCTATTCAGAGAGCAGGCAGTTTGCCTGCTAGCAAGTACAGTGCCTGTTCGACAGTGGTGAAATCCCCCATAGAGAAGCAATGGTTAATCTATTCAGAGAACACCGAACAGCTGTGAAAAGTTGTCGCAGTGCCCTGCTAGTGTTTTCATTCGGCAGGTTTATTCAGGCGAATCCCATAGTCTTCAATGTTAAAACTATTCCTGTTTTAACTCAATATCTAATAAACCATTTATTATTTTAATTTGCAGTAAAAAGTCTCTTTATTTATAGAGTTTTTTACGATCTTTTAAGAGTTTTTCAGGATTTTTCAACAAATGTTTTCCTGGTTTTTTTTTTAATAGCGCTTTTCCTTTTTTCTGTAACAGACCTTTTTATTATCATTCATAGGACCTTATATGTAAATGGCAGTCAATTCCGTTCAATAGTTTTTTTGCAAATTTTGACACTTTCAAGATTTTTTTATTTTTTACCTCGTTCGTCAGCTTGCCGGCTATTTCTGGCAGCTGGTCCGCACTGTGATCAGCTACTCGTCGGCTTTTTCCCTTGTGTTCAGCGTGTTTTTTGCGGCGGTTCCGACAGGTGTGCGGTGGTCTTGCGGCAGGTTTTCCCTGCACTACGGGGACCCTGCGGTGAATGCTGAATTCACCGCAGGGTGTGGAACTTTAATTCCCTGAAGTACAGGGAACTGCGAGGAACGAGAGAGAATACCGAAATGTTGGCGACATCTCGGTGCTCTCTGAATAACCCCCATAATAAAATTTCACTTTACAGGTTAAAATATATCACTAATACAGACTACAGGAGAGAACAGGCCTGTACATAACAAACCTGTCTCCCTAGAAACATAGAAACATAGAAAATGTCGGGAGATAAGAACCTATCGGCCCATCTGGTCTGCACCCTACTCCCGGGTGCGTCAAATTTATTTATTTATAAAGTATTTTACCAGAAAAGATACATTGAGCTTTCTCTCGTTTTCAAGTATGTCTTTGAAAACATAAATTAACATGACAAAGTACAGATCATATACATTGAATGAGTCCAAAAGTAATATAAAGAAATAAGAAAAAAAATAATACCCGCCGGGTGTGAAATGTATCACATCTATGCCTGTGCTGGTAAAAATAGTATACATTGCAAAACCTGCCGAGCCCTCAGAACATTAATGTGCGGCATGCAGATATGCCCACTTGCGAAACTCCAATATCGTAGGGGTACATATACCTTACTGTTAAGCTTATATGCATACAGTAAAGAGTAAAAATAGATTAAATGAGAGGTTGAGAAAGTAAAAAGCATTTAATTGGAAGTAAATTAAGTCCTGTTGGACCTCCTACAAAAAAATGCCCTAAAGCTCTGTATAGCATTTCCTGTTTATACTATAACACGTGTATTATACTATAAAGCACTGTGTTGAATAACAGTACATATTACCACAATGTCATAATGGGGTGCCGGACAAAATCCTTACAGCCAGGTTCCTTAATGCCAACATCCCGACAGCCAACTTCCAGACAGAACAAATGATGGACATACCAAGTTCCCTACACGGCCAACTTCCAGACATCCAAAATCCCAGCGGCTAACCCAAATACTAACACCCTAAAGCCTTAGGGAGTTAGGCTTAGGGGTTATGGTTAGGAAGTTAGGGTTAGGGCTAGGTTTAGGGGGTTAGGGTTAGGACTAGATTTAGGGGGTTAGGGATAGGGCTAGGTTTAGGGGAATTAGGGTTAGGGCTAGGTTTAGGGGGAGTTAGGGTTAGAGCTAGGTTTAGGGGGATTAGGGTTAGGGCTAGGTTTAGGGGTTAGGGTTAGGGCTATATTTAGGGGGTTAGGGTTAGGGCTAGGTTTAGGGGGTTAGGGCTAGGTTTAGGGGTTAGGGCTAGGTTTAGGGGGGTTAGGGCTAGGTTTAGGGGGTTAGGGTTAGGGCTAGGTTTAGGGGGTTAGGGTTAGGTTTAGGGGGTTAGGGTTAGGGCTAGGTTTAGGGGGTTAGTGCTTGGTTTTGGCAGGGTTAGGGTCAGGGCTAGGATTACGGGGGTTAGGGTTAGGGCTAGGATTGTGGGTTAGGGAGCAGGGTTAGGGATAGCTGCTGGGATTTTGGATGTCTGGAAGTCGGCCGTCAGGAAGTTGTCTGTGTAGGGAAGTTTCCGTTGGGATTTTGGCATTAGGGAACCTGGTTGTAGGGATTTCGACCCAAACCCATCATTATGTTTTTGGCTGTATTTAACTATTTAGGATATGAACAGAATGATATTTAGGTAACACTAACATTTTGGGAAACCTGCATTGCAGCATTATTACAGTCATGTATTATAAAATATTATTCGTTCTCAAGGTTTACGTTAGAACCTCCCCCTCTTATAAACTTTTACCCTGAAAAATTGCCATTTTTAACAAAAACCATTGGAGATGTGCATTCCATGCCAACCCATAAAATAGCTATAATGTATCTCTCTGAATTATTCCACAAAATTACTTGGACTTAAAAGGACACGACCACAAGAAAAACATCCTTATTGTGTTTATGTTGCTGATATCTTACGTTAACTTTGTTTTTCTCTTGTCTGTTAAGAAAATATTTTACTCTATCCACTGGGTGTCATTGTGTAATATTTTGTTTTGTAAACACCCCCCCCCCCCATAGTATCTTTGCATCATTTACTCCTCACTGTCGGACATTGGGAAGAGAATGGACTCTATGGGTCAGGAGTCCAAAAAAAACGAAAGTCAAACAATGGGAGAAAAAAAACACAGCAGCATGTGTTTTATAATGTGTTTTATAATGTCCTTTATAATCAGGGCTATTCAGAAAGAGGTGAAAACCTTGAGAATGGCTGGAGAATTGAAAATTCTAGATCAAAATAGTCAAACCAGAAAAATTCTCGCATTTATCTCACTTTCCAAATTGTCTATTTGGTCTAGATTGTTCATTCTCCTGACAATTCTCATGGTTTTCACCTCTCTCTGAATAACCCTGAATGTGTTTTTATTTGCAATGCACAAGTAATCTGGTTAAAGCTTATGTGAATGGTCCTGTCCCTTTAAACGAGTTTTCTTATTACTCCAAACAAAGACAATACTTTAAAACACTTATCAAATATATGTCGGCAACACATCCTTTTAAAGTAATAATCTAAAAGAAATCTACTCACGTTTTCTTGTTGATGTCCCTTACAGAAAAATAAGCTTGTGGTTACTGGCTAGTTACAGGAGAGATCGTGAACTGATGTCGCGCTCGGAAGGCGGATGAGTAAATTTCAGCATTATTCCTGTAGACGCACACACCCATAGATAAACAGAAATAACCAGTCCTAATGCAATAGAATTTTATGGACGCTGATAAATATGATGCAATATGATTAAACAAAACTAGGAGTGTGTTATGAATACAAAGGAAAGTATCAGGAACTCACACAACCTGCATTCCAGCCAACCTGTTGAAATCACTTTGTAGTCGCTAAGCACCGAATGACTCAAAAGGCTGAGAGTCATCCAGCTTCCTGTCGAAATTTTTACCTGGGTCGGTTAACACTTCAGTAGCCAGCCTTGGCACTGATGTATCCTACCACAATAGGCCACACGATAGCAGGAATAAAATCCTCAGATCTTTACTAGAGATGTGCATTCGTTTCGGAAAAATCTGGAGCAAAATTTGATAATTCATATTCGGAAGTACTTCCGAATAACGAATCGATACGATACAAATTTGAAACGGTATATAACAAATTTATTTCGTTTTACACTGTGTCATCATTATAAAAGAAAAATTTGAAAAACTGATATCAACTATTGAATTTGAAATGAACTATTAACCCTTTCAATGCGGTGGACGCGCTGAGCGCGTCCACCCGCATTGCTACCTCGATCAGCCGGTATCCCATCTGATCGCGCGGCCCCCCGGTGCGGGCTGACATCATCGATGTCAGCCCAGCCTCCGGGACCCCGTGGGCACGATAGGCGTCATTGCGCATGCGCGATGACGTCTATTTCAGGCACCCCCACCCCGCCATTGCAGGGAAGGTGCCTGAAGGGGAGGGGGGGAGGTCCTTCGGACCTCTCCCCCTCCCCTTCCCCGTGGGCCAGCGATTAAATACAGGCACCGCCTGGAAGGGCACAGCCTGCCCTTCCAAGCGGTGGCTGTCTTTAACCCTTAGGGGGCTGGATCGCGATATGGCGCTAACATGCGCCCTATCGCGGTCCCCTCCCGGAGCTGGCCGACATCTTGGATGTCGGCCAAGTTTCCAGGATATCCCCCTAGTGACTGACGTCATCGCGCAGAGCGCGATGGCGCCGGTTTTGAAATTAACCCCTTGCTGCCACCTATAGTGGAGATAGGGGGTTCTAATGAACCTGAGCTGAGCGCGTCCTCCGCATGGAAGTGGTTAAAAAAAAAATTAAAAAGTTTTTGTTTTTTTTCGTTTTATTAGTGCAACAATATTGTTCCCATTTCAATTATAATGTGAACAATGATGCTGCACTAACAATTTTTTATATGGGGGGCGTTTGCTAAAAAACACGTAATTTTCCCCAAAAAAGTAACGATTCCTCATTTCTAATTTTTTTAAAAAGCGCACCCCATAGAAAATATAACCGCAAACGATTGCATGTTAAAATGTGAAAAAAACCACTTTACACATTGTAAATTATTGAAAATTCAAATTTTATTGCATTTTTTGTTATAATATACAGACATGACATAACGTATACATATAATAATGACATATTATGAATCTGCACAGTCTGCCAGAAAGAACAATATATAATATGTCTGGGTCATATATTAAAATAAGGCTTCACAACGCGGTTAAACATGATGAGCAAAACCGGTAAAAATGACCTCAGCACAGAGGTGGGAAAAGGCTCAGCAGCGAAAGGGTTAAATTGATATCAACTATCGAAATGATCTTAACTTACATTACAAGTAATAGTCAGCAAAGGATTTTATGAAACAAATTAATTTTGTTTCACTGTTTAATTTGACTCAAATACTAAATCTGTGACACAGCTTAAAATTTAACCCTAGCTTTTCTTTTAACAGCAAAATTTGATTAATTGGGGTTTTATCTAGTGATCCAAAATTCGAATTGATATCAACTATCGAATTGATATATGAAATTCGAATTTCAAACGATCTAAACGAAATACGAAACAAAATTAGTTATGAAATTCCAAAAACAAAATGATTTAAAAGTGTAACGAAACAAAACTAAACAAATTTTTCAGCCATGCACATCCCAAACTTTACAAAATAGAACAAATTGATTTGGCTACTGATGGGGGAAGCGGATGCTTTCAGAGGATCACCAGGTGCCCTAGTTGGTGCATTGGTGACTCTCCCTGCGGTGGATAGCGCCACTTATTTTCGGTTTGTGTTTACATTGTATATTTCGGCAGTTTGTAAATAGCTTCCTGTACCTGTTACCATACTGTGGAGTATTTTCATATTGAATTTGCATCTTCCCACCCAGCCCACTTCACCCTCACTGCTTCTTGTACTCTATTTACCCTCACCTAGTGTGTCACCCCTCTCCTCTTAGATTGTAAGCTCTTGTGCAGGGTCCGCTCGCCTACTGTTCTGTTTAATTAACTTGAATGTTAGTCTGTCTCACCCATTGTACAGCGCTACGGAACTTGTTAGCACTTTATAAATACTCGTAACTGTAACTGTATGAATATTGAAGTTTCCAAAAAACTGACAGAGGAAAATGAAGAAAGGAGAATGGGACTCGATTAAATTCGGGGATTTATATAATTTGGCCAAGCCATCGAAGTCGGCAGCTTTTTTGGCTGCAATTCCTCCATGTTTTTCAATTTGGCAGATCTAAATATGGGATTAATGGCATTTCACTTTACAATAAAAATGTGGTTCAAAGTTTGGCACTTGCAACTGTACTTTTTAATGGAAATTTAGGCTTCAATGATTTTTTTTCAAAAATATCAGTAAATATCAGATATCCAGAAAAAAGTTCTGATATGAGAATTTGTTTTAAGACATGGAAACATGGAAAATCGGACTGAAACCTTTTTATTCATTTATTTATTTTAAACATAGCAGTTTTGCAATAGGCAAGCTTCACAGCACAGATCAATTTGATGCGTTGGCTCGTTTTTTCAATTAAATCCGGCAACATTTAAAAATGAAAAAATATTCGATTAACACTCCCCGATATTTTTTCTGATTTAAAATGCTGATATAATTAAATCGAGACCTTGGTTAGCAAGAAACAGCGATGCAGAGTTTAGAGCAGAGAGTTTTATCTATCTAGAAATGTTGGTGACGAAATAAACATAACATTGATAATGAGAAAAACTCATTGTGTAAATGTACAGGGGAGGAGGAAATGACGGTAAAAAAAGGCAGCGAAGTGAAGTGAAATGACAGCTGTAAAACAGCATAACACGTGACAGTAATCCTGGTATTAGTTCAGCAGAATTGACAGTTTAGCTTAATCTCCCACAGGGTTTTTTCCTATGGTGTGAGCTGACAGAGAAACATTTTATTATGTTTAATTATCTTGTTATGCTTGCTATATCTTGCCTTTTTTGTAGAGCACGGCAGAATATGTTGGTGCTATAAAGATTATTATTATTATTATTATTATTATTCTTTATTTATAAAGCGCCAGCATATTCCGCAGCGCTGTACAATAAGCACAGTATAGACAGGGCTACAATACATTGAACAACATTTGACAAACAGTACAGGAGGAGATGAGGGCCCTATTCCCGTATGAACTCACAATCTGGGAGGGTTGGGGTTGGAGATTATAAAGATAATTTTAAGTGAACCTGATATTTGCAGGTTTTTAGTGAAGCTGGAAAAAACAAGTCATTAAAAAAATGCAGCTCTCTTGGTCAACACGTTTGCATTTTCATTGGCCTGCTTTACAGTCATCTCTTAGGGACAAGCTCCATTATACTTAGAGGGACACTCTACTCATCCTGACCATTTCATAGTTTTAACCACTTCGCTGCTATGGACGCGCTGAGTGCGTCCATAATATTCCTGCTGCTGTGCAGAGGAACCGTCCAACCGTCCCCGCATAGAAGTGGCACTGTGGCTCCGATCATCGGCGGAAAACAGTGAGGGCCGATGACGTCAATTTCAATGGTCCCCTGGAAAGTGCTTGAAGAGGGGGGTCCTTTGGACCTCTCTCCCTCCCCATTGCTAAGGGGCAGAGAAAAAAGTCAAGCACTGCTTGGAAGGGCACAGTCTGCCTTTCCAGGCAGTGCCTGCCTTTAACCCCATAGGGGCTGGATTGCAATTCGGCGCCGGTTCGTGGTCCTCCCCCAGAGGTGGTTGACATCTTGGATGTCGGCCAAGCCTCCAGGATCTCCTCACTGCCCACCACTGGCTTCATCACACATGGACAGTTGGACACGATGATGTCAGTTCAGGAGTTAACCCCTAGCTGCCACCTATGGTGGAGATAGGGGGAACCAATGACCCCTGTATCTCCCGATCCGTGGCAGCTAGGGGTTAATGTTTGGTATCATTGGAAAGGCCAGAGCATGTTATAAGTAAAAAAAGAGAAAGAAAAAAAAAAGAAAAAAAAATAACCTGTACTTTTTTTTATTTTTTATTAATGCTGAATTATTGATCACATTTAAATTATAATCTGAACAATGATACTGCAATAACGATTTTTCTTGGGGGGGGGGTTAGCTAAAATCACGTAATTTCTCAGAAAAATAAAAGTAACGGTTTCCCAGTCCTAGTTTTTTTAACTACTTCACTGCATGTCATAAATGCTCCCAAGCAGCACTATTTTTTGCTCCAGAGGACGCCCTAGTGGCGAAACGCGTCAAGCATTTTTTGACTATGGGCTAAATTTGTGTTTATTTTAATTTATGGATACCAGCAGCACGAGCAATTACTTTGTTTGTCAGATGTATTTCCCTATGAGACCATTCTAAGGATCTCTGTATTAACGTTCGATTTGTGATTTGTTGATTCGTTTAGGCTAATCCTTCTTGTTTGTTTTGCTTACAAAATTATTTATTGGCTTTCAGATGCTCCCGCTGTACAGGGTATAGGCTTAACCCTTTTTCACTGGTCACCCTTGTCTCACACACCTGGAATTCTTTATTGTTCTGGGTGGTGTCTGACACCGATATGTGTATATGTATGTCTGGCTCGATTTTTTAAGTACAAAATAAATGTTATGTTTTAATTTCTTTCTCCTCACCTTTTTGACAATGATGGATTAGGGTTACACCCATTATATTGACGATTATCAATCCTGTCTATTCCTTGATAGCTAGTCTGTTGTAATAGCCATCTATACACACAGGGTTATCCAAAGAGAACCTAATGGGTGGAGAAAGGTAACCGAACGCTGAAAATCAGTGTTCGGTTACCTTTCTTGGCCATTCGGCTATCCAGAGAGCAGGCAATATGCCAAATCCTGGTGAATTGCCTGCACATACGGTGCCTGTTCGGTGCCTGTTCGAGGGCAGTGAAATCCCCATAAAAAAGCACTGCTTCGGCTATTCAGAGAACACAAACCAGCAGTGAAAGGTTCCCGCAATGCCCTGCCATTGGGTGGTTTAATTCGGCAAGTTAATTCAGGAGAATCCCATAGGCTTCAATGTTAAAAATATTCCCGTTTTAATTCAATATCTAATAAACCGTTCATTACAAAATTCTGCAGTAAAGAGTCTCTCAGATCAGATTTTTCAAGTCAGATTTTTTTTTTAAGTTTACTTATTTTTTCTGTAACAGCTATTTTTATTATCATTCCTTGGACCTTGGACCTCATATGTAAATGTTCTTTGCAAACAGCGTTTCACTTTTCAAACAGTCAAGCAAACTGTTTTTCAATTTTATTCACTGCCTTCTTCTGCGGTGTCGGCTTTTCCGGCGGCAGCGCTGCGGTGATCGGCTCCTGCTCGGGTTTCTCCGACGTTTTCGGCGGGTTAATCCAGATGTTTTTGCGGGTTTTCGGCGTGCATTCGCCGGGTTTTGCGGTTAGTTTTCGTCGGGTTTGCGGCGGCCTTCCCCTGCAATTCGGGGACCCTGTGGTGCTTGCTGAATACACCGCAGGGTCGCCGAAATGGGATCGGCAAAACAAACCGAATTGAAGAGAACGAAAAGTCACCGAACGTGCAGTGACTTTTCAATTCTCCTTGAATTACCCGGACAGTGTTTTTTAACAATATTCATTAGTACTAACGGCTTCCGTCCAAACTGCAATCTCCTCTTGTGGCTCGGCTGCTGTGGCTATCTACTTACATTAATGTTTCTTCTGCTGTGTATAGGAGATGCTAAAGCTAAGGTGCCAGGGAATAATGAGCAATTTGTTATTCTTGCTTGCACCAGGCAACGAAAAACAAATTACAATTGTTGTAGCAAGTGCCATATTTACTGCTACGATTGGTGTCTTCTCACCCGCTTGTCACGTCCCACGCTGATACCTGATGCCCGGCAGCGTCCTGCTCGCTGCTCACTGGCCGGGTGTCGAGTGAAGAACACAGGGCTCGCGGTCCCGTGAGATGCCAGGAGGCGGGGCACGGCCTGATGACGTGGCACCCACCGGATTTAAAATCCAGTAGTTCAATCTTACCGGTGCCCTGACATGGTTATCACTTCCCTCAGTGCTCTGAAGTTACTGTGGCTATACTGTGTATTGACCTGGCATTCCATAAGGACCTGCATTGTGTACTGACCTGGCATTCCTTGACGACCCTGCATTGTGTACCAACCCGGCATTGTCTGATAACCCTGTTCTGTATAACGACTTGACTAGTACGAAGACCCCTGTTCCTGTAACTAAGTCTGTTGTATTCTTGTGTCTGTTAACCCTTGTTGGTTACTTGTTTCTTGGTTCCCCCGAGGATAGTTAGCTGTACCGACCAGTCTAGGATCGGCAGAATAGATAGGATTCTGTATATAGGGACCTGTATCGTAGATCAAGGTGGGATCCGTGACTCCACTGATCAATCTAGATGCATCAAGCCAGGATGGAGGAATCCCTGGACTTCATGATTCCACAGAAAAACCCTTAATTCTAGCAAAGCTGGAGAGAATTTAGAAGTGATGGGGATGGTCCACTGGACCCCTGTAACTTGGCTGTACATCAGACAGGATCAAATGTGGTATCATTGATAAGGCCATTGTCTGACATTTCCAATGATACCAAACACCATGTAAAATGAACCTGAAAGTAAAATATGGCAGCGCCATTGTCCTCTTTTTATGTATAAAGTGAACAATGGCACTGTCATCACTTACCATAAAATTTCCCACAATGGGAAAAGTGCAAACTGAGCTAGGACAGATTTATTCTCTCTTCCCTCTAGATACAATACAGTTATTGTGCTCTCACTTGCAGAACTTTGACCCCGATACATTAACTCAGCGTTGTTTCTACAAAGATTTATTGACTTAGGTCTAAATGTCATAGCTGTGCAGGTTTCGTCTAGTTTTGCATCACATAGCAATACTACCTAATTCTAAGCAAATAAATGGCTGGTATTTTAAATTGTGCGTATACTGGATGGATGGATGGATTCTCCAAGCTCCTTCCCATACAGTCTCCACTTGAAGACACTGTCCGGTGCTCATTCAGTCAGTAGATACTCTGTTAAAAGATGACGGACACTCCTAAGACTCTTGCAGAACTTTACTTTTAATTACTTATCACACACAATTTAATGTACAATACAGTTTGGTGTTTTTTGCGAAGACCCATGAGTGTCCTTTTTTTGTTGAAGCTGTGGAGGTGCACCTGGGCTGACTCACTTAATGGTGATTTTGAGGAACTGGGTGCCTGTCTTTGTGTATATGTATGTGTGGGTATATAATTATGTTTCAAACTGAATCTATATTGTGAAATAAGCGCTTTAATAAAAACTTAACACACATTGAATCATTGGTGATTATGTTTTGGTTGAGACCTTGATGACACCTCTCAATATGGCCTTTTGATCTCTTTATTTCAGTCTTAACAGAAGAGTCTGGAATTACCATAATGCCACTAGAGTCCACTATCCATGACAGAAGACATTGCACTCATTCATGATGAGATTCCCTGAAATATGGTGGCAGCTGTAAGCATTCAGGGAATAGGGACATCCTTGTGTTTTTTGACCATTTCCTAAATAAATTCACCATTCAATATTTTCCCACTTAACATTTATTATTTATTTCTGACCTTTAGATTCCCTCTTACGTGTTCAGAGGTTACTCCTTTCCGACCTGAATGCATGTGCTTTAATTAAAAGCTATGACAAACATTGACCCCCCAACTCCCTCAAAAATAATGCAGCAGGCGTAGCAGTGCATGGCTGAAGCAGCAGGAGGAGAATCCCCTGGAATTACATTATTCCAGTAATTCTCACTTAAAATAATGAGAAATTAAGAGATTGAAGGGGTTATTCAGAAAGGACCGAACTTGCCACCAAAGGGCACCGAACGGTGAATGTCACTGCACGGGGCAAATTTGGGTGGTTTGTCTATTCGCAAAGTTGTCAATTCTCCAAATAGTAGCGAATTGACATAGAAATAGGGTACAGTTCTCCGCAGATCGTCAGTCTTCGGCAGCAGCGAAATTGTCCCATAGAGAAGTAACGGTTAATCAATACACAGAACACCGAACTGCACCGACGTGTCAGTAAAATGCCCTGATTTTCGGTGATTCAGTTCGACAGGTTTAAAAAGGCGAATCCCATAGGATTCAATGTTAAATAATATTATTTTTATTTCTTTTTTTTATTCAACCGTTTATTCTTTTCATTTTCAGCAGAAGACTTTCTATTATTTTTTAGAACGCGTTTTTGGATCTTTTAGACAAAAATGTTCCCAATTTTTTTTTTTTAATTCTTATTTTTAATTTTTTTTTAAAATTCTGTAACAGTCCTTTTTATTTTTTAAAGGACTCTTTAGTATTTAGACATATTTTAATGTATTTTTATTGGTTTAAACACCTATTAGAAGAATAGCAGAGGTCTGTTTTTTTTTCTTCTTCTTCTTCTGCAGTTCGGCAGTCACTTCTCTTAGGTTAGGGTCAGACGAACGCGTTTTCCACGGACTGTGCGCTCGTGCAGTAGGGACGCACTTTTCGACGGAAGATGCAGTAGTGGCCACACAGTCCGTTTTTGTGACTGACGTTATTTTTGACGGATGTAGGAGGGAAAATAAATTAAAATAAAAAAACTTTTTTTTGCTGTCAAAAATGCTGGACGTATAAATGCAGTCCGTCTGTGTTCCATCACTCACACACAAAGCTATGTGGACGTTGCGGACGTGGCGCACTCCGCACGTCTGTTCTAGCGGTTTTACGTTCTTGCTATCTTGCGTCCGTTTGCCGCGTCCGTTGTGCATCCGCACTTCCGTGCAGAAGTCCTTTGTGTGGGGGCTTCATCGGTCATGATTCTCTGCTACCACGGACGTACTAATGTGCGGCAACACGGACGTGATTACTGCGCTCGCCTGACCCCAGCCTTAGGCGGTCAGTTCGGAGGTCTTCAGCGTTCATCTTCGGCTCACTTTGGCGACCCTGTGGTGAATAGTGAATTCTCCGCAGGATGAGCAACGTGGACTCGAAGTGCGCTGAACTACAAAGCACTAAAATTTCAATGCTTTTATGAATAACCCCATTTAGTAAAATATTATGCAATTCCCATAACTTTCTGTGCTGTACAGTATGCTGTCATCTTATTGATCCAGGAATTTAGAGGTCAAAGGGGGAGTTAAACATTATCTCAGAAAACTCTGTTATCATTTTCCGTTCACTGAAACATACCCTACTCTACTTTAAACAAGTCAGAAGAACGGAAAACAGGACCACTAACATGAGGGTCTGCGTATTGACAGGTAATTGGCTTATGTTCACTTGTAAACATAGGGAGATAAAGGTACGGAAATCAAAAAGTCCATAGGTACATGTTGACACATGTATCAAAATATACAGGGTTACTCAGAGAAAGGTGAAAACCAGGAGAATGACTGGAGAAGGGAAAATTCTAGGTCAAAATAGCCAAACCAGAAAAATTCTCCTATTTATCTCACTTTCCAAATCGGCTATTTTGACCTAGAATTTGCACTACTCCAGTCATTCTCCAGAGTTTCACATTTCTCTGAATAACCCTGTGTATTCTTGTTTGACTAATCAATAGTTTCTCCTTTCAGTTCTTTTCAGAATAATGTGGATGGATTCAGCCAGTGCGATCGAAATTGAACTGATCCCTCCAAGTCCACTGATCAACCAGTCTGTCACCTTCAATGTTGTCGGCATCACTGGAGTAATTCGGACCTTTGCTTGGTATAATGGAACAACCGCCCGCGTTCAGAATGTTATCCTCTCTTACGCTCTAAGAAACGACCCCCCACAGACTCCCGGAAACCAGTACTTTTCTAGAGCCACCGGGTTCAGTAATGGATCGTTACTGATCACAAACCTTATACCGTCAGACCAGGGTATATACACAGTTGAGGTGCAGACACAGAATGCACCACAAAGAGCATCAGCGCGGCTGGTGATTACTGGTAAGTCGATAATATGCGTGATTAAGGCTTCCATGATGAATATCATATTTTCCAGTTGGAGTTGTAAAACCTAAAAGGCTTGAATAGGGCTGACTGACACAAGGGGAACCAAGAGACAGGACAGGAAGGGGTTAACTGGAGACAGGTGGACTGGACAGGGCTGACAGATAAAAAGGGAACACAGAGACAGGAGAGGAAGAGGTAAACTCACAGAGGGACAAGGCAGGACCAGGGCTGAAGGCGAGATCACTGGTATGAAGGTAGAAGTCCAGGAGTGGTGGGAGTTGAAGTCCAAGCCTCTGGGACTCTGGTATCAGGATAGAGAATGGGAGCAAATGAGGGGTCTTGACAGCAGATGAGGGGTCTTGACAGCAGATGCAAGGGTCTTAACACAAATGAGGGCTATGGCAAAAAAGGATGGTATCGAGGCTCAGTGTCCAATGAAGGGGTAGTCCACAAGAATAGTCAGGGGGCAATCCGTGGGTCTAGGTTAGCAGAGAGTACCAATCCGGTAAGCAAAGCAGGGGGTCTGGTACACAGGTAGGCAGATGCTTGTTGGCAAAAGTACAGGCTTCTAGCTGAACAGGCTCCACACTGGATACTGGACGTCAATGCCAAAGCACTCTGTGTGGGGTGCAATCTCCTTTAGTAGGAGCACACTGGCTCGTTGATGAGTGCAACTGAGTGTGCTGAGGAGTTGAAGGAAACCCCAGTGCATAATAGGGCAGCACCTTTCATGTACTGCCCAGGTAGTATTCAGGATGCGGCAGCACCAGATTTGCCTTTCCTATGCCGCAGCGGCGAGGACCCTGACATGTTGCCAACAACTCTAAATGGAGAATAGGCGTAGTTTACAAATATAACAGAAATAGCAGTGGTACCATTGTTCAGCATTGATGTTATTTACTTAATTCTCTGGATAGCCAAAGGTCTTCGAAGTTACAAGAACAGTGTTTTGTTTTTTTTACTATGGTAAATTTTGCTCCCACAAGTTCAGTGTTGCCTTGTATCAGCATCTCTCTAATGTAGAAAATTAAGTATAGCATTCAAGCAAAGCATGGCTTTAATAATATTGGGAATGCTCCAAGATAGATTAACCAAATGACTGGATCCCCATCATAGACGTGCACAGAAAGATTTGCCTGCTCTGGGAATTGCTCCTGCTTTTAGGTCAGCGACGGTGGCCCTCCAGATGTTATGGAACCATATCTCCCATGAAGCCAAGCCGCTTATTAGATTGGCTGAGCTTCATGGTAAATGTAGTTCCAAAACATCTGGAGGGCCAAAGTTGCTTACCCCTGTTTTAGGTTCCCATCTTCACATTTTGGGTTTTTCCTATTTGGCTAATGAAAAAGTAGATGAAAATTAACAGATTGTAATTATTTACATTTTGTAAATAGTAAACGTAACCTTTGTGCTTGCTTAACCTAAACAATGAGTTCTGTGTTTGTGTGTGTGTATCTATAAGCGGCACACAACCTCAGTAGGGCTTCACAAAAGAAATGCCTCAGTGCACGGGACTGGGGCAGCACACATTTCTGCCTGCAGTAAAGATGGCACTGGGTGAAAGGTTCTAAACTGTAGAAAGTGTCCCTCATCTAGCACTGTTTGAAAAGGGGTTGACTCACAAGACACTTTATTCTATATATTATTGACATTTATCAATAGAAGGGAAACACTACAGAAAGAATATTATAATATTTATTAAATCATGGGATAGACAGATGATAATTAAATGCAGGATATAATAGTACGTTTGCATCTAGATTGTTTTTTATTCATTTGTTTATCCTTAACACAAATGTTTATTGTATGAAAAATTCTAGATACTGAATAAAGTCTCCAATCTTGCACAATCTCAAATGGGGGTCTGTATTATCAGCACACAGGCAGAGATAGACTATATGTCAAATACAGCAAATGTGATACAGATAATAAAATGATCAGATCTCCAGATTATGGGGATTTGTAGTGATCCTACAGAGATTAGCAATGCAACTTTCAAAAATATCAATAGAATATAAAATATCTCCATGTGTCATAATGCTTGTATATGGTAAATACAGTAACACCTTGTATCTGTACTGTACAGGGATTATCAGCAATACCAATCACCTGAATAATATCATTTATCACGTGCTGTATTGAATAAACATGTGAGTGAATACCTTTTGTTACTTTCCTTTCCAGATTATGTCGGTATGCCTGTGATCAAAGCATCCAGAGGATATTTTATGAAAAATGAAAAAGTCACTCTCATCTGTGACACAGTCAATGCTGATAGAATATTATGGGGCAGAGGAAAGGGTGGCCTTCCGCGTAGTGCTACTCTGTCTAGAGGCAATATATCTGTTGTATTTTCTAAAGTTCAGTCTTCAGATGGTGGAGAATATTGGTGTGAGGCTGAAAATCCTGTGAGTAAAAGCAGAAGCGACATCTACGTACTGACTGTAACCTGTGAGTAACTGTTTGCTGTGTTGGACTGATTTCATGGCGTGTTTAATGAATCGTATACACAGTTGCAAAATTGAAAATTAAAATTGTAAACTAATGCGTAGATTGAGACAGTCAGGGTTATTCAAAGAGATCCGAATTGCTTGAGAAAGTTAACCGAACGCTGAAAATCAGCGTTCGGTTACCTTTCTTGGCCATTCGGCTATCCAGAGAGCAGGCAATTCGCCAAATCCTGGCGAATTGCCTGAACATACGGTGCCTGTTCGGTGCCTGTTCGAGGGCAGTGAAATCCCCATAAAAAAGCACTGCCTCAGCTATTCAGAGAACACAAACCAGCAGTGAAAGGTTCCCCTAATGCCCTGCCATTCAGTGGTTTCATTCGGCAAATTTATTCAGGAGAATCCCATAGACTTCAATGTTAAAAATATTCCCGTTTTAATTCAATATCTAATAAACCGTTCATTATAAAATTATGCAGTAAATAGTCTCTTTATATATCGATTTTTTAGGATATTTTAAGCATTTTTCAGATTTTTTTTTTAAAAGTCCGATTTTTTTTTTTTTTTCTTTTAAGTTTACTTATTTTTTCTGAAACAGCCCTTTTTATTATCATTCCCTGGACCTCCTGTGTAAATTTCAGACATTTTCGCTCAGTAGTTTCTTTGCAAACAGCGTTTTATTTTCACACATTCATACAAACTATTTTGCTAATTTATTCACTGCCTCCTCTGCGTCTCAGCTGCTTCGGCTGTGTGTGATCGACTCCTGCTCGGGCTTTTTTCATGGTTTTCGGCAGGTTAATCCAGATGTTTTTACGTGTTTTCGGCGTGCATTCGCTGGGTTTTGCGGCTCGTTTTCGTCGGGTTTGCGGCAGCTTTTCCCTGCAATTCGGGGACCCTGTGGTGTTTGCTGAATACACCGCAGGGTCACCGAAATGGGATCGGCAAAACAAACCGAATTGAAGAGAACGAAAAGTCACCGAACGTGCGGTGAATTTTCAAATCTCTTTGAATAACCCTGATAGGGGTTATTCACACAGTGCCGGTATGCATACCATTGGCAGAAAATAACTGCTAGAATGCTTCTTTTACCAGAACCCTACCGGGGCAGCTGCAACAATCAGACGTATCCAGCCCAATAACATGAATAAACAATTACTACTGTATGTATGCTTTTTTGAATTTTCGAAAAACAGACCCAGGATGCAAAAAAAATGGTAAATTGCAGATGTTATTTACATGTCTTACCCAGAGTTCTGTGCTGCAGATGGGGAATGAAGCACATGAGCTCTGTGATACAGTTCTTTCAATTGCTGTAATGTGTAAACGGCCTCTGCAATAATAAAGTTTATAATTTGCAGTGTGGAGGCTTTTAATCTCAATATTTGCCCTCCACCACAACTTACATAGTTACATAGTTATATAGGCTGAAAAAAGACATGCGTCCATCGGGTTCAGCCTCTCCCACATAACCTACTGCTGTTGATCCAAAAGAAGGCAAAAAACCCAGTCTGAAGCGCTCGCCAATATGCAACATACTGGGAAAAAATTCCTTCTTGACCCCAGAATGGCGTCAGATTTCTCCTTGGATCAAGAAGCTTTTACCCACATATTAAATATTATAACCCTTAATATTCTGTGTCTGCAGGAAGTCATCCAGTCGCTTTTTAAAAGTCTGTACAGACTCTGACCCAACCACCTCAACAGGCAGAGAATTCCACAGCTTTATTGTTCTCACCGTAAAATAACCCTTCCTATGCTTTAAGCTAAATTTTCTTTCTTACAGTCTAAATGGATGACCCCTTGTCCTGTGTATAGACCTGTTAATGAATAGGTTATCAGACAATGGTTGATAATGGCCCCGTATATATTTATATAAGGTTATCAGATCCCCACTAAGGCGCCTTTTCTCTAAACTAAACAGGTTTAAGCTTGTTAGTCTTTCCTCATAACTTAACCCTTCCATCCCCCTTATTAATTTAGTCGCCCGTCTCTGCACTTTTTCTAGCGCTATAATATCTTTTTTTAAGACAGGTGCCCAAAATTGCACGGCATATTCAAGGTGCGGCCTGACCATTGATTTATACAGAGGCAAAATTATGTTTTCATCCCGAGAGTGAACTCCCCTTTTAATGCATGCTGATACCTTGCTGGCCTTGGCGGCTGCTGTTTGACATTGCACATTGTTACTTAGTTTGAAGTCTATTATTATTCCCAAATCCTTCTCCTGCTTGGATTTCCCTAACTCCGTACCATTTAGGGTATAAATTGCTTGTGTGTTCTTCACTCCAAAGTGCATAACTTTGCATTTATCTAGATTAAATTTCATCTGCCATTTAAGTGCCCAGTCCCCCAATCTATCTAAATCCCTCTGCAGCGAAGTAACATCCTGCTCACATTGTATTTCTTTTCCTAGCTTTGTGTCATCTGCAAACACTGATACATGACTTTCAATGCCTATCTCAAGGTCATTTATAAATAAATTGAATAGTATTGGTCCTATAACAGACCCCTGAGGGACACCACTTACCACTGGTGTCCATCTTGAAAATGTACCATTTATGACCACTCTCTGTACCCTATCTTTTAGCCAGTTTTCTATCCAAGAACAAGTATTTTCATCTAGACCATTTTTTCTTAATTTAAATAGTAACCTTTTGTGTGGAACTGTGTCGAAAGCTTTGGCAAAATCTAAGTAAATCACATCCACTGCGACCCCCTGATCTATACTTCTACTTACTTCCTCATAGAACGTAATTAGGTTAGTCTGACATGATCTGTGTTTCATGAAACCATGCTGATTTTTGCCAATTACATTATACCTCCCAATAAATTCCTGAATATTATCCCTTAGTAACCCCTCAAATACTTTCCCAGCCACAGATGTTAAGCTCACAGGTCTATAATTCCCAGGCACAAATTTTAAACCTTTCTTAAATATAGGGACCACGTCAGCTTAAATAAGTATATGTGCGTGTGTATATATATATATATATATTCAAAAAAAGGTGAACCTCAGGAGAATGACTGGAGAAGTGAAAACTCTAGGACATTTTCTATGTTTCTATGTTAAAATAGCCAAAACAGAAAAATTCTCCCATTTATCACACCTTCCAAATCAGCTATTTGGTCTAGAACAGTGGTTCCCAACCGTGGTCCTCAGAGACAGGTCCCCCCAACAGGTCAGGTTTGCAGATATCTGAAGCACAGCACAGGTGATATGATTTGCTGCTCAGCGATTGCAGGATTCAGTCTGCATTTCCCCAAGGGAATCCTTAAAACCTGGCCTGTTAAGGTGACTTTTCTGCAAGAAATATTTAACTGAATGGGAAATGTTAATTCATATAGAAAGGTTTTTTTCTTTTTCAATCAAATACATATGATTAAAAATGAGTAATTGAAAATGGAAATTTCCCCCCCCTTTTTTTTTCCTCCTCCCCCCCTTCTTCTTCTATTTCTTTCTTCTTTTTCTTTGTAAAGTATAGGTAAAATTAAGATGCGTAAGCTGTTTTTCTTGTGGATTGATATTAAGTTGATTTTCAAATATGGAGCTATAATATTTCCATGTAGATGTATTCTGAAAATTTTATGCATCTAATAAAATATGTTTAAAAAAAAAAAGAAAATGGAAATTTTAACAGTAACAAAATATTATAAAAAAAATATAAAAAAATTATAAAAAGTAGCAAATATAATAATACAAAATGTAATCTAGTAACATATTATATTACTTAACCGTGGTAACAATCATGTTAATAGAAATGATTTCATCACCACTTAGACACGTCAAAACGTACTTTGTGACAATGTATTGCAGGTGATTGTAACTCATGCACGACTGTTTTAGCTGGAGCTGTGTGTGGGACAATTTTGATAACTATTCTAACAGTCGGTGCTGCATTCCTGCTGTACAAGAAATACGGCATTCCGATCAGACAAGGAAGCGTGAAAAATAAAGAGGAAGGTAAGGTTCATACCTTATAAAAATACAAACATTTTTCATTGACCCAGGTACATGAAAGAATCGTAGAATGTGTACAGGCAGGGCTGGTCTAAGACTTTGTGGATGCCTGGGACCAAGAGCAAAAATTGCTCACCTCGACAATCACTCTTGAAAACGCTGACCATAGGACATCAGCGAAATGCGTTGACCATATTGTATTTTATTAAATTCGTTTGTTTTTATTTATTTATTTATTAAATGAGCCTTAAACCAATCCTTGGCATCCTGAATTTGATTGGAGCAAAAAGGTTTTTGCAGGCTTGGTGGGAGATCCTGCGCTCCCTTTAATGCTGCCGGCTGCTGGATACATCTGGTGTCTGATTTAGAGTCATGAAAATGTGAGTGTACCCCTTTTCTTCATTTATACCTCATTTATGCCATTTAACGTGCTACGCTATGGCAGCTCTCTGCTTTATTTGAGGTACACAGTAGAAGTAAACGGAAAGGAGAGGGTCACCGTCGTCGGAAGAAGCGCTGGATCTGTCAACTATTTCCACTGTTTCCATATTGTATTTTATCACTTTTTTTCAGTTTAGTTAGCTGGTTGATGGGTGTGATTTGGTTATACTACATAATTATCTATTATTGTGGTTTATGTTCTTCTGTGCCAAGATTTAATCGAGCTAATATCATCTACCACATCCTAAATATTAAGAATATTTTTTTAGTTGCAGTGCCAAGGTCAGAGATGCCAGTTCCACAAACTTCTTATTATAATATGCAAGCGGATGAAATTGCACCTGTAAGTAAAATTTCTCTGTGCCAATTTCTTCTAAAGCAAAATGCTTTTAAAAAAAAATCACAAGATTTTTACATTACACTTATGATTTTTAATCTTTGTCTCAGGATCAGGCTCCAACCGGTGAATCTTCTTATATGGTGAGTTTATTACATTGTACACTGAAAGAGTAAATTAAATCTGTTATCTGTAGATTGATAGATACATCTTTGCTCCTATGTATCTGTCTGTGGTTCTTTCTCTTAATTGTGTTTTGTCTCTCTCTAATCTATTGTGTTCTGTCACTGTTCTGTTTCTCTATTCCTCTCCATTCTATTCTGCCTTGCTCTGTTATATTCGCTCTTTGTTCTATTGTAGTCTTTCTCATTCTATTCTTTGCCATTTAATTATTTTGTATTTCTCTCTATTCTATTTCTCTCTCTATTCTGTTATGTCTCATTCTATTGTATTATTTCTCTGTATTCTAGTCTATTTCTTCTCTCTGTATTCCATACTTTTGTCACGCTCCTCGCCGGCAGCGGCGCTGCAGATAATAAATGGCACTGTGACATTCAGCATACTGCTGGGCAGCACCCTTCAGGTACTGCCACGGAATATAAATACTTTATATAATGATCCAAACACGGTAGGTTGATATGCGTATTGTGAAACTACCAAGGATGGAATTGAACAGACCACATTGTTAAAGTAGCAGGGGTAACCCAAAATCACATTGATTACAAAAAACAATCGTGGTCACAATTGTCTCTAAATATCACTGTTGGAAATAAAATTTAGCTTTTATTGTACTGCATATAAAACAATTTCTAAAAGGCCACCCTCTGGTGGTACAAATTCACACAAAAAACATAAATTGCAGGTAGGTATTGGTTCAAAATATTGCCTTAATATTAAATTTTTCTGACAATAAACTTCCCCTATTTATGTTCTCAATTTCTTCAAAAGCAAGAAGACCAGCCTTCGTGGGTTGGTAGGTATAGTACAGTAGAGAAGACTATCAAAATAAAGATCAAGTACTTCATCCTGTTGATCTTTATTTTGATATTCTTCTCTACTGTTCTATACCTACCAACCCTCTTTCTCATTCTATTCTATTTTTATTCTATTCTTTCTCATTCTTTTCTATTCTTTCTCATTCAATTCTCTTCTACTATTCTTTCTCATTCTATTCTATTCTTCTGTTCTATTCTATTCTAGTATTTCTCATTCTAATTAATTTTTATTCTATTCTTTCTCATTATACCCTATTCTTTCTCATTCTATTATATTCTTATTCTATTCTTTCTCATTCTATAATTTCTCATTCTATTCTATTCTTATTCTATTATTTCTCATTCTATTCTATTCTTCCTCATTCTATTCTATTCTATTATTTCTCATTCTATTCTAATTCTATTATTTCTCAATATATTCTATTCTTCCTCATTCTATTCTATCCTATTATTTCTCATTCTATTCTATTCTTATGCTATTCTTTCTCATTATATTCTATTCTTTCTTATTCTATTCTATTTTTTCTCATTCTATTTTAATCGTATTCTATTCTTTCTCATTCTACCCTATTCTTTCTCATTCTATTCTATCCGATTTTTTCTCATTCTATTCTATTATTATTCTATTTTTTTCCCATTCTATTCTTTTTCATTCTAGTCTATTCTTTTTCATTCTATTCTATTCTTATTCTATTTTTTTCCCATTCTATTCTATTCTTCTTCATTCTAGTCTATCCTTTTTCATTCTATCCTATTCTTTCTCATTCTATTCATATCCTATTCTTTCTCATTCTTTTCTATTTTTCCTCATTCTATTTTATTTTTTCTCATTCTATTCTATTTTATTCTTATTCCTATTATTTCTTATTCTATTCTTTCTAAATCTACACTATTCTTTCTAACTCTATTCTATATTATTCTTTCTTACTCTATTTTATTCTAGTCTAGTCTAATATATGTCTCTTCTATTCTGTTCTATCAACACGGTGCCAAGACCAATCCCATCAGTGGCGGAAGTACCAGGGTCGCAGCGGTCGCAGTTGCGACCAGGCCCTGGCATTCCGCCACTGGAGGGGGGCCCAGCGCCGCTGCCAGATTCCGGCAAAAAGCGCCGGAATCTGGGAGCAGCGCCGCTGGCTGCTCCCCTCCCTGCGAGCGGCCCGCTGGCTTGCAGCTTGGCCGCTCGCGTGGGATGGGAACTAGCTGACCAGCGCACGAGATCTCGCGAGAACTCGGCTGCGCTGGTCAGGTGGTTTCCGGTGAGCGGCCAGGCTGCATGCTTTCAGCGGCCGCTCACCACATAGAGGAACAACGGCGGCAGCAGAGGAGCCTGAGGTGAGCGGGGGGCCCTATATACCCATAAGAGCTGGGGCAGAATATATCCATGAGCTGGGGCAGAATATATCCATGAGCTGGGGCAGAATATATCCATGAGCTGGGGGCAGAATATATCCATGAGCTGGGGCAGAATATATCCATGAGCTGGGGGCAGAATATATCCATGAGCTGGGGCAGAATATATCCATGAGCTGGGGGCAGAATATATCCATGAGCTGGGGCAGAATATATCCATGAGCTGGGGCAGAATATATCCATGAGCTGGGGCAGAATATATCCATGAGCTGGGGGCAGAATATATCCATGAGCTGGGGCAGAATATATCCATGAGCTGGGGGCAGAATATATCCATGAGCTGGGGGCAGAATATATCCATGAGCTGGGGCAGAATATATCCATGAGCTGGGGCAGTATATCCATGTGCTGGGGCAGTATATCCATGTGCTGGGGCAGTATATCCATGAGCTGGGGCAGTATATCAATGAGCTGGGGCAGTATATCCATGTGCTGGGGAGAATATCCATGTGCTGGGGCAGAATATCCATGTGCTGGGGCAGAATATCCATGTGCTGGGGCAGTATATCCATGTGCTGGGGCTGTATATCCATGAGCTGGGGCAGTATATCCAGGTGCTGGGGCTGTATATCCATGAGCTGGGGCAGTATATCCATGTGCTGGGGCAGTATATTCATGTGCTGGGGCAGTATATCCATGTGTTGGGGCAGTATATCCATGAGCTGGGGGAAAAAATATCCATGTGTGAGCTGGGGCAATATATCCATGTGTGGCCTGGGGGCAATATATATCCATGTGTGGCCTGGGGGCAATATATGTCCATGTGAGCTGGGGGGCAATATATATGTCCATGTGAGCTGGGGCAATATATATATCCATGTGAGCTGGGGGCAATATACAGTATATATCCATGTCAGCTGGGAGCAATACTATCTTTTTTATATTGCAGGAAACAAAAAAAGTTAAAATATAGATCTTTTTTTGGGGGGGTTGGGGGGGCCCTTCATGGATTCTTGCACCGGGGCCCTCAGGTTTCTAGTTACGCCACTGAATCCCATAATTCCATTTCCCACGCTGGTACTCTCCCTTACGTTTGCAGTGTAACTACGTTTTCTACCCACTTCTACAGCCTTAATAATACATTAAGCAGTCACTTCTTTTCTATATTTCTTTGGACTTCTACATATTGTTGTCTACAATGTTGAAAGCCAGCATTGCACTGATGAATACAAAGGGGGCAAAGCAGGCAAGTTTTTTGTTGTTAGGTTCAGATAAATTTACCTAAAAAGCTTGGTTTCTTATGTAAATTTGCCGCATTTCACAATTTTTTAACTGTTTCAGTGAAGCTGAACAATGCTAATGTTTGAGATTTTTGCATTGAAGTACACTTGGCGTCATCATTGCATTCTCCAAGAACTGAAGTACCAATAAGGCACATGAGAGGTACTCAATGGGGAACAAGAGGTCCAGAGAGATGCCCTTTAGCATTTCTTTCTATTTCAAGTTTTATTGATCTTTTTAATATTTCTACCTTATTTTTTTTATAACCGTGTAAACTTAACAAATAAAAATTCCTGGTTCAGGCAGAGGAGGAAAATAAATTTAAGCAGTAAAAAGTAGCATGAAAGAATGGAGAGGAAGAAGGTCGGGTAATTTTTGGTGACTGAAAGATTGCAATCCTAGAACCTGATCCCAACGTAGACGTTAAACATAAGATGCAAATGGAAAGTTTGCGTCTGTCAGTTTCCATTTGTGACTCCTCCTTTTAACATCCATATTCCGACCGAGCTGCTTCGTCAGCAGATCGAGTAATGATACTTTAGCGACACAGGGTGATAACATCAACAGGGTGTTCTTTGCTCCAGGAGTCCATTGGAGAGCTTGTGTGACTGAGATCCTGCCGGAGCAGCGGAGGGATACGCAGAGGAACACTGAGTAATATTTGTTGTGATCAGGTCCCTAGAGTTTTAATGAATTAAAGTACAATATATTGAAAACACAGTAAATTCACAAATTCCAGAAAGACATAAAATGAATAATACAGGCACTTCAAAAAGCAGTAAAATAGAGCACTTTTAGTTCATAACCTGTGACATTCTGGTTGAAATTAGACTTGAAAATGACCGATTTCAGTCGCAGTTACGCAGGTTCTGAAATGAAAGTTCTCTTTATTTTAATGCTTTTTGAAGTGCCTGTATTATTCATTTTATGTTTTTCTGGAATTTGTGAATTTAATGTATTTTTCAATATATTTTACTTCAATTCATTAAAACTCTAGGGGCTTGATGGACAGCTTGAATTATCAGTTTTTTTGTTTGGTTGCTCTACAAGGATCTTGGCCTCCCTAGGACCCATGAGCACCCAGCAGGGAAACCCACTCAACGTGAAATTAATTGTACACAGAGGCGTAACTAGAAACCTCAGGGCCCAGATGCGGGAATCCATGAAGCCCCCCCCTTGCAAAAGCATACTCCCCCACACACACAGTCACCCCCATGCACTGGACTCCTCCAGGTCCATAATGTCAACTCCAATCAAGCCGCGTCCGATTTTTTTCCAGATCCACTATGACCACTTCAGTACATCCCATTTTTAATGTATTGTGCACCAGGTTTATCTCAGAGATCCACAACAATAAAACTCACAGTAATGTGCGGTGTGCATGAGCGAGTCCTAGGTGAGGCCCTGACCCTTGCCAAGCCGCCCAGGTGAGCCTGCTGCCGGCTGTGTGTGCCCCCCTGAACCTAGGGGCCCGGTTGCAGTAGCACTCTCTGCACCCCTGGTGGTTACGCCCCTGAATCTACACCTTTTTCTTTGCTATTGCTTTTCACAACTTCTGTGCTGACTAAAGGTAACTCTACTGATCTCTTATAACAAACTTGCACTTCTCGACTTGGATATTTATAAAAAACACAATGAGCCTATTCTGCAGAAGTTTCTGAAAGATCATTTAGCGATTACCAAAGCCAACACCGACAAGTTCACTTTGGTTTTGATTCTGATGTTTGAGGTAGGCTTAAAAAAAACGTTAATTAGTATTTAGTGAGTGCTTTAAAAAATGAAAAAGTTTAATAGAAGTCTCTTTTTTTTGTCTTCCAGGATCTGGAGCACAAATCACACAACACGTATGAAGTACTGCATGAATAACATCTAAAAGAAACATCATTGTGACAATCCGAGCAGAACAAAATACATTTATGAGCATTGCTATCGTGTCTGATCCTACAGAGGGTGGGCTCTATTCCATAGATGGTGCTAATGTAGCGTTTCGATATATAATCGATAGCGCTAGGAGAAGTAAATTTTAATGTCTGGAATTCATATTACATTCCTGATGCTACACTGGGGTGAAAATCTGTTTGCGCATCAGAGCTTGCGCGAGCTTAATGTACTTTGAGCATCCTATGCCTAAAATGGGGAGGCGATCATTAATTAGTGTTTTGATGAATGAGGTGTTACAAAGAGCAGGCAAAAATTAACGTTGGGATGCAGAGAACCAAATGTTACACCTCTTAAAACTTAAATGTTAAATGATTCTGTAATTGCAAAATCATATAGCACTCCCTAAATCCCCCCCCCATTAAATCCCATACTAGTTTTTCTTCCCGCGCTGAGAAGGTTTGCCCGATCTGCTGCTTTTTCTGGCCACGATCAGAATGAAACTGGGGACAGATAGTTCCCATTCTCGCTCTGCGATCACTCTGCAGCGCTGCGCGATCTCGGAAGCGCAACCCTCGCAGTCCTATGGACTTCAGGAGTTTATACTTGTGGCGGTACAGAATCGCTACAGCCAGTATCCCAGCGGTTAGCGCTGCATTCCAGGGAGAGGTGCTGAGGTAGCACAGATTTACCCAATTGGTGTCCCCATGTTAGCATTGTTATAAATTAAATTCCTATTCATATTTACCAAAGCATGCAAGTTAGATTTCTGTATTCTGTTGTTTTGTCCATCGTGTAAGGCGTGGCACAGCATTACACTAGCTAAATGAAGACATCACACACAGAGTTCGTTCTTTAAATATCTGGAATTCCTTTGTTAGATCAGCTCTTTTATAGAAGACAGGACATAGAAAAAAATCTCAGATTTACAAGCCAATAGGATATTCCCAACGTCACAGATAATTAGCATTGCTAACACTGTTACCATATATGATTTAGACAAAGACATTCTTTATGCCCAGATTCACGTGTTATGTTGATAGAAAGGGGAGAGGGAAGGTGGGACTGTTTACAGCAAGTATTCTACAGTTAAAGAAGAGGGCTTATTAATTAAAATTATTATTTATCAAGCATCCTTATGTTAGCATGAAGATTGGAATAGGGCCCGGTATTTTCCTGAAAGTTGGTGGTGGAAAGTAGTATTTTTATATAATATATTCTGTTTATTACGTGTAATAGTGCTGCATGACTTAGACCGTGTGCGACCTCAGGAGCAAAGTCTATTAATTTGTTCCTTATACAGTTAATATTTGAAAGTGAACACTAAAGTTCGATGACGTCGGTCCTGTAGAAAACATATGTATGAAACTAAGCTACTGTATCATTTTAATCATTGTTAGCAGTTCAATGTGAGTGCGTGTTTTATTCTTTTTTTTGTTTGGCAGAACACAGCTGCATATATTTCTCATTCATCTCAGCTTCTAACTTATTAAGGCTAGGGTCAGACGAATGTATGTTTCACGTCGTCCGTGAAAAAGTGCGTTCGAACGAATGGACGTATTTTTTCATGGAATACGCGATAGCGGTCATACGATGCGCATTTCCGTCCGTGATTTTGTATGGATCATCAATAAAACACTTTTTGCGTCTGCACGTTATGTTGGTCGGACATTAGCAGCGTCTGACGTCTCCTAATCACACACACACGTCGCTAGCGGACACAGCGCACTCTGTACGTCAGTACTAGCAGTATCACATTCTCAAAAAAATGCGTTTGTTTGCCACTTGCGTTGCGCAGCCGCACTTCCGTGCGGCCGTACTTCGTATATTGCCCATCATTGGCCGTTATTTGCTGCTACTACGGCCGTGATAAAGTGCGGCTGCACGCGCGTTCGCACAGCGTTCGTCTGACCCTAGCCTTAGGGCAGAACACTTCATTTCATGCATCATGTAGCTGAATAAAAATGTTCAATACTGTAAAATATAAATGATCTGATGTGTTATCCGCTGCACTGATTTGCTCCACAAGAAACATGTTGCAGATTGCCTGGGATTTTTTTTATTGTTTGTGAATTTGTTTCAAAATAAATACTGTATGTGAAGATGATGTTTTATAAACATATGCATTGGTTTTGCATTGCATTACAAACTTATGATGTCTGGATGATTAACAAGGACTATTTCAGGAGTTCAGTGGCATTCTTAAGTGGACGTTCAGAGTTGATTCCTGGAGTTGCGGGACTGGAGGAAGGAACTGCAAAACTGCAAGGCTCACATTTTACTCTGGTAAACTCACGTCTATATCATGCTTTCTCTCACGCTTCTGCTCTTTACTTCTACCTTTCTCCTTAAATGGAACTCCTGCCCTCTACCACCGACCCCTACACTATCTGCATCTCTCCCTCCCTCCTCTCGTCCCACATGATGGCCTCGCATGAGCTCCTTTGTTCCCTTAGAACATGGTCTCCCTCAAACTCTCGTGCTGCCAATCACTCCCACAAATCCCATTCCCACCTTCTCTTTCTCACCCTCCTGCTGTTACTCTATTCAGGTGACATATCCCCTAACCCTGGCCCCACAACACATCCAATACTTCCCTCTCATCCTATCTATTAGGGCCATGGGTCAAATCAAAAGGAGACGTCTGGCAGCTCCTACACTATTTTCAACATACTCTGGAGATTCATTTAATTATGCTAGTATTCATCTATTTCCTTATTAAGTTACAAAAGATGTATGCTAGTTCATGATTATAATATTGATCTCAATAAACCCAGCCTATTATTATTATTATTATTCTTTATTTATAAAGCGCCAGCATATTCCGCAGCGCTGTACAATAAGCACAGTATAGACAGGGTTACAATACATTGAACAACATTTGACAAACAGTACAGGAGGAGATGAGGGCCCTATTCCTGTAGGAACTCACAATCTAGGAGGGTTGGGGTTGGAAACAGGAGGAGAGGACTGTAAGGTGAGAGTGATTGATGGTTGTGTCAGTGAGTTGGATGGTAGGCTTCCCTAAATAGGAATGTTTTAAGGGAGCGTTTGAAGGAAGAGAAGTTAGGGGAAAGTCTGACAGTACGAGGGAGAGCGTTCCAGAGAGTGGGGGCTGCGCGTGAGAAATCCTGCAGTCTATCATGGGAAGAGGTGATGCGGGGAGAAGCTAGGCGCAGGTCACTGTTTGACCTTAGGGAGCGGGCTGGGGTGTATTTGGTGATTAGTGAGGACAGGTAGTGGGGCGCTGAGTTAGTGAGGGTTTTGTAGGTAAGGATAAGGATTTTGAACTTAATTCTGCAGTGGATGGGGAGCCAGTGAAGGGACTCGCAGAGGGGAGCGGCAGAGACAGAGCGGCGGGTGAGGTGAATTAGCCTGGCGGAGGCGTTCAGGATGGATTGTAGGGGGGAGAGGCGGGACAGAGGGAGGCCAGATAAGAGATTATTGCAATAGTCGAGTCGGTAGATTACCAGGGCGTGTATGAGTTGTTTTGTGGTGACAGCGGTAAGAAATGGCCGAATTCTGGAAATATTACGCAGTTGGTATCGGCAGGAGGAGGAAAGAGACTGGATGTGGGGGATGAAGGAAAGAGCAAAGTCAAGTGTAACTCCAAGACAGCGAACTTGGTTTGATGGGGAGATGGTGATACCCTCCACCGTGATAGAGAAGTCAGGAGGTGGGGAGGCATTGGAGGGAGAAATAAGTAGGAGTTCAGTCTTTGACATGTTGATCTTTAGGTGGTGGGAGGCCATCCAGGAGGAGATGCCAGATAAACAGTCACTGACTTTTGAAAGGACAGGGGGAAAGAGATCAGGGGTAGAGAGGTAGATCTGAGTGTCATCAGCGTAGAGGTGGTAATTAAAGCCAAAGCTGTTGATGATTTTGCCCAGGGAGGAGGTGTAGATGGAAAAGAGCAGAGGACCAAGGACAGAGCCTTGAGGTACACCAACAGATAGAGGCAATGAAGAGGAGGAGTTACCAGCAAAGGACACACAGAAGGACCTGTTGGATAAATAGGAGTCAACCCAAGCAAGTGCAGTGTCACCGAGACCCAGAGAGTTAACAGTGTCAAAAGCAGCCGAGAGGTCAAGCAGGATGAGAATAGAATAGTGGCCGTGTTTTTTAGCAGTTAGGAGGTCGTTGGTGACTTTGGTGAGGGCAGTTTCAGTTGAGTGTAGGGGACGGAAGCCAGATTGCAGGGGGTCAAGTAGGGAACTGGAGGACAGGAAGAGGGAGAGGCGGTTGAAGACTAGTTTTTCTAAGAGCTTTGATGTGAAGGGAAGCAGGGATACAGGGCGGTAGTTGGATGGAGAGTTGGGGTCTAGGGATGGTTTCTTTAGTAAAGGGGTAACTAACGCGTGTTTGAAGGCGGATGGAAAGGAGCCAGTGGAGAGAGATAGGTTGAAGATGTGTGTGAGAGCATGGGTGAGGGAGGAGGAGAGGGGAGGAATTAGATGTGAGGGAATGGGGTCGAGCGGGCACGTGGTGAGATGTGAGGAGGACAATAAGGAACTGACTTCCTCCTCAGTGGCTGGGAGGAAGCGGCAGAGGGTGGCAGAGGGGACCTGTGGGAGTGGAGGTGGCAGATAACTATCTTGTGTTGGGATGTTGCTTCTGATAGTTAGAGTTTTACTGAGGAAGTAGTCTGCCAGGTCTTGAGCGCTGAAGGCAGCTGAGGGGGGAGGTGCAGGTGGGTAGAGGAGGGTGTTGAAGGTAGACCAGAGCCGTTTAGGGTTGGAGGCAGGGCCGTAGGAAGGGCGAGGCAAGTGAGGCACGTGCCTCGGGCACAGCTGTGAAGGGGCGCAGCTAGTGCCTGTTCTATCAGATTCAACTAGTGAGATTCCTCCCACTAGGTGGAGGAACTCATGGGGGAGTGTAGCTGAATGGGAGGTGCTAGAAACTAATGGACGGCCCCTGCTGGATGGGAGGAACTGATGGGCGGGCGCAGCCACCTCCGTGGGTGTACCTGGCCGAAGGAGTCCATCCCCGCATCGCCTCCTGACAGGGGTTGGGGCCAGATCACTCTCAATCATTTACTAGGGTGCAATAGCGTACTAAGGGGGGGGGCGTGCCACCCTGGGTGACAGGTGTCACAAGCATACAGGTGGGCAGGGGAGGGGGTGCAAAAAAATCCAAACGCTAGTCCCAGGGATTTGGATTTCCCCTGACTGCCCTGCCACACTTTCATCAGCGCTGTGTCTGCTTCCTGCGCCCCCCCCTCCTTTCCACAAAGTGTGTGAGCCTGGAGACAATCGGCATCTGGCTCCTCCCCTACTCTCCTGTCATCATCCTGTGCCAGTGCAGCACGTGCCTGCTGATGGGGAGGAGGCTGAGACCCCCAGCATGGAGGTGCAGGTCTGGAAATGTGATTTATTTTTTAAAAGTATAAAATGCCCATCACACTGCAGAGCTCTGGATGCTGCTAGGGAGGAGGGAGGGGGGGCTGCTCTGTATGCTACTGGGGGGGGGCTGCTCTGTATGCTACTGGGGGGGCTGCTCTGTATGCTACTGGGGGGCTGCTCTGTATGCTACTGGGGGGCTGCTCTGTATGCTACTATAGGGGGGCTGCTCTGAATGCTATTGAAGGGGGGCTGCTCTGTATGCTACTAGAGGGGGGGCTGCTCTGTATGCTACTAGAGGGGGGGCTGCTCTGTATGCTACTATAGGGGGGCTGCTCTGTATGCTACTGGGGGGCTGCTCTGGATGCTACTAGAGGGGGGGCTGCTCTGAATGCTACTAGAGGGGGGGCTGCTCTGGATGCTACTAAAGGGGGGGCTGCTCTGTATGCTACTAGAGGGGGGGCTGCTCTGTATGCTACTATAGGGGGGCTGCTCTGTATGCTACTGGGGGGGGGCTGCTCTGGATGCTACTAGAGGGGGGGCTGCTCTGAATGCTATGGTTTTTCTCCTGTCTCTTCTCTAACATCCCTCACATTCTTCACGTTAACCCTCTCACTCCCTCCTCCCTGCCATTGCTGTGGATTCTGTGATATGCTCATACACACCGCACATTGCTGTGAGTTTTATTGCTGTGGAGATCTGTGATATGCTCATACACACCGCACATTGCTGTGAGTTTTATTGCTGTTGAGCTCTGTGATATGCGGTAATGTGCAGTGTGTATGAGTGTATCACAGAGCTGCACAGCAATAAAACTCACAGTAATGTGCGGTGTGTATGAGCCTGAATTGTTTTGCCGTGGGGCTCTGTAATACGCTCATACACACTGCACATTACATATACTATTGTCTGACACTTCCAGCACACTGTCTACAACTCCAATCACTCTCAGGCACCCCTAGAGTATATGGAGGACTGCCTGAGAGTGATATGAGTTGAAGGCAGTGTGCTACAAGGGTCATCAGAAAATATATATGGAGTTACATGGGCTATGTTTTATTTTGAATGCGTTATGGTCCTTAAAGAAGTGTCTCACTAACAGAGATGCTCCTAAAAGACTGTAAAACATTGAGCGCCTCTGTTAGTGAGACCCCCTCTAGGATCCATTACACTAGTCTATAATGGGGCCTGGAGGGGTCTCTTTCTCATAGAGACCAATTTTATTCTGAGCACAGGACCCTCATATTACAATCCGACCAGTAACAGGTTAACAATTCCAGGAGATTGTGCTTTTCAGCGCGAGGTTACTGTACTTTGCACTCGCTATGCTTAACATGGGGAGCGCAAAGAGTAAATAGCGTTAGGATTACAAAGTCCTAATGCTAATTACACCCCATTGTGGCTACTTAAAAGTTACCCACAGCTAGACGCTGGTGCTAAGTGATGCCGCTTCTGCAGAATCAGTCAGCACCAGCTGGAACCCCCCAAAAATCAGATACTTGCCTCTCATCCCACAGCGCAAAGAGTGGTCCGATCCACTGCTTCTGGTCGCGGGGAGCATCCAGGAGCTTAGCACTGCGCCACTGGTCGGGGACTCTGATTTTTAAAATTATGCGGGGGGGGGCACAATTTTCTATTTTTGCCTCGGGTGCAAAAGGAGCTCGCTACGGCTCTGGTTGGAGGACAGCGTAGATATAAGAGATGAGAAGAAGGATTGTTTGGCCAAGTGGAGGGCAGAGGTGTATGACCGGAGAATAAACTTGAAGTGAACAAACTCAGCTTCAGAGCGGGATTTCCTCCAGGCACGCTCTGCGGTGCAGGAGCATCTTTGCAGGTAGCGAGTTTGGAGGGTGTGCCAGGGCTAAAGCTGGCGGCGTGGGGCCTTACAGAGTCGAAGAGGAGCAAGAGTGTCTAGAGCAGAGATAAGCGTAGTGTTGTAGTGATTAGTGGCAGCATCAGGGCAGGTGAAGGATGAGGTATGAGGGAGGTGGTGGAGTAGGTTGGAGAATTGATGGGGGTCCACAGCATGTAGATTTCTGCGAGTGTGTGCGGGGTGGGGGAGCAGGGTGTTTAGGAAGTCCAGATAGGTTGAAAGAGAGAAGGTGGTGGTCAGAGATGGGGAAAGGGCGACATTTGAACTCAGAAATGGAGCAGAGGTTGGAAAAGACCAGGTCAATAACGTGACCATCGCGGTGGGTAGGGAGGAGGGAGGATTGTGTGAGTCCAAGGGAGGACGTGAGTGAAAGAAGTTTGGAGGCGGCAGGGGCAGAAGGATCGTCAATGGGAATGTTGAAGTCCCCGAGAATTAGGCATGGAAGATTAGAAGACAGGAAGTGAGAAAGCCAGGTAGCAAAGTGGTCAAAGAACTGGGAGGTTGGTCCTGGTGGGCGGTAGATGACTGCCACCCTGAGGGCCAGAGGAGAGAACAGGCGGATGCAGTGTGTCTCGAAGGAGGAGAAGGAGAGGGATGGGGGTGGAGGGAGATGCTGGTAGGTGCAGGTGGGAGAGAGCAGGAGTCCAACCCCGCCACCATTTCTCTCACCCGGTCTGGGGGTATGGCTCAAGTGTAGACCGCCATGTGAGAGAGCAGCAACGGAGGCCGTGTCAGAGGGAGTTAGCCAGGTTTCAGTTAAAGCTAGGAGGTTGAAGGAGTTTGAAAGGAAGAGGTCATGGACGGCTGTGAGTTTGTTGCACACAGAGCGAGCGTTCCAGAGGGCGCAGGAGAAAGAGGACAGGCGCTGAGGGATTATGGGAATGAGGTTGCTGGGCTTGCAGGGAGGTGATTTATGTGCGATGGAGATAGGATGAGAGGGAAGTATTGGATGTGTTGTGGGGCCAGGTTAGGGGATATGTCACCTGAATAGAGTAACAGCAGGAGGGTGAGAAAGAGAAGGTGGGAATGGGATTTGTGGGAGTGATTGGCAGCACGAGAGTTTGAGGGAGACCATGTTCTAAGGGAACAAAGGAGCTCATGCGAGGCCATCATGTGGGACGAGAGAGGGAGGGAGGGAGAGATGCAGATAGTGTAGGGGTCGGTGTAGAGGGCAGGAGTTCCATTTAAGGAGAAAGGTAGAAGTAAAGAGCAGAAGCGTGAGAGAAAGCATGATATAGGCGTGAGTTTACCAGAGTAAAATGTGGGCCTTGCAGTTTTGCAGTTCCTTCCTCCAGTCCCGCAACTCCAGGAATCAACTCTGAACGTCCACTTGAGAATGCCACTAACTCCAGGAATCAACTCTGAACGTCCACTTAAGAATGCCACTGAACTCCAGAATCAACTCTGAACGGCCACTTAAGAATGCCACTGAACTCCAGGAATCAACTCTGAACGTCCACTTAAGAATGCCACTGAACTCCAGGAATCAACTCTGAACGTCCACTTAAGAATGCCACTGAACTCCAGGAATCAACTCTGAACGTCCACTTAAGAATGCCACTTGGAAATGACACTGGAGCCTGGCTCAATGGAGCCTGTTATAGTTGTTATATAGGGCGGACTGATTGCATTCAGGCAGTTAAAAAGTCAACACCTGAAAAAGTCAACACCTGAAGCTGGATGGGCTGTGTCAATAGGGCAGGAGATTCACATGCTAATTAGAAAAGCAAATGGTGGAGAAAAACAAAAATAAATAAAAAATAAATAAAAACAGCAAAAGACCAAGGTAACGTTACAATGTGGGTGCCTGCGAATACTGGGTGATGGAGGTCCTACCAGCAAAAATATGCAGGGGATCAGTTGAGATGTGGGTGTCTGTGGATGATGGGTGATGGGTGATAATGTCCTACCAGCAAAAGTATCAGGGATCAGTTGAGATGTGTGTCTATGGATGATGGGTGATTGGGATAATGTCCTACCAGCAAAAGTATGCAGGATCAGTTGAGATGTGGGTGTCTGGATGATGGGTGATGGGTGATAATGTCCTACCTGTGGAGAGAGGAGACACAGGAATTAGGGATCGTGATGGCGTAGGGGATCTTGGATAAAACTCCAGGAATCAACTCTGAACGTCCACTTAAGAATGCCACTTGGAAATGACAATGACAATGACAATATGTAAATATTTAGGTTCTGATAATGATAAATATACATATATTAATATCAAATTTCACGTGGCATGGCGGGTTAATAATAAATTTGCAATGCTTAGTTGGGGCAGAAATATTGAATTCCCACATTTACTTGTTAGGACTTGGCCCCTGATTAGGGCCCTATTGCAAGCGTGTCGTTAGTGTTAATGAGTGGGACCATTATACTTAACAGCTCACTTGTTAACCAGAATGGATCTCCGTCTATTCCAGCCGAGACACAAACTGTACTGGCAGCTCAGCATTAACAGTAGGTTACTGCTATGATTTGTATAGGAAACATTAAGTTGCGAGCAGCAGAAGAATAATAAGCAGTTCCAAGGTCGCTCCTTATTATCTGTACTGTGCTTCCAGAGATGTGAATATCATTTGCTGTTCAGTAATTGCAGGATTCAGTCTGCATTTCTCCAAGGTAATCATTAAAACCTGGCTTGTAAGAGATCCCTGAGGACAGGGTTGGGAATCACTGATCTAGTGGAAAGTGAATTTGCAAATGCAAATCAAAAATTTGATCTAAAAAATACAAAAACAATTCCAAAAAAATAAATAGACTGTTTGCAGAAAATGAAAAGTATAAACGGTTGAATAACCGCCGAAGATCACCTGTATTTCGCTGGCAATTCGCGAATATTGGCAATTTGGCAAATTTCCAGGTTTTGAATAGCGAAATGGCCCTGAAATTGCACCATATGGGGAAATTCATTGTGCGGTGCAATTTCGGGGCCAGATCGGCTCTGTGAATAACCCTATAATAAATAAAGATACATTAGGAGCAGACAACTCTGCCCATGGGATAATTGTCCAGCTAAACCAGCGCTTGAAACAAGTGCTAAGCCAGACATCTCGTGAGTTTACAATCTAAGGGACAAAGAAATGTGAAACAAGAGGGAGCAGGGGGGGTGGAGCTAGTGGCCAGAAATAATATAGCTGGGATTGCATGGGGAAGGACCAGAAGTTTGGACTAGTTAGGGTGATTAGCAAAGTGGAAGCAGTTGGAAGGGAAGCTACAAGGTTTAGACCGGGACTGGTCTTCGTATGAAAATGTCTAGATACTTAATGGAGTCCTTTATCTTGCATTATTTCACATGGGGTCTGCATTATCAGCATACAGGCAGAAATGGCCTTTGTCAGATAAAGTAAATTTGAGGAAGAAAAATAATAAAATGGTGAGATCTCCTGCTTATGATGATTTGTAGTGATCATAATGAGATTATTGGCGATGCAGCGTCCAAAATATACCTATAGAATATAAAAAAATGTGTTTGTGACATAATGCCTGTGTATGGAAATTACTGTAACACCGTGTATCTGTACTGTACAGGGATTTTCAGTAAATATAACTGAATCTTATCCCTGCACAGTATCCCAGAGCCCCCCTTTAGTTCTGTTTTTTCCCTGTCTGTTGTAAAGTTTGTTGAAGTGACTTACCATAAGAATGGGAGCTCCTCCTTCCAGTTCCTCTGCTGTCTTCGTGGGGGATAGAAGGATTTACCCTTAGACAGTCATCACCTTGTGACCGACTTTATTAACTTAAAATAAAAAAAAAGTTATCTGGTCAAATAGGTAAAATAGGCGACAATAGACATTAAGGGCTTTTCAGGGAGAGGTGAAACTCAGGAGAATGACTGAAGAAGTGAAAATTCTAGGTCAAAATAGACAAACCAGAAAAATTCTCCCATTTATCTCACTTTCCAAATCAGCTATTTGGTCTAGATTGTTCTCTTCTCCTGCCAATTCTCCTGGTTTTCTCCTCTCTCTGAATAACCCCTATAGTTTGAAACAAAAAGCATACAGTTTTATTCAACATAGTAACCTAGGAAGGAAATAAAATGGAGGAAATAATGATAAAGGGGCATACAATGAAAGGGGGACATAAAATGGAGAGAATAATGGTATGGGGCATATAATGAAAGGGGGCATAAAATGGGGCATGCAATGAAAGAGGGGCATCATAAAATGGGGCAATGAAAGACGGACATAAAATGGAGGAAATTATGATATGGGGCAAACAATGAAAGAGGGGCATTATAAAATGGGACATTCAGTGAAAGAGGGACATAAAATGGAGGGAATAATGAAATGGGGCATACAATGAAAGAGGGACATGAAATGGGGTATATAATGAAAGTGGGAAATAATCAGGGGCATAATGAAATTGGGCATACAATGACAGAGGGACATAAAATTGGGGTATATATATATATATACATACATATATAAAAGATGTGAAATGGGGAGGGGGCTAAAATGATAGTGGATCATCACCTGTGTTTCCAAAATCATTGCACCAGCTTTGTTTCACTGCCCAACCTTCACCCAGTGCCTCCACAGCCATTGACCTCTCTGCATGTCTCTGAAATTGCACAGGAGACACATTCGCTGACTTACAAGTGCACACAATTCACGTCAGTCACTCTGTGAACAAATAATCAGACACAAAATGTGGGTTGGTTGTAGGTGTGAGTATATGTAAAACATTAGGAAACTGGAAGAACATTCTGTATTAGTGCAAAAGAAAAGAATAAAAGTTATTTTAAATGGAACTGGAACCTAAGGTTATAAATACAGAATGCGAGACTTCACAACACATTCATACAAACAAGATGTAAAAATAAAGTTGAAATGTGATGAGGTGAGGGGGCTTCACTGCCATCTAGTGTCTACACTTTAAAAATTTAACAGTCTTGAACAATAGGCTTGAAAAAGACTATCGAGTCGAAACGTTGCCTGGTCCACTTGGGTGGAATAAAAAGAATCTCCTACTAAATCCTGGTGTTGCGTTATCTCTATATCGGGATACCTCGGGACTCCATATGTTTTGGAAGTACATTTCCCATGAGGCTCAGCCATCCTAATGGCTACACATCATGGGAGATGTATTTCGAAGACATCCGGAGGAGGGCATGTAAAATCACTCTGCACAAATGCGTATGTAAACTAGAATGGGGGAATTCAGTCTTGCATGGGAAGAAGGTAAAGTCACGTACTGGTACCGGGGTGGCACCAGAGTATGAGGGGATGGTTGAGCCCAAGTTGCAGTATACTGCACAGACACAGGAACGGGTGGAGGTGGATGGAAAACAGACTGACCAGATTGCTGAAGATGGTAAGTGCGGTTGCTGGAGTCCAAGGATATGGTGAGTGGTTTGAAATACAGGAACAGATATTGGGATAGGGATTCTAGACAAGGCTGGGGTTATACAGGAGCGACAAAGCACAGCACTTCTCTCTGTGGGGAATGAAGCACAATGATGAAGCGAGGATAGGAGGTGGGTGTGGTGCCTTTATTTTGCGTGTGGTGTGACGTGCTTGGTGTTTTAACTACTTGTATACTTGAACCAGTGCTGGATCAGAAAGAAATTCTTGAAGCAAGCCACTAGGGGAGTTCCAGGATGTCTGTTGTGATATGAAAGCTGGTTGCAGACAATGAATGCTGAATGCAGGTTCAGGGGTTCCAAGGATGGAACGTGACAGTATCCCCCGCCTTCAGGGTCACACTCTGGGTGACCAAGGAGTGTCTATAGGATGCAATGCCCAAGTTCCTGAGTCTCTGTCCCAGGTGGGTACAACAAAGGTGCCCTGCACGGTATAGGGACCCGGCTCCGCAGGTGAGGGGTCTGGACAAGTAGGAGTGACACGGTCACGTAGACTCCTGGAGACAGAGTGACACAGGTAGGAGGCAGGGTTACCAGGGAACTTTGTGCCCACATAGGCAGATGGCATCGGGGTAGATGTAACCTGTGGGATGTCCTGGATCAGTCCAATGGCGGATCCTGTAACACCGGCCTGGAGACGATTCTTCCTCTGTTGTCTCCGCGCCCTAGATTTAGATTTCTTCTTACAGGTCACATCTGCCTGGGTGCTGAGGACAACAGGATCGGTTGCCACGATGGTGCCCACATAATCACATTGTTGACCAGGTGGCCCTTTGCTACGCCGTGAGGTTTGCGGCAGGCTTTCAGCTTCAGAGTCATCTGTCTCCCAGTCAACGTCTGACTTTTCATGGAGTGCAGGTTTCAAAGTCGCAGCGATTATTGGTCTGCTGGGCATGTCATACCTTGTATCGGTAGGCACACAGGTAGGCATGTAGTCCTCTTCACTGGTTTCCCATTGATAATCAGACTCATCGCAGGAAGAGCAGATGTTTCGCCATGCTTTCATACAGGGTGCGGTGGTGGCAACCTCTATCGCCTCCCCCCTGGTGAGTGCGCTGTCCCGGGCAGTATCCCTCAATAACTCCTCAGGATCTGGATCGTCTGAGGGTATAGAACCGAGTGGTGTAAAATTATACAAGGGGTCATAACCCATACCTTCAGCCTCAAGGATCGTCGGATCTTGCTGGTTGTGAGTGATGGGAGTGGTTGACAGAGTCATAACATGTTGAGTAGGTTGACTCGCAGCTTCCCTGATCCGTAATGCTTCCGCAAATCTTTCTAGATCTTCCTTACGGACCACCGTTCCATTTGAGGCTTACATACAATCTGGGGACAGAGGATCTTGCTGGTCAGGAGTGATGGGAGTTGTTGTTACACCCGGAGTCTGGATGTACATAATCTCCATAGGGGTTGGAGGTTCTGGTTCCACTGACGTACTTTCAAAGTCCATAGGAAGGACAGATTCTGGTTCCACAGGCATGGTGGTCTCTGTCTCCATAGGACTTTTTGACTTGTCTTCAGAGGTGGACTCCAGAGACACCCTTCTTCTTGGCACAACGGGCACAGACCTTCTGGGGGCAGGTCTGAGTACAGGGAGTTTGGGTTCTAGAGATCTCCTGGGGCCGGTTTGGGTAGGGGTAGCGGTTTAGGGACAGCAAGTCTCTTAGACACAGGAGGTCTCCTGGGAGCAGGATTGTGCAGGGGAGCCGGTTTAGGGCTGACAGGTTTTGACCAAGTGTTAAACTTTTACACGCGCAAATCACCGCTGGAATTACAATCCTTGTGCGTTTTTTCATCCGTCGATCAATAACGCGTGTAAACCTAACGCACCCAGTACCGGCACCCAGTACCGGCACCCAGTACCGGCACAGTACCGTCACGTGCAGAAATCAGTGTGCACACTATTCTTTTCACGCGATTCAGCCAATCAGAATTAAGAACCACAATTATCTCACGTTAAGTTTTTGCGCCTGCCAAAATCAATCTGAGGATATATGCTGCATCAATAAAAAATGCATGCACAACTTCTCCATTTTTATTGGTTTGGTATGTGTAGAATGTGTAACTATACTTTGCTGTATTGTTTTTTTTTGGGCTGGTGTATTTGGTTTCAGCCAGGTTGATAGAATTTGCCATTAACAGCACCAGCTTTTAGGAGTTGCTAAAATTATGCGCGCAAAGGCTATGTGTTAAATCCTGCACATAGACTGTAATACCATCCGCGTACCAGCGCACATACACATTTGCGCTCACAATGTTAAGTATAGGACGCGCAACGTACAGTAAGCTCGTGCAGGTTCACCCGCGGTAGACGATTACGTGCGTTTGTTGCACTGACTATGTAATACGGCATTCAGCGCAAAGGGTTTTACCCCTTGCGTTAATAGTTTTTTTGCGCCGGCGCGAAGATTGTAATTTAGCCCGAAATGTGCTGGATACTTCTGGTCTACACAGTCGCCCTGGTAGGGAATAGGCACAAAACCGTTTTTCTGCATATATGCTCTTCCTTATAATTACATTTTTCTAATTTTCTACTAAACTATATAGACTTGCTAATTTATTGTGGTACACAAAGAGTCACCATTACTCATATGTCTTTTCCTAAATTGTGAAAGGCGTTCGTTCACTGCAGTTCTCGGTATTTGAAGCAAATCGCTTCCTCTATTTGGCACAGATTGCCCCCATCATATATCATGATCCTCAGGAAAAGGAGAGCAAACATGATCGTGGACATGAAGTGTTGTTTATTGACAGGTAATACCAAACATCATTTATTATATATAGCATCATACCCAATTATATTCAAAAACAAATATTTGTAATAGAATATGACTTTAATGCTTGTAACGGCATCAAAAATCAGTCTGTGTGTTAGATTGTATTTATTAGCAATCTTATTAGCTAAGGAAATACTAGGAGGAATATAACAAGTGAAAAGGTGTGGCAGTGAGACAAAGGTGATTATTATATGGAAGGACGAATGATACAGATGGAAAAATTAGTAAGATTAAAAGAAACATATTAAAGAAAGGCACGAGCTTCTATATAATCACAGATGTCATTTTTGTTTATTCTGAGATTAACCCGACACCAGTGTTCGCGTACATACACCTGACTTGTGCCCTGATTGGCTATATACCAATCAGAAAGCAAGTATAAGTTCGTCTTTAATCTCTTTGCAGAGGATAATACATACTTTTGTATTATAGTTATTGTATTAAGACATGTTGTTTTCTACTAGAATATCTGTTTAACATTATGAATGGAAAAAAAAATCTCAGTGCCCTCTCCATTTTGGCAACTTTTTTAAAAAAAAGAAAATCCTATGTATTTTATCCAACGAGAAACTCAGACATAGACTGTTTTATTGTTTTGTTTGTATGAATTATTCAAACCTGTTATTAATGTACTCAGATTGATGTTGCTTATGAAATAATATGACATTCGATTGTTCAGTTTTAATATGTCTATATATTTATAATATTTTTATCAGAAGAATAAAAGTAGCTGTGCACTACATTCAGTTTAGAGGAAGTAATATACGTTAAGGAAATAATTGCGGATACAATTTCATAACAATTCTCCGTTTCAACAGTCACCATTTTCAGGATAAAAAAAAGAGAAACAGTATCAAAAGTAAGATTCTAACACATGGTTAGAAAATCTGTATCTGTGCTACCTTGTGGTTTATGCTGTTTATAAAATAGTAACATTTTATAGTATAGTATAGTATAAAGGTTTTCTGTAACAACGCTGCCATAAACAGCTGACACATAAAAGCAGTAATGGACTGTTCCAAGACATTGATCTCTGACTGCATAATAAAAACAAGGGCAAGTAAATAGTAAAGGGACACACTAGCCATTGTGGCCCTTTAATTTATATATCATGATGAACTATGTGCCCACCTATGTGTCCTTGGGCATCCTGGCAGGATATGACTGGCTTCCAAGGTGGAACACATACTCTAAGGTTATCAATCAGCTTGTGCTGGACAGACATCAAAGGATACAGACAACAGGCATCCTGGGGCAATTAGCGCACAGTATGCAATGCACAAACCCCTGATCTCTATGATTACAAGGAGGCTGCTATTTACTAATATCTCAGTATTCTGCCTCCCTAGCAAAGCTATGAGGCGTGGGTGCTTGAGACTAGCTAAGTCTGTATTGACCAGTACTCACACAATGAAAGTTCAGCAGACAGTGTCAACTCAGCAAAACTGACACGTAGAAAGATGAATCCAGTTGAAAACTTTAATGATCAGACTGACAATCTTTGTAATAGTGTACAGCAATGCAGGTGAAAAGACGTTCGTTCTGTCCAGCGTTGAGCAAAGATGGCTGCTCAATGACCAGTAATTACCTCAGAACTAGACTGAGCATAACGGGGTGGAGCTAGCTGGATGCAACAAGGCTAAGGGAACCCATCAGAAACAAAATAGTTATAAAATAATAACTGTAAGCAGCAAAAGGCAGATTCAACACATAACATTAAAATATACAAATAAACCCTGAATCATGGGGCATGACACTCAGGGCCATATTACATACTTGGTGCTAACTTAACCAGAGCTGTTGTAAACTTCCCAGAGCTATTATAGAATATGGAGGTTTTAAGTTTTACAACAGCTCTGGTTAAGTTAGCACCAACTATGTAATATGGCCCTCAGTGTGACACATAATACACAGAGTACACAATACAGGGATGTCTGGTGACTTACATATAAGTCTTCATTTCAAAGAATAAAAAAAAGCAGAAACAATACACATAGTTGAAACCACCTGAAAACAGTTCCCAGAGACACTCAAGGAGTCTAGAGATCACATCAACAGAGATGCATACTGAGATACACCGGCACACATAAAAACACTGACATTCAACACAGACTGACAGAAACACACATGGAGACACCGGGCGGACTGACCCATCGGGCACTCGGGCACTGCTTGAGGGTCCGCGGGTCAGTAGGGGCCCGGTTTGGGGCGACACAGTGGGCCCCTGCCAGTTTCCCTCTGCCTCTGATCATAGAAATTAACAAGCAGCCAGCGGCGTACTCTGAAAATGCCGCGGTGGCACCTGCGCCGCCCCCTCACGTGACGTGTCACGTGAGGGGCAGTGCCAGTGCAACGTGCCTGCTCCAGTTTTAGACTGGGCTGCAGGAGCCACCGCGGCATTTTCAGAGTGCGCCGCTGGCTGCCTGTTAATTTCTATGATCAGAGTGAAACCGGTGGGGGCCCACCGTGTCTTCCCAAACCGGACCCCTACCGACCTGCGTCCATCAGACAGAGCCAGTGAGCAAGGGGGGGGGGCGGGGCAAAATAAATCCATGTTTGAGCTGCTGGGGGCAATATATATCCATGTTTGAGCTGCTGGGGGCAATTGATATCCATGTCTGAGGTGCTGTGGGCAATTTATATCCATGTTTGAGCTGCTGGAGCAATATATATCCATGCTTGAGCTACTGGGGCAATATATATCCATGTTTGAGCTGCTGGGGGCAATATATATTCATGTTTGAGCTGCTGGGGGAAATATATATCCATGTTTGAGCTGCTGGGGGCAATATATATCCATGTTTGAGCTGCTGTGGGCGATTTGTATCCATGTTTGAGCTGCTGGGGTGATTTATATCCATGTTTGAGCTGCTGGGGCAATATATATCCACGTTTGAGCTGCTGGGGGCAATATATATCTATGTGTGAGCTGCACATTACTGTGGGTTTTATTGCTGTGGAGCTCTGTGATGCGCTCATACACTCTGCACATTACAGTGAGGTTTTTTGCTGTGCAGCTCTGTAATACGCTCATACACTCTGCACATTACTGGGAGTTTTATTTATGTGGCGCTCTGTAATGTGCAGTGTGTCAGGATTGTACAGTATCTTTTAAAGTGATCGGCAGTTTCCCACATTTTCCACAGGGACTTTCTGTGCCACGGCTCAGCCTTAGCTGCAATTAGTGAGTGATGGCTGCTGCAGCAGTGCGGTGGCCATCTGTAAGTATGGAGGGGTGCACAATTCGCTGCTGGGTCCAAGTGGATTTTCAAAAAGCTTATTTTTAGGAGTTCAGAAATAAATTCTTTAGCACAATAATGTACATGTGGGTGTTGTGTTTTAGGGGGTGTTTTTTATGGGTGTGGCCTCCCGTGGGTGTGGAACAAGGGGGCCCTATGACCTCCTACTGCCCGGGGGCCCCATTAGTTGTCAGTCCGCCCCTGGGAGACACTGAAAATGACAGACAATTACAGACACAGAGACGCTGATTGGCCTAGACATGGAGTCACTGATACACAGACAAACTGACAGCCACAATGAAGAAGTCATTGACACACTCACACACAAACAATGACATACACTCACAAGCACAGTGACTAAAAGACACACATAGGGACACAGCCAGGCACACAGACACTGGCAGGTAAAGACATAAACCAAAAGGCATACACCAGGACATTGACACACATGCCTACACTGACAAAGACACTTATAAACAGACGGAAAGATAAAAACATACGCAGTCAAACAAAGCAATACACAGAGAAATTGGCAAACACTGACAGAGACACACAGACATGGCAGACAAAAACTTGAATACTGTTTTGGTATTGACCATATTTTATACAAGACATACTGCGCAAAATTTGGTCTCCTCTCTTTGGCAGCACCCCTCTAGAATAGGGATGAGCGTTCGGTTCGGATCAGTTCGTCCGCTCGGCCTTTCGTCGAACTCCAAACATTTCCGCGTGTTCGCGGCATGTCCCCCCCACGTCCCTGAGGAGCAGACACAAGCGAAACGCCGCGTTGGACGTGCTCTATTAACCCATTTAAGGTTTTCCTCTCGTTGCATGCCTGAGCTGGACGCATCTATATTTCATAGAGAACAATACTATTACAGCACAATCTGTTTGGGTTGTGACTGATTGCCCATAACCGTTCAGCAACATTGTAGCATGTTTAATGTTGAGATGGATTTTTGATCTCATGATCCCCTTTATGTATTATATGAATTTTCTTGCTGAGGAATACACTTTTGGCTGGGAGATTGCTACTGCTTGCACTCTATTGTGATTTCTCAATCAGTGCATGCAAATTGTAGCTACCAGGTTCACTCCTTGTCTTTATATTTACCAGCTGTATTCCGTGACGTGGACGATTTATGTTTGCACCTCATCGTGACGCTTTTGAGTGGTGCATGCTAATTACAACAACAAATTTGGTGACATATGTCTTTAAGCATTTAAGTATACTCTAACGTGTGCATACTTTTCTGAGGGGATCCTTAGGCATCTCTTGCTTATTATTCTTTTCAGGTGGTGGTTCTCAGTTTTTGACATACAATTGTTGTCACAGAGACCTCACCCTGCATTAGATGCCTTTTGTGATTGGTCACTGACCTTGAGTTATGGTCTCTAATTTATGACTTTTTTGTGTGTTTTTTATACATTTTGTGGGTGTGTACATTTTTCTCAGAAGTCCAATAAAGGTTTAGAATTTTAATCATTTGTTCCCACCTTCCTTTTGGGTTCTTTGGAATCAAATTCCTCCTTCATCATTAGGGCTAAGTCCTGCAAGTTTTTGGTGGATGATTGCTAGTACTCAGAAGCTATAGTAATCACTTGCCACTCCACGCCTCACCCTGTTTTGAGTGGGTGCTTTCTTCTAAAAAAAATCACTAAACTTGTTCTGCATGTTCTAAAACGTCTCCTCTTTTCATACAGGCTGCCGCCCCAAGCAGTTGTTTATGAATAGATTAAAGGAAAAACATTTATCGTCATTTAAAATGTCATTTGTTTGTTTTTAAATGTTTCTATACATCCTACAAATCCGCCACTTTAAGGCCAGGTTATGGGGAGCTCCTAGGCACGATATTTGAAGGAATTTTTCGTTTTTATTCTTAACCTTTATTTCATGGAAAACTGACTGTTCCTTTAAAAACGTTTTTTTTAAAAACGTTTTGCCTTGTTTCCTGTCCCCCAGGGCACTACCCGGACTCCCATACACCTTTTATGGCAAATATCTAGCATATATGCCCTCTTGGATGGCACTCTAAAAATCGAACGTTCGGGTCCCATTGACTTACATTGAGTTCGGATCGTGTTCTAGATCGAACTCGAACTTTTGAAATTGTTCGAGTTCGAAATCGAACCAAACACGGGGGCGTTCAGCTCATCCCTACTCTAGAAGACCTAAAGAGGGATTTTTGAAAAGGAGAAAAGAGAACGAGAGAAAGAGTAAAGAAACTTAAGGACATGTTAATGTGCATAATTTGCTAACTATTGAATTCATTGGCGCTACGCTCGTTCCTATTTTTTGTGTTTTGTTATAGGTTTTTAGGGTAACCTCCGTGTATCGGCGTTTAGCGAGCATATTGTGCATATTCTCTGGTGGGAGCTTCACTTCCCCTCAGCAATACACAGAGAAATTGACAAACACTGACAGAGACACACAGACATGACAGACAAAAACATGATCCCCTTTTGCTCATTTTTAAGCACAAATACTTCTCAATGTTCACATATTAGGCAAATTGAACAATTTAAGTTCAAAGGGAGCATAAACACATACTACTAATTTTTCCCAGCATATTGTTTTCATGTTCTTGAATATATACATATACTGTAAATCTCATAGGCCCCTTGTAGGAGCATGGAAATGCGGGTCCACCGGTGGGTGTCAATTTATTTTTCATGTAGACTTCACATACCCTTCCGCTCTTATTTTCTTTTTATCTGCCTCCTTTTCTTCCTGCACTTGGAGAGGGTGATGTTCCAACAGTTGCAACATTTTCCCAGCAGAGGCAGCACACGGAGTTACCTGAAACATACGTGTTGTCCTGACAGCACCAGCAAAGCAGAGGAGAGGCTAACAATTTATGTGGCTCCTGCTTGCTCTGCGTGATTTTAATACAGCCTGCAATTTTAAGCCAGAGCCAGATAGATCACCAGCAAAGGAACATCAATCCACTGGTGGGGAACAAAGGGGGGGGGCTGTTTTTATGACTTCCACCATACCCACGAATACGGATGAGCTGAACACCCCCGTGTTCGGTTCGCATTCGAACTCGAACAATTTCAAATGTTCGAGTTCGAACCCGAACTCAAACCGAACTTAATGCAAGTCAATGGGACTCAAAAGTTCGATTTTCAGAGTGCCCTTCAAGAGGGCATATATGCAAGATATTTGCCATAAAAGGTGTATGGGGGTCCGGGTAGTGCCCTGGGGGACAGGAAACAAGGACAAAAAGTTAAAAAAAAAAACGTTTTTAAAGGAACAGTGAGTTTTCCATGAAATAAGGGTTAAAAATAAAAACTAAAAATTCCTTCAAATATCGTGCCTAGGAGGTTCCCATAACCTGCCCGTGAAGTGGCGGATTTGTAGGATGTATAGAAACATTTTAAAACAAAAAAATTACATTTCAAATGACGGTAAACGGTTTTCCTTTAAACTATTCAAAAACAACTGCTTGGGGGCAGCAGCCTGTATGAAAGACATTTTAGGATACGCAGAACAACTTCAGTGATTTTTTTGGCTAATTTATGGTGAAAGTTATGCAGGCTTTGGATGAAAGTAACAATAGGTGCTTTAAAATTGGGCCTTTAGTGTCGACAACAGTGCCTTCACACCGTAACCCATTTGTGGTATTATGGAAGAGTGCAGGTTTGGACCATGCGGTCCTATATTAGGGATGTGCGTTTCGGGATTTCGGAATTTTCACTAAATTTCCCGTATCGTGCATTTGGATTCGGCCGAATTTCCGAAAATTTTCGGATCCGAAAACGACAGATCCGAACAAATTTCTGAGCCGAAATGAAAAAACTTTTCGGAGTTTTCGAATGGACTAGAAATGTGTAAAATCGAAATTCATTTTCGTTCCATTTGTGATTTCGGCTCCATTCCTGATTTCGGTTCCATTTCAGTAATTTCGGACAACGTATTTTTCGGTTATATCGTTGGTTCTGTAATTTTGTATCATTCCCATCTCAATGTATCCTTCCTGGATAACCAAAGAAATCTCAATGTATCCTTCCGGGAAACCAGAGAAATCTCAATGTATCCTTCTTGTAAAACCAGAGAAATCTCAATGTATCCTTCCTGGAAAACCAGAGAAATCTCAATGTATCCTTCCCGGGAAACCAGAGAAATCTCAATGTATCCTTTCTGGGAAACCAGAGAAATCTCAATGTATCCTTCTTGTAAAACAGGAGAAATCTCAATGTATCCTTCTTGTAAAGCATGAGAAATCTCAATGTATCCTTCCTGGGAAACCAGAGAAATCTCAATGTATCCTTCTTGTAAAACATGAGAAATCTCAATGTATCCTTTTTGTAAAACATGAGAAATCTCAATGGCAGAATTATCATATCGACAGAATTATCATATCGACAGAAATATCGGATCCGAAAAACCATTAGTTTACGTCAAAACGAATAGACACTTTGAAACGAGGTTAACAGACGTTCCGAAAAACATGAAAATTTCCGAAATCACGAAAAAAAAGTCGATACGAAAAACGAACCGAAACGAACCGAAACGGAAATCAGCCGAAACGAGCCGAAACGAAAATTTACAAAATCCAAACGAACCGAACCGAAAAAAAAATCGGTGCACAAGTCTATCCTATATTAAAAAGATATGAATCTGGTAAAGGCGTCAGTGCACCCAAATATTGTGCCTTTGGTGGCAGCAAGTGCCTTCACACTGTAACCCTTTTGTGGTATTGTTGGAGAGTGCAGAGTTGGACCCTGCAGTCCAATATTAAAATTATATGAATCTGGTAATATAGGCGTCAGTGGCAGTGCACCCAAATATTACTGCGCTATAGTGTATGGCAGGATGGAAGTGCACCAGCAGTAACAAGCAGCGGAATATACCAGACAGGGGCACAGAGTGAGAGTAATTGTTATAACAAAACCAGCTCAACAACATTTAGGCACTAGTACTGCGCTACTGTTAAAAAACGCACGTATTGCACGCGTAAAAAAACCGCAGGTGTGAACCCAGCCTTACAGTATAATTAATGCAGCATATGATTCCATACACTGCCGGGCAGCACCTCTACAGTTTGTGGATCCAGGAATCAGGTGAGTATTAGAAAGAAAAAAAAAAGTTTTATTTTATGATGCTGGGGACCTTTTTTAAAAATGTGTCGCCTTACCTTAGCCTGGTGGTCAGTGGGGGCTCCCTGGATCCTGGTTGGGTGGAAGGGGGGTCTGCCGTGGCTCCCTCCCTGGAGTCCCTGCGCCATCTGTGCATTTCAGACTGGGTTTTTTGCCTTCTTTTGGATCAACAGCAGTAGGTTATGTGGGAGAGGCTGAACCCGATGGACGCATGTCTTTTTTCAGCCTATATAACTATGTAACTATGTAACTATGTAACCTCTCTGCCACATGCACCCGGCTGGCCAGCCCGCACAGTTGCAGCTCTGTAATCTTGCGGCCACATGCTCCTCAAGTCAAGGGGTCCTCAGAAGGGAGGCTCCGGCGGGCTGCCCTCTACAGTGCCTTATTTAGAGGGTCTCGTCTGCCTGATGTTTTAGCAACAAGAATGTTTTATCCCATAGGCTTCAATGTTAAAAATATTCCCGTTTTAATTCAATATCTAGTAAACCATTGCTTATAATATTCTGCAGTAAAGAGTCTCTTTTAGTTTTTTTAGGATTTTTTAAGCATCTTTTATACTTTTTTCCAAAAAAAATTTTAGAACTCCAACCGAACAGGCCAAAAAGTTCGAAGTTCGCAAACTTTAGAACGGCCAATGTTCGAATCGAACTCCGAACCGATCGAACCGAACATCTCATCCCTACCCACAAGCTGGTCTCCAGGTGTTTCCTAGTGATGAACAATGTGATAGAATTGTCATCTTATGTTTTTGTCCACATCTTTGAATTGAGATCTTTGACCTTGTCAACTATAGACGATGGTGCGTGTGTTTGTGTATAACGCTGATATGTGCATCCCATTACACAAACTACCTATTAGAAAAATATTTGCATATTTGTTGGCTTAGTAATAACCATGTGCAATCAGGGATACAGTCAAAGTTCATGGTCTTCAACTTGAACCAGGTAAGGAAAATCCAAAAAGTGTTGGTAGGGAGTGGGATCTGGTGCAAGGGCAAGATCAGCACACAACACAGCAATTGTATGTGCCATAATATTCAATATATAAATAAAAGATTTTTTATTACCATTTCAGTATTTTTCAGCATGTGGATGCAGCAGACCAGTGCAATCAGCATCCAGCTAATTCCTCAGTATCCTGCAGTCGGCCAGTCGGTCACTTTCAACATTATTGGAGGATCTGGACAACTTTTTCAATTTAGATGGTATAAAGGACAAAATGCAAACAATAATATTGTAATCATCCCATATTTTGCTAGTCCATTTCCTGCATCATCTACAAATTTTCCTCGAGCCAAAGGGTTCTCGAATGGCTCATTGCAAATATCAAATCTGGCTCTTGCCGACCAGGGTAAATACAATTTGGAGATAATCTATGCACCATTTGCGACACATCAGGCCTCTGTGAATCTGATTGTTTATGGTAAGTAATATGTGATCTCAATATTTGTCATAATCTAACATGCACAATCTGTGAACAATAACTAAAAGACTCCAGCCAAAATCTCACGCTCCTCCCATACTGACCATTTAAAAAGATAAGGTGATCAGGATGAGTAGAGAGTTCCTTTAAGGAGATTTACTTTCATTTTATTCTTGCTTGGCACACATTAACAGTCCACAGCATTTCATGCTCCAGAGTCTTATTCAGAGTCAATGTTGTGTTTTGCCAGAAAGCAAACCCTGCATTCAAAAAATGTAATTAATGTAAATGTGCTCAACTTTAATTATTTCTGCATTGGTGAATCCTTTACAGAAATATTGCTGAGCTCACATATTCTATACTTTAGATGGTGTCAATTACCTGACACATGTGTGCATGTGGTCGCATTATTAGTATACAGGCCTTTGTATCAAATCCAGCAACTGTAATAAAGATAGATAATAAAATGGCCAGATCTCCTGCTTATAGGGATTTATAGTGATCATAATGAGATTATTAGCAATGCAGCTTCCAAAAAATACCAATAGAATGTATAAATAACATCTGTATGTGGCATAATGTCTGTGCATGCGAATTACAGTTACACGCTGTATCGGGGGTTTTCTGTCATTATAAACCCTAACTCTTATCTCTGTAGAGTATTGAGTGACCCCAGAGCTCTCCCTGTGTTCTGCCCTCTTTTCCTAGATGTTGTATTACAACAGCAAAAAGTTTGAACTCTTGGTTACATATGATGTGCTAGCTGCTCCATGTAGCTTGTCTACAGTAAGATAAGGTGAAATGGCGAGAGATAAGACAGTGGATTCATTTCTCTACAGCTCTACAGGGGGCACATTAATTCTACTTTAAAAAGTATGCAAATTGGGTTTTGATACGCTAATGATTGCTTTTCAATGTATTACAACGCAAAATCGCGTTAACTTGATTCAGAATCATTGTATCACTGGTGAAGATGGCGCAGTTTAGTACTAACAGGCACTTATTAACAGTTCCACTTATGGAACACAGGAATATGATGTATCATGTTCTTTGTGCCTTTTAAGACTTCGCTTGACAGGACATTAAGCCATAACCTTCACTCGTAGTATTAATTTACTACTATATGTTTAGTTCGGTTTGGCACCCTGGCTCGCCAAAGTAAGAATTAATCACCATAACAAATCAAAGTCTCAAGAGAAGGTGAGGAAGACTATCCTCCCCAGGTTATAGCATTCATTATAATTTGACTTCAAAGGTTATATGTATTGATCTAATTGGGAAATTTTCATGCAAAGTGTTTGTTCTCTTATTTTATCATTCAGTCACAACTTTCCCCTCATTTTCTCATGCTATGTCATTAATCAATCATGTTGTCAGTAATGTTAATGACGTTATATTTAAAAAAAGAGTTAAAAGTACACCCAAATTTTATTATGTAAGCTACTAGGTTTCCTTTATCGGTGCATCTTCGTATATTATTAACTTTAATACAAGATTGAATTTTCAGTAGTGTTACTTGTGTTCAGAATACGGATTTAAAGATAAAATAACTCTTATTGTGTTAAGAACCTTGTAAATTTCAATATCTTTTGTTATGCATGTTTCCAGAGACCACTACTCCACAAATGATGGAATCCCCTTCATCATCCGACACAGCAGTGATTGTTGGAATCATCTGTGGGACCATTTTAGGGATCGTATTGATAGTTACTGTAGCAATACTGCTGTACAAGAGATTTGTAGTCACAACTAACCAGATGGAAACAGGTGAGCGGTTTTTGAAGTGGTGCAATTACTGAAGAATCAAATGTGACAGAGAATGAGTAAAAAGGCAGTTAAAGGACAGTAACAAATCTTAGAGCAGGATTTGCCGAGGAAACCTTCTCCACAGGCTTGGGTGCACCGGGGTGTCATTACAGGAGGCACCGTGTCTCGCTGCTCCCTGCTGCGCTCTTCGACCTGGTGTCTGAAGATGTGATGCAGGTGCACTATGTATTATCTATTTACAAGCTCAAAGAGTCAATTCTTTCTATGACTTATCATAATAAGCACAGCCTTATCACCAGCACTCCATCAGTGATAATGCTTAAAGGATGATTAGGTATCCAGGTAGAGGCAGGGCACATACTTCACTAATATTACCTTCATAAGGTGCCACACAGACCAGGGTGGCCCAAGCCCCACTCCAAATACAGTAAACAACAATGATGGACCGGGCTCTCATGCGAAGGTAAAGTACAAAGGTCTTTATTATGGACGTTAAATCCAACAACATTTTGGCCCCTGTCCAGAGTTATTCTCAAAGCTACAGACAGGGGCTGAAACCTTTTGGGATGTTGTGTCCATAATAAAGACCATCGTACTTTATCTTCATCCATATCCCTGAGCCATCTTTGTTTTTCCTACATTATAAAGTATTTTATTTACATACCACCACATTTTATGTAAAGTAAAACATTTACAGGAAGGCTGATGGCTGGTCAGCAGGTTTCATACTATGAAGAAACATCATTAAGCATAAATCACACGATTAAGCTTGTTGCGAAAAACATATAACATCCTTCTCTCTGTTAATCACGTTGGAGCGCAAATGATTGTCAAAATAGTTCCACTTTCTATAACGGCCATGTTCTGAATATAAGATAAATTGTCACTTGTTCTGAAATAAAGCTGCCAAATCAAGTGTGTTTACTGGACACATATAAATTTCTTATATTAACATACAACACAAAAAACAGATGTCCTGCAGTTTGTTACTACTATCCTATGCTGCTTAATTACTGTAATATCCTGAATTTCTATTACATTTGGAATATATAAATTTTAGTCATATGATTCCCGAATATATATATATATATACTGTGTGTATATATATATATATATATATATATATAGTTATGTTTATTATTGCAGAATCCACTTGCACATCACAGCAATTCAAAGAATATATATATATACATCCAAGAAAAATACGGTGGGCGTAGAACTCTATCCCCAAGTTAAATGGTTAAATGCCCAGGTACTTCAACAAAAGGGCATATACATAACAAAACGAAGCGTTAGGAGCACTCAGTGACTTACTAAAAATATATAGTTTATTAGATGTACATAAAAACCAACGTTTCGGCTCCTGAGAGCCTTATTTAAGGTTGATGAAGGCTCTTAGAATACAAAACATTGTTTTTTTATGTACAGTCATGGCCGAAATTGTTGGCACCCCAGAAATTTTTCCAGAAAATCAAGTATTTCTCACAGAAAAGTATTGCAGTAACACATGTTTTGCTATACTCATGTTTATTCCCTTAGTGTGTATTGGAACAAAATCAAAAAAGGGAGGAAAAAAAGCAAATTGGACATAATGTCACACAAAACTCCAAAAATGGGCTGGACAAAATTCTTGGCACCCTTAACTTAATATTTGGTTGCACACCCTTTGGAAAAAATAACTGAAATCAGTGGCTTCCTATAACCATCAATAAGCTTCTTACACCTCTCACCCGGATTTTGGACCACTCTTCCTTTGCAAACTGCTCCAGGTCTCTCTTATTGGAAGGGCGCCTTTTCCCAGCAGCAATTTTAAGATCTCTCCACAGGTGTTCAATGGGATTTAGATCTGGACTCATTGCTGGCCACTTCAGAACTCTCCAGCGCTTTGTTGCCATCCATTTCTGGGTGCTTTTTGACGTATGTTTGGGGTCATTGTCCTGCTGGAAGACCCAAGATCTCGGACGCAAACCCAGCTTTCTGACACTGGGCTCTACAGTGCGACCCAAAATCCTTTGGTAATCCTCAGATTTCATGATGCCTTGCACACATTCAAGGCACCCAGTGCCAGAGGCAGCAAAACAACCCCAAAACATCATTGAACCTCCACCATATTTCACTATAGGCACTGTGTTCTTTTCTTTGTAGGCCTCATTCCATTTTCGGTAAACAGTAGAATGATGTGCTTTACCAAAAAGCTCTGTCTTGGTCTCATCTGTCCACAAGACGTTTTCCCAGAAGGATTTTGGCTTACTCAAGTACATTTTGGCAAACTGTAGTCTTGCTTTTTTATGTCTCTGTGTCAGCAGTGGGGTCCTCCTGGGTCTCCTGCCATAGCCTTTCATTTCATTTTAATGTCGATGGATAGTTTGCGCTGACACTGACGCTCCCTGAGCCTGCAGGACAGCTTGAATTTCTTTGGAACTTGTTTGGGGCTGCTTATCCACCATCTGGACTATCCTGCGTTGCGATTTTTCATCAATTTTTCTCTTCTGTCCACCCACAGAGAGATTAGCTACAGTGCCACGGGTTGCAAACTTCTTGATAATGTTGCGCACTGTGGACAAAGGCAAATCTAGATCTCTGGAGATGGGCTTGTAACCTTGAGATTGTTGATATTTTTCCACAATTTTGGTTCTCAAGTCCTCAGACAGTTCTCTTCTCCTCTTTCTGTTGTCCTTGCTTAGTGTGGCACACACAGACACACAATGCAAAGACTAAATGAACTTCTCTCCTTTTTATCTGCTTTCAGGTGTGATTTTTATATTGCCCACACCTGTTACTTGCCCCAGGTGAGTTTACAGGAGCATCACATGCTTGAAACAATCTTATTTATCCACAGTTTTGAAAAGGTGCCAAGAATTTTGTCCAGCCCATTTTTGGAGTTTTCTGTGACATTATGTCCAATTTGCTTTTTTTTCCTCCCTTTTTTTGTTTTGTTCCAATACACACAAAGAGAATAAACATGTGTTACTGCAATACTTTTCTGTGAGAAATACTTGATTTTCTGGAAAAATGTCCCCCATGACTGTATGTCTAACAAACTATATATTTTTGATAAGTCTCTGAGTGTTCATAAGGCTTACTTTTGTAACATGGGTGTAAATATATATAGCGAGTAAAAATAGCGGCACTCTTGGTCTTCGTATTAGGACAAGTTTATTGTAGAAAATTCAACGTTTCAGTCCGCTGTCCGCGGACTTTCATCAGGATACATAAAAAATCAAACAGGACATATATATATAACAAATTACTCACCAAATTGATATGTTCGCCCTCCCTGAGCTGAGCCGACGCTGTCTCCGTCGGATGACGTCAGCCTACCAGCTCCCAAATGTGACACACCCATCACCTAGGCAACTGAATGCCTTCCAAACGGAGCGCTATGAACATAGAATCTGTGGAAGAGGTTGCACAGCGTATGACACAGAGATAAACATAATATCCAATAGTGCACACAGACCTCTGTATCTTGATAATGTCAAAAAAGATTACAATATAACCGCAGTCTAAAGTTCCCCGTTATAGAATATATAAAAAATGTAATTAAAAGCAAAATATGGAACGAATGGACGAAGCAGCTGTCAACCAAGTGCTTAATGGAAAAAAAAGCAGTATTATGCACATAAAAAGTACCTAATATGTGGGGAAACTGGGGGCCATATCAGGCCCAAATATCTGTATAAGTTTGGAAAAGATTAATGGATGTCTAAGAGAAAGTTCTCTCATAGCTATAGAGACCAGAGAAAAGAGGAAAAATGGAGAAAGCCTTGCCTCATTAGGACCCACTCAAAAAGCGTGATTTTTAATGCTGCGGGACTATGACAAAAATGCCCTAATGGAGTAAATGAAAATGTACCAAACACATCTGTAGTGGACTACACAGTGGACCAATCCAAACTGTGGAACAATGGTCTCAACAAAACCTATGCGTAGACCACAAACACAAGTATTAATATGTTGCAGTATTCCATCCCTGTCTACTAATTACTAAGAATCCCACGTGGGTCATCTCCTAATCTAGTCCAGTCCCTGAGAAAAAGACTCCCTAAACACCATTCATAATCAATGGATGTAACATGTATATAATGCCCAGCAACCAGTATCTACTGCATCAAAGAAAAGGCTGATAGGACAACCTCTCATTCAACCCCTTAGGGCAGATGGTATCTAACTCCCTTATCCAGTACATTTCCCTACGTAACAGTAAATCACTCCAATCACCCCCCCCCCTCCTGGGACGTGGTACATGGTCAATGGCCATGAATTTCATGGCCGGTAACTGGTGTCCCTTCTCTAAAAAATGCCTGGCAACCGGTTTGTCACTGGCACCGTCCCCATAGGCTAATCGAATAGAGGACCGATGTCCCCTAATCCTCTCTCTCAAGGTGTTATCGGTCTTGCCAATGTAATGTAGCCCACAAGGGCAGGAAATTTTGTAAATCACGTGGTCTGTCGTACAGGTAATACAATGTTTGATGCAATACTTTTTACTGGTGTGAGGGTGATTGAATGAAGAGCCCGAGATCATGTGGCTGCAGGTTACACAACTCAAACACCTAAAACAGCCCGGGTGTTGAGTAATGGCCTCATTTGAGTAAGAGTGTATAGGGTCTGTGTGCACCAAGAGATCTCGTAAATTACGAGACCTCCGGTGACTAAATAAAGGTGGTCTCTGAAAATCCCTAGGGAGAGTATCATCGCCCCTGAGTATGGCCCAGCTCTGTTTCAAAATATGATTGATCTCGTCGGACCTAGGTGTATATGCGGTGGAGAAAACAAGCGTAGAATCCTTAACAACCTTCTCTACTGTATCTCTTTCACAACGGGCAAGGGCATCCCTTAGTGTTTTGATATGATAACCCCTATCTAAAAAACTTGACCACATCTCCTGGATCTGGTTCTGTGCCCGTTCCTGATTAGAATTGTTCCTCAACACCCTTAAAAACTGTGTATAGGGTAATGACCATTTAGGATGAATGAGGTGTGAGCTACTCATATGCAGCACTGTGTTACGGTCTGTAGATTTCTGGAAAAGTGTGTACTCAATGTGTTCAATACTACGGTTAATTCGTAGATCCAGAAAATCGACCGAATTCAAACTTATTTCTGCCGTGATTTTTATAGGGGAACCCAGATTATTTATCTGGTCAGCCATTAATTCTGCTCCTTGTACTGTGTCATCCAAAATAATGATCACATCATCGATAAATCTTTTATAATACAATATTTTGGCCCCAAATTTAGCAACAATCTCCTGTTGTTCAAACCAATGCATAAAGGCATTGGCATACATAGGGGCGACCGCCGCCCCCATGGAAGTCCCAGTCACCTGTTGGTACCACAAAGATTCAAAATGAAAATAATTACAGGTCAATACCAGCTCCAATAATTCTAAAACAATATATTTGTTATATATATGTCCTGTTTGATTTTTTATGTATCCTGATGAAAGTCCGCGGACAGCGGACTGAAACGTTGAATTTTCTTCAATAAACTTTTCCTAATACGAAGACCGAGAGTGCCGCTATTTTTACTCACTGTGTTTGCCGAGTGGGCACCAGGCATGGGACCTTTCCGATTTGGAGTGCAGAAGTGACCGATCGCTCTATATATATATATATATATATATATATATATATATATATACACATGCACTGGATATGTGTTCAGAAAAGCATGATGGATAAAGAAACCCTATCTAAAGCAGGTTGATAGTCACTAGTGAGCATCCTTATTTATGGATTGGTGTTGTTAAAGTAATTCATTATTTTCTAGTAGCCAAAGATGAATAATAGCCACCAATAACTAGCCCTCAATAATGATTAGGAAGTCTCATTTTGTTTGCATTTAACCCTTAGGACACTATGCAGAAGTGCAGGGACCGTTGCCACAGTATTACAATGAACAGAGCATATCAACGGTATGTATGTGGTTAGATTCCAATAGGATATTTCCTTGACCTTTTCTACCAGTGCTTACATGTGCCTACATACTATACATTTAGAAGATTCTAGGATCAAGCTGTGCTCTGACCAGTTATATGACTAAAGTCATGGCCGAAATTGTTGGCACCCCAGAAATTTTTCCAGAAAATCAAGTATTTTTCACAGAAAAGTATTGCAGTAACACATGTTTTGCTATACACATGTTTATTCCCTTTGTGTGTATTGGAACAATACATAAAAAGGGAGGAAAAAAAGCAAATTGGATATAATGTCACACAAAACTCCAAAAATGGGCTGGACAAAATTCTTGGCACTCTTAACTTAATAATTGGTTGCACACCCTTTGGAAAAAATAACTGAAATCAGTGGCTTCCTATAACCATCAATAAGCTTCATACACCTCTCACCCGGAATTTTGGACCACTCTTCCTTTGCAAACTGCTCTAATTGAATTTAAGCAGGCATTGGATAGGCATAAGGCTATCCTAAACAAAAGATAAATCCAGGTAAAGTATCCATGTAATTGGGCAGACTAGATGGGCCGAAAGGTTCTTATCTGCCGACATTTTTCTATGTTTCTATGTCTCTCTTATTGGAAGGGTGCCTTTTCCCAACAGCAATTTTAAGATCTCTCCACAGGTGTTCAATGGGATTTAGATCTGGACTCATTGGTGGCCACTTCAGAACTCTCCAGCGCTTTGTTGCCATCCATTTCTGGGTGCTTTTTGATGTATGTTTGGGGTCATTGTCCTGCTGGAAGACCCAAGATCTCGGACGCAAACCCAGCTTTCTGACACTGGGCTCTACAGTGCGACCCAAAATCCTTTGGTAATCCTCAGATTTCATGATGCCTTGCACACATTCAAGGCACCCAGTGCCAGAAGCAGCAAAACAACCCCAAAACATCATTGAACCTCCACCATATTTCATTGTAGGTACTGTGTTCTTTTCTTTGTAGGCCTCATTCTGTTTTCGGTAAACAGTAGAATGATGTGCTTTACCAAAAAGCTCTACTTGGTCTCATCTGTCCACAAGACGTTTTCCCGGAAGGATTTTGGCTTACTCAAGTACATTTTTTTTTTACGCAAGAGTAGTCTTGCTTTTTTGGTCTCTGTGTCGGCAGTGGGGTCCTCCTGGGTCTCCTGCCATAGCGTTTAATTTAATTTAAATGTCGACGGATAGTTTGCGCTGACACTGATGCTCCCTGAGCCTGCAGGACAGCTTGAATTTCTTTGGAACTTATTTGGGGCTGCTTTTCCACCATCCAGACTATCCTGCGTTGAAACCTTTCATAAATTTTTCTCTTCTGTCCACGCCTAGAGATATTAGCTACAGTGCCACGGGTTGCAAACTTCTTGATAATGTTGCGCACTGTGGACAAAGGCAAATCTAGATCTCTGGAGATGGACTTGTAACCTTGAGTTTGTTGATATTTTTCCACAATTTTGGTTCTCAAGTCCTCAGACAGTTCTCTTCTCTTTCTGTTGTCCATGCTTAGTGTGGCACACACAGACACACAATGCAAAGACTAAGTGAACTTCTCTCCCTTTAATCTGTTTTCAGGTGTGATTTTTATATTGCCCACACCTGTTACTTGCCCCAGGTGAGTTTACAGGAGCATCACATGCTTGAAACAATCTTATTTATCCACAGTTTTGAAAGGGTGCCAAGAATTTTGTCCAGCCCATTTGTGGAGTTTTGTGTGACATTATGTCCAATTTGCTTTTTTTCCTCCCTTGTTTTTGTTCCAATACACACAAAGGGAATAAACATGTGTATAGCAAAACATGTGTTACTGCAATACTTTTCTGTGAGAAATACTTGATTTTCTGGAAAAAATTCTGGGGTGCCAACAATTTCGGCCATGACTGTATATCTTCTGTTATATTGATTGTGATCATATTTTTTTTATCATATATGTCATTAAACTTTCCTCTTCTTAGCATTCCACAGATACAGATACAGAGGTTCCCTCCTACACGGTAAGATCATTTTTTATTGATGTTCTATATAAAAAAGAAGCATAAACACATTTCTTTAATTCTTTATTTTGGCAGATATTACAATTAAGTGACATATCACAGCAATAGTATAATCTGTAGACACAAAAACTATTATGCGACCAATACACCATTTATATACCCTGCGGTTAAAACTGCAAGACAGGTTTAAATAGAGGAATGGAAAGGGAGAAAAGGAAATAACTGAAAGATAAATAGAATAGAGAGGAAAAAGGGAAAAAAAAGAGCCCCCCACACACACACACTCGTGGGATAGAGAGAAGGGATGGGGAAAGGGAAGGAATAAATCTTGTCCACCTGAAAATAAACATATTTTACATTGAATATTTTACATTGAAAAAATGTAAATCTATTCTTTCTCAATGTGTCATGCACAGGGTAAAATAAAATAGTGCTATATATTAAACGGATAAATAACACACATTGTTTCTAGGTAATGAAAAGAAAGGCTGTTTGTTTTGAATCCTATACTACATAGATCACACGATGATATAATGATGCACCAGCTTTGTAATGTAAATTATTTTTGAAATAAATGAACTTAACACAAGTAAGGAAGATATTAATGAACCAGTTACATTTATTTTAATATTTTATAAAGTTTGCATGGCTCACAGTCTTTCAATAACATTCTGAGTAATTTGATATGTATTCCAATAGGTGCATTTACAAATACTGATTTGCATAATTATGGTTGACAATAAGAATCAGCTTGATTCATATTGTCATAATACAGTCTACATACAAATAAAGAGGATAATTACAACAGTAAAGGTTAATTCAAAAGATGTTGCAGAAAAGGTGTTTTGTGCAAAAAGGGCTTAAACAATCCAACTTCAGATAATTAGCCATCCATTTTATTTATTTACTTACCTTACAAAAAAGGCATTTTTCTTGGGGAAAAATGGAACTAACATGGGTATGAAGTTTGCCCCCAATTACATCAATAGTTAAGCACTATCGATAATGAATTCCATAAATCCACTAGATTGTGATCCCTTTCAGGTAAAATGAGGTTATCTAGGATGATGACATGAATCATAGATTAATTTTCTTTATAATGGGACATCACAAGATCTTACAGTTACAAGCTTTTATAAAGTGCTAACAAGTTACGTAGCACTGTGCAATGGGAATAACAAATAACAGAATAACAAATATACATAAAAGTTATTTTAAATTAAAATTAGTCATTAGCATGCCTTGTTGAGGTGTTGAATGCTAGACCAGATTGGCTCACAAAAAATGAAGAACAGTGCTAAATCACTGACATTGTCAGTTAAACTCAGTGAGCTAAGGGTGGTTTCGCTTTACTTTTTAAAGAGAAAAAAATATATACAGTTCTTTGACCAAGAGTCAAACAGGTTTAATTAAACAGAAAGAATGTCTATGTGTCAGTACTTTCCAATTCAAATTTTTGCTCACCATAAGTATACAGGGTAATCTAGACATCGATCCCTTACTCGAGGTGCCGAGAGAGGTATCTGCTATGTAGTCCTGATGAGGCCAAATAAGGTTGAAAGAATCATTGGGGGCAGGGCAGCTATCAGGGGTGACAATGCATAAAATGTTCAGGGGCCCAGTGGCTCAAGGGGGCCCTGGCTCTTACCAAACAATGTGTCACTTGTCAAAGTGCCTCAGATGTAAGGACCCCATCCATGCCAAACTGAACTGACCTATCAGGATACCAGGAAATTTCCCGGTGGGACGCAGCAACTGGGGCCAGTTAAAGCACTCTGGCTAATCACTGAGGGACCGATTAGCATGGTATATGCCAGCTACAGGTGCAAAGCAAATGCTCTCCCAAGAGGAACCACATTTTATTCCCTAGAGATCTAGCCCACTCCCTGTAAAATAAGGTAAAGAGAAAAGGGGTGACATGTTTTATTTTTAATTAGTTTATAGAAATAGCCAGTTGAGGTGAGGGGAGTCCAACCAATGGTTCCATAAGGGGCCCTAAGATTCCTGATGGCAGCCCTGGTTGGGGGTTGCTGTAGCACTCAGGCAAAATTTACTTCCTTTACATTTCAGTACTGTTCATCCTTTCTGGGTGACAGCAGTCTGATTTGCATATGGAAGAGTCTTCACTGTACTTTCACACTTAAGCTAAAATGTTATTAGACATAGGGGGGGACCCACCATAGTGCAGGCCGCTACTGCTGCTGCCCATTTTGAATTCTCATAAACCAAGTTTTTTCTGTCCTAAGTATCAAATAATTTAAAGGATTCAATAATAAGAATGTAAAATGTTTTAAATTTACAGCATTAGAGTTGCATTAATATTAATATTAATATTTGAATACTGAAGAACATGTTTATTTCTTGCAGGGGCTACAATTTGTACATCAGAACTCCTATAACAGTCTGCAGGGATGATACTAATAGAAGACATTGTATCTGTGACTGGCATGTGTACATATTTTGATCCAAAAGGGTTGATTTTAAGAAATTCTGGAATATCTTTTGAATTACAGCTAATGTGAGCTTTTACTCTATTGGCGTGATGCCATTCCTACAGATATATGTTAGGTGGAGTCGCTTTTTCATGCCCTGTACTGCACCACATAGATGAACTAAGTGAAGTGAAGCCCAACCTTTGTCCTCAAGTCCCCCCAACGGGCCAGGTATCATAAGCACAGCATAGGTGACACGATTTGCTGCTCAGGGAGAGGCGCCGTCAAACATTAAGTATTTTATTGCGAACAGGCTTACATGCTGAATGGGTACTTCCATTCATGATTGATATAAAAGTGACATATAAGTATGGTCATGGCTTGGTTAATCCCTTATCCAGTGAACTGCACAGTCTCGAGGTTAATATCATGCATGATCATCTTAAAGAGATGCTTGATTTTAGACATGTGCACAGCACAAAATTTTGTTTTGAACTAATGGATTAATCCTAAAATGCAATTTATTTAGTTGCTAAAGAATTTTTTTTTCAGTTCTTTAGTATGAAAACTAATTTCATTCATCCGAAAACCAGTGGATACAATTACTATTGTAGTGGCTCCTCAGACGGCTGAGATCGCTGCTTGTTACAGTATCTCTCACTCTCAGCACAATGTGGGCCATATTACATAGTTGGTGCTAACCTAACCAGAGCTGTTGTAAACTTCCCAGAGCCATTATAGCCCATGGAGGTTTTCAGTTTACAACAGCTCTGGTTAAGTTAGCACCAACATTGTAATACTGCCCCATGTCAGGCAAAGCTGTTACAGTAACTGACTGCTGCTCATCACAGCGCTCAGAGTTTCAGTAAAACTAGTAAAACATATTTTTATATATCAGAGGTTAGAACAAAATTATTTCCTTGTTTTACTGAAACTGAGCGCTGTTACAGTAAGTTACTGTAACAGCTGAGCCTGATACATTTTACTGAGAGATAATGTAACAAGCAGCCGATCTCAGCGCTTACAGCCACTGGATTTAAAGGGCTAAAAAAAAAGGCTCCTCTCTGTATAATGTTTAGAACATCCTCCTGAAGTAATTAATACCCCTCTCTGTATACTGTATACAACATCCACCTGCATTAATTAATACCCCTCTCTGTATAATATATAGAACATCCTCCTGAATTAATTAATGTCCCTCTCTGTATAGAACATCCTCCTCAATTTATACCTTTCCCTGTATAATGTATATAACATCCTCCTGCATTAATACCCCTCTCTGTATAATGTATAGAACATCCTCCTGCATTAATTAATGCCCCTCTCTGTATAGAACATCCTACTGCATTGGCATGTGGAGTGTGCAGAACTTCGGATGTTGCGATGTTGCGCTCTTTGTTGCTGGTCTCCTTCACTCATCAAAGTAATATCACAAAAAGGACTGAAACTAAAATGTAGTGCATTATATTTTAGTTTCTTTATTTTTTTGTACTGAGCAGTTTCGTTTCTCTTGAGTCATACGAAAACTAAATAATCCCAAAATTCAGACTAAATCGTTTTAGTACTAAAACGAATGCACATGTCTGCTTGATTTATCCACAGCACTTTATTGTCTTAAAGTGGTCAGGATACGAGGAGTGCCACCCCCCCCCCCGAAGCTCCGATCTGGCAGAAACTTTGTGTGAAGTGGAGAAGTTTCCTCCATCTCACTCAGCAATGCCAGCAACCAGGATTTATAATTTCCCAGCTGCCCATCACCAGTTCAGTCACTAGTGAGCTGTAGAGAGCAGCAATGGATTGGATCTGCACATGCACGCACAGCTCTAATCCATCTTTAACTAGGGATGTGCGTTTCGGGTTTCGGAATTTCGGAATTTTCACGAAATTTCCCGATTCGTGTTTTCGGATGCGGCCGAATTTCCGAAAATTTTTAGATCCGAAAATGTCAGATCCGAAACGTTTTCCGAGCCGAAACGAAATATTTTCGGATTTTTCGAATGGACTTGAAATGTGTCAAACGAGGAGAACAGACCTTCCGAAAAACTAAAATTTTCCGAAAAACTAAAATTTTCCGAAAAAACGAAAAGTCGATACAAAAAACGAGCAAAGTGACACGAAAAATAAGAAAAATGGTCGATATTCCGAAAAATTTACAATTTCCGAAAAACGAAAATTTCCGAAATCACGAAAAGTCGATACAAAAACCGAGCATAGTGACACGAAAATACGAAAAATGGTCGAAATTCCGAAAACAAAATGTACCCGAAAAACGAGCCGAACCGAATCGAATCGAAACCGAAATCGGTCGAAACGAGCCGAATCGAAAATTTTAAAAACCCGGAAAATCGAATCGAATCGAACCGAAAAAAAAATCGATGCACAAGCCTATCTTTAACCACAGGCACTATGGCATTTGTATTCATAAAGAGAGCAAGTCCGTAGCAGTGAGAAATTTGTGGTTCCGATGCTACGAAAGCTGCGTAAGAGCACAAAATACGTTGCATAGCTGTAAAATTCGGAAGAGCCTAACCTGAGGAGGAGTAGGAACAGTTATTGCAGGATTAAGTCTGCATTTTCCCAAGGGAATCCTTAAAATTTGGCCTGTTATGGGGCCCGGAGTGAACCACTGATGTATAGGGATTGGGTGGAGGAAGACAAGATGAGTTGTATTGGTTGTCATAATCACTAATGCCACTGGTTGGGGAATGGTGGGGCCACGGAAGTGGCCTCAAACATGATGTGCGGGTAGACGAGGAGAGGTACAGTTTGCATGGTATGCTGATCTGAAGAGAAGGAATTTGAGGGATTTCTTGAAAGCCCGAAGATTAGGGAAGAGTTTCATAGGGCGAGGTAAGTCATTCCACAGGACCAGAGCTGCCCTTGTGAAGTTTTGGGAGAGGAGAGTTGGCAGTGCATGTGTAGACAGTGGACAGGCGGAGGTCTCCTATTGATTGGATTGTTCTAGCCGGGAAGTAATGAAGACTTGGGGGAGTCAAGTTATTGAGTAATTTGTACGTGAGCGTCAATATTTTAAAGTGTATCCTGAAACGTGCAGTAAACCAAATTTATGGACTACAAAATGTAATTTGAAATTATATTATTATTAAGGGCATTAATGATATTTTACTTGTACTGTATAGTGAACAATTTCACCCTATTAATTATTTAAATGATTGGTCCAGTTACAACTGTCTATTTTTCTGGCAGTAGGATTTTGATTCCATGATGGCCGACACTTTTACTTCTTTCACTGGGAGTTGTTGGCTACATAAAAACAGTTGTAGAGAAATTTGAAAACCTTGCAATATTTGTAACCCGAAGATGTCCTCTTTTTGTAGGACTGAGTCTGAGGATTCGTGTAAATTTGTTTATTTGTAATTGAGTCCTGTTTGCACTCCAACATTGCCATATCTTTACCAGTTACATATTTTTTTTTTCCCACTCAGCCATGGGCCTGGTATTCTGTGCCCCCCCCCCCGGTCATGATTCACTGCATTAGAGAATTTATTGCCCCAACATCCCCCAAAGATGCAATGTAATCCTGGATTTCTGTCTTTTCAGCATACTCAACTCCATACAGCTTACAGGGCAAGCCTCATTCACAGGGTCCTCCTAGCTCCCACCTGGACTAGGCGGTTGAAGACTAGTTTTTCTAAGAGCTTTGATGTGAAGGGAAGCAGGGATACAGGGCGGTAGTTGGATGGAGAGTTGGGATCGAGGGATGGTTTCTTTAGTAAAGGGGTAACTAGCGTGTGTTTGAAGGCGGATGGAAAGGAGCCAGTGGAGAGAGATAGGTTGAAGATGTGTGTGAGAGCAGGGGTGAGGGAGGAGGAGAGGGGAGGAATTAGATGTGAGGGAATGGGGTCGAGCGGGCATGTGGTGAGATGTGAGGAGGACAATAAAGAATTGACTTCCTCCTCAGTGGCTGGGAGGAAGCGGCGGGTGGCAGAGGGGACCTCCGGGAGTGGAGGTGGCAGATAACTATCTTGTGTTGGGATGTTGCTTCTGATAGTTAGAGTTTTACTGAGGAAGTAGTCTGCCAGGTCTTGAGCGCTGAAGGCAGCTGTGGGGGGAGGTGCAGGTGGGTAGAGGAGGGTGTTGAAGGTGGACCAGAGCCGTTTAGGGTTGGAGGACAGCGTAGATATAAGAGATGAGAAGAAGGATTGTTTGGCCAAGTGGAGGGCAGAGGTGTATGACCGGAGAATAAACTTGAAGTGAACAAAATCAGCTTCAGAGCGGGATTTCCTCCAGGCAGGCTCTGCGGTGCGGGAGCATCTTTGCAGGTAGCGTGTCTGGAGGGTGTGCCAGGGCTGAAGCTGGCGGCGTGGGGCCTTACAGAGTCGAAGAGGAGCAAGAGTGTCTAGAGCAGAGATAAGAGTAGTGTTGTAGTGATTAGTGGCAGCATCAGGGCAGGTGAAGGATGAGGTATGAGGGAGGTGGTGAAGTAGGTTGGAGAATTGATGGGGGTCCACAGCATGTAGATTTCTGCGAGTGTGTGTGCGGGGTGGGGGAGCAGGGTGTTTAGGAAGTCCAGATAGGTTGAAAGAGAGAGGGTGGTGGTCAGAGATGGGGAAAGGGCGACAGTTGAACTCAGAAATGGAGCAGAGGTTGGAAAAGACAAGGTCAATAGCGTGACCATCGCGGTAGGTAGGGAGGAGGGAGGATTGTGTGAGTCCAAGGGAGGACGTGAGTGGAAGAAGTTTGGAGGCAGCATGGGCGGAAGGATAATCAATGGGAATGTTGAAGTCCCCGAGAATTAGGCATGGAAGATTAGAAGACAGGAAGTGAGAAAGCCAGGTAGCAAAGTGGTCAAAGAACTGGGAGGTTGGTCCTGGTGGGCGGTAGATGACTGCCACCCTGAGAGCCAGAGGAGAGAACAGGCGGATGCAGTGTGTCTCGAAGGAGGAGAAGGAGAGGGATGGGGGTGGAGGGAGATGCTGGTAGGTGCAGGTGGGAGAGAGCAGGAGTCCGACCCCGCCACCATTTCTCTCACCGGGTCTGGGGGTATGGCTCAAGTGTAGACCGCCATGTGAGAGAGCAGCAACGGAGGCCGTGTCAGAGGGAGTTAGCCAGGTTTCAGTTAAAGCTAGGAGGTTGAAGGAGTTTGAAAGGAAGAGGTCATGGATTGCTGTGAGTTTGTTGCACACAGAGCGAGCGTTCCAGAGGGTGCAGGAGAAAGAGGACAGGCGCTGAGGGATTATGGGAATGAGGTTGCTGGGCTTGCAGGGAGGTGATTTATGTGCGATGGAGATAGGATGAGAGGGAAGTATTGGATGTGTTGTGGGGCCAGGGTTAGGGGATATGTCACCTGAATAGAGTAACAGCAGGAGGGTGAGAAAGAGAAGGTGGGAATGGGATTTGTGGGAGTGATTGGCAGCACGAGAGTTAGAGGGAGACCATGTTCTGAGGAAACAAAGCTCATGTGAGGCCAACATGTGGGACGAGAGGAGGGAGGGAGAGATGCAGATAGTGTAGGGGTCGGTGGTAGAGGGGCAGGAGTTCCATTTAAGGAGAAAGGTAGAAGTAAAGAGCAGAAGCGTGAGAGAAAGCATGATATAGACCTGTGTTTACCCATAGTAAAATTGGGCCTTGCAGTTCCTTCCTCCAGTCCCGCAACTCCAGGAATCAACTCTGAGCGTCCACTTAAGAATGCCACTGAACTCCAGGAATCAACTCTGAGCGTCCACTTAAGAATGCCACTGAACTCCAGGAATCAACTCTGAGCGTCCACTTAAGAATGCCACTTAAATGGCACTGGAGCCTGGCTCAAATGGAGCCTGGTATAGTTGTTATATAGGGCGGAATGATTGCATTCAGGCAGTTAAAAAGTCAACAGCTGAAGCTAGATGGGCTGTGTCAATAGGGCAGGAGATTCACATGCTAATTAGCAAAGCAAATGGTGGAGAAAAACAAAAATAAATTAAAAAAGCAGAAAAAAAACAAGGTAACATTATAATGTGGGTGCCTGCGAATACTGGGTGATGGGTGATAATGCCTACCAGCAAAAGTATGCAGGGGTTCAGTTGAGATGTGGGTGTCTGTGGATGATGGGTGATAATGCCTACCTGTGGAGAGAGGAGACACAGGAATTAGGGATCGTGATGGCGTAGGGGATCTTGGATAAAACTCCAGGAATCAACTGGAATTTATACTTTGTATAAAGGTGCTTCTGAGACCATTAATTAAAGTAAACAAAATACAGAGCACTCCACTTAAGTATGGTATTAGAGATTTTAAGAAACCAAACTGAGGATACATTAATAAAGATGGAGATTTAGTTACATACTGTGATCACAAGATGTTTAAGCCCACCACAAAATCAATGTACTCTATCACATTGGATCCCTATCATAAACATGCAAACCCTTATGAGATTAACCCACTTACTGGTAAAAACTGTCTCGTGCAGTGCAAGCTTAATAGTGTCTGGTCACTTCTCATTAGGACAGCTGCCAGGTCCCTTCACCTGGGCTGATGTTCAACCACATTCCTGGTAGTCCGGGTGGAAGTGCAATGTGTTGTGTGATTTCATCTAACACAGGCCGCAAAGCATCTCATGCGCTTCATTCTGGTGCTTAGTGAGACAGAAAAAGGCTGAAAAAGGCTGCATAAGCCGATGAAATGTTGCTGGTTTGGGGGCGTGGCTAGGTGCCTGAAAAGACCAGTCGCACGTCCGAGCAGCTCCTGCTGAATTACCCTGATTTCTTGTTTTTTTAGCTGCTTTCCGACTATCCCTGCCCTCTTCTCCTGCAGTGCTGTCCCCAGGACTGGTTGTCCGTTTAATTTTTGCTGCGGGTCTCCCGCTTGTTCACTGAGAGCCACTCGTTTCTGGGCCTGGTGTGGGAAGGTACTGACTGCTATCTTGCTGCCTCGTGCTCCTTCTTTCCCATTCATTCCTGCGTACCACCTGATAATGGGCAAGTGGGATAAGAAGACTGGAGCAGCGGATGAGTGCCCCCGACTTCCTGACATTCAGGTCTCGCTGTCAGGCCTGAGAGATGTGAGCACTCTGCCCCAACCCCCGGCGGTTGTGGCGCCCTGCGATGCGGGCCCTGCCGACTCCCCACGAGCCTCACAACTTACCCCGCAGAACTCGTAAGACCTCCCGGCGACAAAACGGGATATCCGATTCCTCTTGGCAGACACCCACTCCTCATGGGCTAAGGAGATCGCAGAGGTGCATTCTAACCTCTCCTCCCTCCGCGCGGAGGTAGTGGAGCTTGACACTTGGACCTGCACCTTGGAGACAACTCAGGCAGAGGCCTCCTCTAATGTTAGGGCACTATATGCCCAGGTTGCTGGACTGCAATCCGCCTTTCTGGCCATGGAGGCCCAACATAGATGGCAAAACCTAAAGTTGAGGGGTATTCCGGACACTTTCCCTGCCTCTGACCTCCTCCTGCTCGCCAACCGGATGGTAAAGTCATCCTCTCTCTCCTCGATTGTACCCCGGATCTGGTGCTCTCTGCGCTTAGGGTCCGTAAGGCGGCGGCAGCCCCTCAGACTGCTAGGAAGGACGTCATTATATTGTTGGGAGATGTCCTTGTGCGAGAACGCTTTCTGGGGGCGACGATCCGAGCTCCCCCACTCCAATTTGAGGGCCTGAATATCACAGTCTTCTGTGATATTCTGTTTCTGGCCCTGGCTGCCCAGCGACAATTTAGAACTGTTACGGCCATACTCCGGGCCCATGAGGTCCGCTACCATTGGGGAGTGTCGGGCTCCCTGCTTATCCATCATTGCGCTGAGGTCATGGTGGCCTCAAAGTTGGAGGAGGCCCCGCCTCACTTGTCTGCTCTAGGCCTGCCGCGCTGTCCGAACAACGCTACTGGGGAACTGCCACTGTCACTGTTGGATGGGCAGCCCTCTGAACCGGACTAGTCTCTGGGACCTGACTGTTCTCCTTTCATTCAGCCTGGATCGATGATGTTTGCTTCATGGTCCTTGATACTATCTGACCGGCTGTATTGCGACCACATGCCCCCCTCTCCCCCTTTTCTCTCCCCCCCTCTTCTCCCCACTTTTTCCTTTCCCTCTCCCCTCCAATTTGTTTTTTCTATATAGTTTGGGATTTGAGGTATGGTTTTGCTGAGAGCGACCCATGAGGCAGTCACCTAGGTTCTCTCTGTCCCCGTAGCACTTCAGTGACCTATGCCCTGTGGTTCCCTCTGTGGCCCTCTGCTTCCCTGAGGGGTACCAGGGGCGTGCTGCTGAGTACCACTTTTATTTTGGGCTGCCTTTCCCGTCCTCCCTGTCCTACCAGGGAATTTTTTTTCTATACCTCTTTATTCCACCTCTTTCCTTTTCCCTCTATTATCTCCCTCTTATCCCCTTCCCCCTTTTATGTCTTGCGATCACTTACGATTTCTGACGTCCTTTGTCATGTTTATGTCGGTTACACTTGATTACATTTCTTGTTGCGTTTTGTCGAACCTACTTGACAGCTTAATTCCTTGCACATTTTATTCTTGCCATGGCCCTGCGTAGCCTTTGTTTTACTGGCTTTATTGCATTCACTTGTGATGTACATAATCTTAAATAAAGAATTTAAAAAAAAAAAAAATGTTGCTGGTTGTTTCCTGAATAAAGGTGCCTTAATATAGTTGGAACGTGTCTGGTGCATCACATTTATTCAATGGACCATAAATTGTACAGCAATGCAGATAATTTATATAGTTACATACTGAAGCGCTTGCCAATATGCAACACACTGGGGAAACATTCTTTCTTGACCCCAGAATGGCAGTCAGATTTCTCCTTGGATCAAGCAGCTTTTACCCACATATTAAATATTATAACCCTTAATATTATGTTTTTACAGGAAGTCATCCAGTCATTGTTTAAAAGTCTGTACAGACTCTGACCCAACCACCTCAACAGGCAGAGAATTCCACAGGTTTATCGTTCTCACCATAAAATAACCCTTCCTTTGTTTTAGGCTGAATTTCCTTTCATCCTGTCTAAAAGGATGACCTTGTGTCCTGTGTATAGTCCTATTAATATACAAAAATATCTGCATATAAATAAGGAAATGGCTACGTTAAAATGCTTTACGAAAGCCCACAGGTGGAAGCACACTAAGTATCCAGCTCATAGGGGGTAACCCTTGCTATACAGACCAGTTTTAAAGATACAAATACCAAAGGTTATATTATTAAAACTTAGCATTTATTCAAAAGGTAAAATGATTATTTGGGAAAACCAACAACATTAAATAAAAAAACAACTTACCCCCAAAGGGGGTTAACGGCGATGCCAAAGTAATGCTCCCCACTCTGAAAATAGGTGGTAGACTCTGTTACTACCTTGTTCACACAAGTATTGTGTGCTTTCATTTTGCATTGCAATGAATTGAAAATCACTCGTTAGCCTATCAAAAGACCAATTTCACATCCTTTTTAAGCATGATTAGTGGGTCCTCTGTGGAGATCAAATTATTTTGTAAACAGCAGCCCTAAACCCCACTGTGACAAAAGGTTCAAATAGATTACTGCTGCATTACAGCTGCCAAGGAGTGGGCAGAATATAGGGAGATCCCTATGGTCACTCACTGCTCGATGATCAATACAAATCTCCATAAATCAGAGATCTCACCATTGTTACTTATATTTATCACAGTTACTGTATCTAACACAAAGGCCAGTTCTGCCTGTATGATAATAATGCAGACACAGTTTGAAATTGTGTAAGATAAAGGACACCATCTAGAGCTCAAAACCTTACATTTCAACAAAATTTCTTTAAAGGATAAACAATTACATTAAAAACTAAAAATGAGCAAATTAACATTATTTTAAATTTTTAACTATCTCACAATAACAATTTCTGTGCAAAACTTTTATTTACCATATAATTAATTGTCAACTTCACATCCCATGTTTCAAACATATGTTATGATAAAAGAAATTACAAACAAAAATTGCTTGGTAGTGAAGGGGTTAATTATAATCTCGATAAGGAATTTTTATGTTCAAAGGAACTCAAAAACGCTTTAAGGGATTTATAGAGACTACACCATGAAAGAAGTCATTTAATGTAAAAATAACGAAAGGCGTGAGCAGAAGGGTTTAGGTCTCCACCTATACTTTTTGTGATTTTCTTATTTGGTTCATGATTAAAAAAAAGAAATACCATGACAACAGCTTGTGATTATTTATCAGTTTTAAGTAATAACTGGAACATATGTACAAGCCCTAATATATGGGCTGTGAAGCCTATGACTAACACAATAATTTACCCATAACACTGGCCGGCTGTTCCTCGAATCTATAGATTTGAGGAAATGGAACACACTTTTTACGTAGTCCGCATTAACAGCGAAGAATTGAGATATGTTTAGAAATAGGATGTGGTTTTGACGTTAGAGAGTGAGATGCCAGAATCAAAACTTTGAGTGATATATAAACCGTGGAGCCGCCGAAGTGCAGAAAAAGAATCCCCGACCACAGTTATTCTTTAAAAGGTGTTTAAAACAATTAAAATGTATGAAAATGTGTTGAAATGATAAAAAAATCCTATAAAAAATAATAAAACGGTCTGTTATAAAATAAGAAATTTCATCGAAAACGTCTGTCAAACAATGCGCACATGAGACAGGAATTGGCAGATCAAGCATACAACGTATTCTGAAGAGAGCACATTGGAAATTTTGCATCCCGAGTCTGTTACACGCCATGACTGAAGATGACCCTGATCGGAGAATGGGGCACTATGAGTGGTTTAGACAAATGGTACTTGAAGAACACCACACCTCTATATCTGTGGAGACCCAGGTTCGAATCCGGGCCATAGCACAGTAAGTGTCCTTGGGCAAGACACCTAATGGTACATACGTGCCATCGTGCCTACCACACAATATCGGCTGTGGAGTCCAGTGGTAACATCTCTGCCCTTCGTCCGTGGAGAAAAAAAGTCAAAATCCCAATCATCGCATCCCTCCAATATAACCGTGGAGAAGCAAATCTTGAGTTTACGAGAAGCAGCTTCAACCTAACCATCAGGTCACTGATCTACAATCATGGAAAGCCGACTCGATCCCACCTCTGAAGACGCCACCAGCGAGTGTCCTTGGGCAAGACGCCTAACACTATGGATGCGCCTACCTCACAAAATCATGATGGCCATATTTATGAAGTTCTCTGTCCTGATCCACACAATTAATTCATCCATGTTTTGTTTGCTTTTTTTCTAAGTTTGTGAATTGGTATTGTTATATGTTTTCTTACATGTGATTTTCTTTAAGGTTATAGTTTTGTTTGTGTGTTCTTTTTTTCGTTTAGTTAAGTAAGTTAGTTCTTTAAATGTAAGCACCGAATTAAAAGCGTATTAGCTAGAAAAGCACAGAATTACTTGGAAATACAAATCTCCAGCTCTGATTCACCATGCATAACAGGTCTATTCACTAAAGGGTGAAGTCAGGAGAATTGTCAGGAGAAGAGAACAATCTAGACCAAATAGCCGATTTGGAAAGTGAGATAAATGTTTGATGAATTCTTCTGGTTTGGCTATTTTAACCTACAGAGTTATTCAAAGAGAGCTGAACTGTCCCCGAAATTGCACGGAACAGTGAATTTCCCCTTACGGTGCAATTTCAGGATTTCAGGGCCATTCGGCTATGCAAAGCTATAATTTGCCAAATATTGGCGAATTGCCAGCAAAACACGGTGCCTGCTCGACTGCAGTGAAATCCCCATAGAGAAGTAATGGTTAATCTATTTACAGAACACCGAACAGCAGAGAAACGTCAGTGAAATGCCTTGATGTTTGTTTGTTTAAATTCGGCAGGTTTAATCAGGCGAATCCCATAGGTTTTAATGTTCAAAATATTCCCTATTTTTTCAATATCTATTAAACCATTTATTCTTTTAATTTGCAGCAAAAAGTCTCTCTATGTATTTATTTTTTAGGCTATTTTAGACATTTTTCAGGATTTTTTCATCAATTTTGTTTCCCGTTTTTTTTAAAATATCTTTTTTTTTCCATAGCAGACCTTTTTATTATTATTCATAGGACCTTATATGTTAATTCCATGCATTTTCATGCAGTAGTTTTTTTGCAAACAGCTTTTCAAAGTCACAGGGCCCTATTACAATCTTCTCGCAAACGTTTGCGCCGGTGCAAAAATGCATTAACGCGAGGAGTAAAACCCTTTGCGCTGAACGTCGTATTATAATGTCAGCGCAACAAACGTACGTATACGTCTACCGCGGGTGAACCTGCGCGAAGGCTGCGCGAGCTTACTGTACTTCACGCATCCTATACTTAACATTGTGAGCGCAAATGTGTTTGTGCGCTGGTACGCGGATGGTATTACAATCTATGCGCAGGAATTAACGCATAGACGTTGTGCGCATAATTTTAGCAACTCCTAAAAGCTGGTGTTAATGGCAAATTCTATCAACCTGGCCGAAACCAAATACACCAGCCCAAAAAAAAATGCAACAAAGTATTAGTTACACATTCTACACATACCAAACCAATAAAATGGAGAAGTTGTGTGTGCTTTTATTATTGCTGCAGCATATATGCGCAGATTGACTTTGACAGGCACAAAAACTTAACGTGAGATAATTGTGGTTCTTAATTCTGATTGGCTGAATCGCGTGAAAAAAACAGTCCGTACATAGATTTCTGCACGCAACATTGTTAAACACGCATTATTGTTCGACAGATAAAAAATGCGTGCGGATTGCAATTCCAGCGTTGATTTACTCGCGTTAATGTTTAACGCTTGGCGCACAAATTCACGCGTTGAACGAGCGTTTTATCGCGAAGATTGTAATAGGGCCCACAGTGTTTTTTTGCTTTTTTGTTACTCCATACGTCAGCTTGTCGGATTTTTCCAGTTGCTGGTCGGCATTGTGTTTGGTAGATCATCAGTTTTTTCGGATGCATTTGGCGGGTTTACGGCAGCTTATCGGTTCGGATACCATGTTTTCTGTTGGGTTGCGGCGGTTTTTACTTTCGATTTGGTGGTTGTTTGGCAACTTTTCCCTGCACTTTGGGACCCTGCAGTGAATTCAGCATCACAGGGCCCCGAAGTGCAGGGAAAAGCCGCCGAACAACCGTCAAATCGAAAGTAAAAGTTTGATTCCCCGAGGTGTGGAGAACGAAAGAGCACCAGAATTACAGTGGAATTTTGGTGCTCTTTCAATAACCCCCCTAGATATTTCACTTCTCCTGCCAATTCTCCTGACTTTACCCATTAGTGAATAGACCTGTAAGAAGCTCCTTTTGGCCGAGATGTTTTGCTAAAACAGTATTTATTTAAAATCCAAATGATTTCACACTGAATGTTTTATAAAGCACTTTGAGTGAGATGATTTAATTGAATTTCCATTAGACATGTGCATTAGTTTTAGTACTAAAACGATTTAGTCCGAATTTTGGGAAAATTTAGTTTTCGTATGACTCAAGAGATACGAAACTGCTCAGTACAGAAAACGAAAGAACTAAAATAAAATTCACTACATTTTAGTTTCAATCCTTTTTATGATATTACATTGATGAGTGAAGGAGACCAGAAATGAAGAGCGCAACATCGCAAAGCTACAGAAAAGGTTTGTATGTGTAATCCTTCCTGACCCCTACCCGAAAATCTGACAGTGATAAAGCTCCAGAATAATCACTCGCAGCACAGACAGCCAGCACAGGAGAGGACACCTTTACTTAAGCCTTGTATGTCTATGAGGCAGACAAGATGATAAAAGCAGCTGGAGATGGAAAACATTCAAATAAATCACACTGAAAGCTAATGACAGAGGAGGGCTGGATAGTAAAAAACCCTTTATAACAAGCAGCGCTGGAAGAAGAGAGGGACTTTATAAAATGTGTGTTATATCCCCTCCCGCTCTGCATAATAGGGGCTTAGGTCTGATACATTTTATATTATCCAGGAGCACTATCCCCCTTTCCTCATCTATAATACACATTTTATATAAAGTCCCTCTCCTCTCCCAGTGCTGCTTGTTATAAAGTTTTTTTTTTTACATCTGATACATTTAGTATCCAGCTCTTACAGTTACTCTGTCATTATGAACCTTCAGTGTGATTTATTTGAATGCTTTCCCTGCTTTATTTTATTATAAAAATAAATTTACGCCAGTCATCTCTTCTCTGAGCTTTCAGACCGATTTACGTTAATATTTTCCCTCTCCCTTGCTTTTATAATCCTGTGTCTCCCCCACAGAGATAGAAAGTTTAAGAAAAAGTTCCCTCTCCTGTGCTGGATAAGCATTGCATTCCGAAGTTCTGCACCCTCCACATGCCAAAGCAGTAGGATGTTCTATACAGAGAGGGCATTAATTAATGCAGGAGGATGTTCTATACATTATACAGAGAGGGGTATTAATGCAGGAGGATGTTATATATATTATACAGAGAAAGGTATAAATTGAGGAGGATGTTCTATACATTATACAGAGACGGGTATTAAATAATGCAGGTGGATGTTGTATACAGTATACAGAGAGGGCATTAATTAATTCAGGAGGATGTTCTATACATTATACAGAGACGGGTATTAAATAATGCAGGTGGATGTTGTATACAGTATACAGAGAGGGGTATTAATTAATGCAGGAGGATGTTCTATACATTATACAGAGAGGAGCCTCTTTTTTATAGCCCTTTAAATCCAGTGGCTGTGAGCGATCTGCTGCTTGTTATATTATCTCTCAGACAATGCATCAGGCGCAGCTGTTACAGTAACTGACTAACAGCGCTCAGAGTTTCAGTAAAACAAGGAAATAATATTGTTCTAACCTCTTATCTATAAAAATATTATTTACTAGTTTTACTGAAACTCTGAGCGCTGTGATGAGCAGCAGTCAGTTACTGTAACAGCTTTGACTGACACATTGTGCTGAGAGTGAGAGATACTGTAACAAGCAGCGATCTCAGCCCTCTGAGGAGCCACTACAATAGTAATTGTATCCACAGTTTTTTGGATGAATGAAATTAGTTTTCATACTAAAAACGAAAACTACTGAAAACGAAAAATACTGAAAACGAAAATACTGAAAACGAAATTCTTTAGCAACTAAATAAATTGCATTTTAGGACTAATTCATTAGTTCAAAACGAAATTTTGTGCTGTGCACATGTCTAATTTCCATGTTATTGTCTTTTTTAATGAAATTATGCCTTTGCTTGTAAAGATAGAAGCTTCCACTTTTGTGCAATTTCACAAAAACTGACATTTTGCTGCTCATGCAAGTCTTGTTTCTCTTTTTTTAATGCTGCTTCATACGAAATCTTATTATCATTCCCTTTTAGTATTCATAAGCTCTGCAGAATCTGTTGGCGCTATACAAATCATGATAATAATAATAATAATAATAATTACAGCCGTTGCCTACCAATCTCTTACTATGTCTGTCAGGGTGGTCTACCTATTCCTTTGTCTTTCACACCTGTCTCCTCTGGAGTATTCCCCTCTGTATTCAAACGTGCTCTGATCACCACTATTCCAAAGAAGCCATCTCTTGATCCCACCTCCCTCTCGAAAAACCATCCAATCTCTTTGATCCCCTTTGCTTCCAAAATCTTAGAATGCCTGGTCTATAATCAGCTCACCGGTTTCTGTGCCCCTGCCTACATCTCCTCCCTTATAATCAGGTACATCCCTTATAATCAGGTACATTGTCTCCTTGTACCCGCACCCCTAACTCTCGCCTTCAGGAATTCTCCCGAACTGCCACCTTTTTATGGAACTCCCTTCCCCACAACATTAGACTCTCCCGTCTCTCCAGTCCTTCAAGAAGTCTCTGAAAACACATTACTTTACAGAAGCCTATCGGCTCACTCCCTAATCCCTCTCTGTTCATTTCTTACGCCATCTTCCCACTTAGCACACATGCACCCCCGGTACTTCTTATACTCTATGCACCGTCACCTAGTGTGTCACCTCTCTCCTCTTAGATTGTAAGCTCTCGAGCAGGGTCCTGACTACTACTTTTCTTTGTGTTTAACATGTACATATATTTGTTATTCTGTCTCATCCATTGTACAGTGCTACAGAACTTTTTAGTGCTTTATAAAAACTTGTACCTGTAGCTGTAACTCACTCTCCTATCTGTACCCATGCTTTAAATGCACTCTCTTATCACCAAGTTTACCAAAAAGTCGGCGACATTTTGATGCTATGTGAATAACCCCTATAGTATTTTGGTGCTGAATAACATGTGGAAAAGATAGCATTGTGGCTTAAAGCAAGGGTGCTCAACCCTGACCCTTCAGGTGTTTTGGAACTACATATCTGACAAAGCTCTGCTGACCTAATGAGTACCAGTTTATAATGGAAGATAAAATTTCATAGTATCTGGAGGGTAAAGGTTGGCTCCCTTCTGTTTAAAGTCAAACTCTTCCGTAAATCTTCCTGGAAAGTCAGTGGAAAGGGGGCAGTAGACCCCCCAAGATGCTAAAACTCAGATTTTTCCACCAGTCTTTGGTAAAGCTGTAGGAGAAGGCTATTCTCCTTTCTGTAGTAGGGATGAGCCGAACACCCCCATGTTCGGTTCGCATTCGAACTCAAACAATTTCAAAAGTTTGAGTTTCGAACGCGAACACGAAACAAACTCCATGCAAGTCAATGGGACTCAAAAGTTAGATTTTTAGAGTGCACTGCAAGAGGGCATATATGCAAGATATGGGGGGCGTGGTCTGGCGCCGAGCAAAGCGGACGTGCCTGTGAGGAGCTCCCGCATGAAAGACACCAAAGACGGCACTTTTCTTCATTTTTCCCCGCATCGGAGGCACCACAGGTCTGAGGGGGCCATCGAAGACCGAGGGGGAGTCGCGTCCACCATTCGGGACCCGGGGGCCGCTGCGGAGACCCCGCGAGCGGATCGGGGGCCTACGCCACGAGCGGAGCCTGAGCACAGTACACCTCCACACACGCTGGGCCTCACTTCCGGGGACGCGGACGAGGAGCCATCGGAGCCGCGGGCTGCGGTCTAGAGGTACGACCTAGTGAATTCCCGCTGGACCAGCTCTCCTCCTCCCCTCACACCCAGCACAACGGTGTGGCCCAGGTATTTGACCACCTTGCGCAGTGCAATACTGCCAGGCCCCGGGGCGTACTCAGGCACACTCGCAGCACAGCCGGAGGAGCGAACTAGCGGCACGAGGGTCCCTGAGAGCCCGCGCTGGAAGGAAGGCGCCATCAGAGCCACATCCATGTCACCCTAAAAGTACAAACGGAACAACGGCCCAGCGAGGCGAACCACGTGCACGCCACATACACAGAACACAGGAGGGGAGAGAAAGACATTATCTCAATTAACGGCCATAAGAGGGGAGACAAAGATACTGCCTCGAGAGGAAGATAGAAGGAGGGGAGACAAAGGAAGGGGGACAAGGACACACTTTCTAAAAAACATAACCCCCCCCAACAACAACAACAAAAAAAAAAAAAAAAAAAAAAAAAAACCCAACCAACAAAAACCACTTGACTAAAGCAGACAATGGCCGACTAACGCGTCGACCTTGCGGAGATTCAACGGACAACGCCGGCGGCGCAATATTTTATTGATTAAATGGGGAAATCGGGCAAAGGGGCTGTCACCCAGAAGACACAAGAGGGGAAAAAGATGCCTGAAACGCCTTCCCTCCGCAGGTTCTTGATACCGGCTACCGACACCGGAGGCGCTCCACCAGAACAGACAGGATCACCGACATCTCCTAGCTTAACATCAAGAGCACCCTCTCCAGCCATGTCTGATACCAGATCGGCGGACCTTGAAACACCAGATTGGGTGCACCTTCTGAAAAACCTACCCACTAAATCTGATTTACATCAAGCCAATGCAGAGCTTCGACAATCGATTTTGACGGAACTACAACACGTCAGAACAGACATTCAAGGTCTGACTACACGGGTGGAGACTCTAGAAGGAAACTGTGATAAAACTTCCATTGCACACGCTAAGACCGCAGAGACAGTTGCGACACAACAGACCCAGATGCGTAGCATGGCATTACACATAATGGACCTAGACAATCGTGGGAGACGTAATAACTTACGCCTGAGAGGACTCCCGGAGGGGGAGGAAACGCAGCTACAACTCCGCGAGACATTGACGATCATCCTGAATTCTGTACTGGAAAATGACGCAACAACGCCTATCGAATTTGTCCGCGCACACAGAGCACTACGACCAAAAGGTCCTCCGGGAGCTCCCCCAAGGGACGTGATATGCTGCTTAGCAAACTATGGAATTAAGGAGGACATATTATCAAAAGCCAGATCGATCAACCAGATCTCATACGAAGGCTCCCCGCTTCAAATATTCCCGGACCTATCACCAGCCACTTTGGAATATCGCAGAGCGCTTAAACCCCTCACGAGTCTACTACGAACCCAACAGTTGAGATACCGTTGGCACATCCCCACGGGGCTCCTGGTACACACACCTCAAGGCCCGTTCCTGATCACCAACATAGACGACATGACGGCACTGCTGGAGGAACTACAACTGCCTGCACTGAACCTGACTTGGCCGGACCCACTACAGGTGTACTCAGCAGGTCCACGCCCGCCACGTCCGAGACCCTTACCACCTAGACCACAGCGGTTACATGCCCACGCAGGAAGGCGATCGGGTTCCCAAGCCTAAGCCGAAAATAACAACCCAAAAAACCGAACGGATTTCACTGTCCGGGTCTATACTAGGTATGAATCCCCGTGCCCGAGCCCCAACACTTCAGACCCCTTCAGGCAACAATGGACCTATTGTCAAACTTGATCTGGATTCCGGGAGACTGCAGTTTCTTCTCCACTGCCTCTTGAACTGCCACAGATCCCTGTAGAATAATGATAATTCGGCACCGTATTAATACACGTGTCTAACACCATTTATACCCGCTGATAAATGCCGGATCAGAAACAACATACACCACTTAAAGGCACCAACCTCGAGATGGAACACCCCAAAGAGGCAAGACCGACTAATACTGGCAGCTCGGTATCGTATTAATGCACTTGTCTAACATCATTTAAACCTCTCGGTGCGTGGTGCACATATTGTCTCCAATGGAGGCAGGACTTTTATTATGTTGGACTGACTTATACTATTCTGCAGGCCCGCTATTGAATGTTAATACAATCCCAGGGCACGGGGAGCAATAAGAAATAGATACAATCAGTGATCCCCCCCTTCTCACATATTATGCTAGACACGCCGAGCGTTACGCTCATATACTATGTAAACTATCTGTAGCTTAATCTCCGGTCAAGTAGTCGACCACAGAATTGTTTTATACCACACCCAGACAACTAGGTGTTCCCAAAAGAGGGAATACACCCACTCCTGAGTCTGAAGTAAAAGAGATATTGTACGCCGCGGTGAGGCGTTCCAGATCCGCGCCCCCCACACTTACCGAGGTGCGGTGACATAGTAGTGTTCCGACCCGCGTCCCAGGCGACAGCCGGTCCGCGGACTGTCGGAAACACGGTCACACATACCTCTTAGTTGTAAATAGTTTGTTGTTTTTCTTGTTACTCTCCCCCCCCCTTTTTACCCCTTTTTCTTTCCTTAAATTTACTCGCAATAACACGGGAAACGTGCATAGTTCACAACTGAGATAACATGTCTCTCCCTCATGATCTCTCGATCATGTCCATAAACGCAAGAGGACTTAACTTACCCGAAAAACGCTCCCAGGCGTTACGCGATTTCAGGAACTGTAAAGCGTCAGTAATATTTATTCAAGAAACACACCTCAGGGGCGACACCCACCCAAAACTGACGGACGCACACTACCCGACTGGGTTCTACAGTAACCACCCAACCTCTAAATCCAAGGGCACAGCTTTATTGTTTCACAAACATATTCCCTTTATCAGCAAGGAATCATTGACGGACGGGGAGGGGAGACTGTTGGTGGTTAAGGGGCATATAGCAAACAAAATGTACACGTTCGCTAATCTATACGCCCCAAACAGAGCCCAACACCGCTTTATCGCAACCTGCCTCCGTAAAGTGATGGGATTCACAGAAGGAACCCTCATTATGGGCGGGGATTTTAACATCCCCTTGTCACCACTAGTCGATACATCAAAAGGAACCACATCCCACCCATCACATATACTGAGATCTATCGGCAGGACCCTACACACACATCGCTTAGTAGATTGCTGGAGGGCAACACACCCGGAAGGAAGGGACTACACTTTTTTCTCACGACCCCAGCAGTCCTACTCTCGGCTGGACTATTTTTTTATGCAACACTACCATCTACACACACTGAAGGCAGCTAACATAGGAACTGCAACCTGGTCAGACCATGCTCCAATACACATTACTCTAACATCCCAGCTCTACCGCCCAGCATCGTTCTCTTGGCGTTTAAACGACTCCTTTTTAGCAAACGACTCCCTTATAGAGGATAGTGAAAAGGTGCTCGAGACATATTTCACCGAAAATGCGACCCCAGACATATCGGACGCGGTAATATGGGAGGCGCATAAATGCGTGATAAGAGGTCACTACATTAAGAAGGGGGCAGAACTTAAAAAAAAGAGAGCCACACAGATTAGTGATCTGGTACGCCAGATTTCCGACACTGAAAGCTTACACAAACGGGATACGGATCCAGCACATCTTGCTACACTGACGACCATGCGACGATCACTGTCAGACCTTATGAACACCTTACACCACAGAACATGTCTCCAAACGAAGGCCTTTTTTCACACACATGGAGATAAAAGTGGTCGTCTCCTGGCACGTATGATAGCCAAAAAAAGGGCAGCTACGTATATAGCATGTGTGCGAGACCGGAAGGGACGGCCACAATACATGCCACCTCAAATAATGACAGCCCTACGTGACTACTACAAACAACTTTACTCCCTCCCAGGCCCCCAGATGGATAAAACTAAACAGACGCTACTCGAACAGATTCAAACTTACCACTCGAAACATACCACACGCAAACTCTCTGACATAGATGCAGCACTCTTGGAGGAACCGATAACGGAGGGGGAACTGTCAATTGCTCTCAAATCATCCCAAACAGGCAAAAGCCCTGGCCCAGACGGCCTCCCGCTTCGTTATTATAAGACCTTCCGAACGGTTCTCGTACCACATTTTCTAAAAGCCTTTAATGCCCTGACTCGGGGGGAGACCTTACCACCGCAGGCACTAATGGCCAACATCACCCTACTACCGAAAGAGGGCAAAGACCTAACTAATTGCGCGAATTACAGGCCAATATCATTACTGAACGCAGACGTTAAACTTTTCGCCAAGGTCCTAGCAACACGCCTCCAACCACACATCCCTAATTTGATTCACTACGATCAGGTGGGTTTCGTCCCGGGGAGGGAAGCAAAAGACAACACGATAAGGGCCCTGCAGCTGATTCATGAAGGTCAATTGTCAGGACGGGATTTTCTTCTTTTGTCCACAGATTCAGAGAAAGCCTTTGACAGGGTCAATTGGGACTTCCTATTTGCATCACTTGCACACATAGGGTTGGGTCCGCAAATGCAATCCTGGGTAAAAGCCTTGTACACTGATCCATCGGCCCGGATATGTGTGAACGGGGTGTACTCGGAATCATTCCCAATACAAAACGGCACGAGGCAGGGCTGCCCCTTATCCCCATTACTTTTTGTACTGTCATTGGAGCCCTTTCTCTCCGCCGTCAGACAACACCCAGACATAACAGGACCCGTTGTTGGCACGACTCAACACAAAATAGCAGCATATGCAGACGACCTACTCTTTTTTGTTACAAACCCGCGAGTGTCCCTCCCATGCATCTTGTCTACTTTTAAAGACTATGGGGTCTTATCTAACCTAAAAATCAATTTTGATAAATCCAATATTTTAAGCATACAGACAACAGATACGCAATACCCATCATATCTTCAGCAGTTCCCATTCCCGATCTCGCACACAAAACTCAAGTACCTAGGGATCTGGTTAAATGTGAATCCAGCGGAGAATTATCAAGATAACTTTGCACCACTCCTGACCACGCTACAAAAAGACTTATCTACATGGAATTATACACACATATCATGGTTAGGAAGAGTGGCCATAATTAAAATGAATCTTCTTCCGCGAGTGCTATATCTTTTTCAAACGATACCCATTAGTCTGCCCAAACAGTTTTTTAGTGCCCTTAAATCGGCTCTGATCAAATACATCTGGAGAGGCGGGACTCCGAGACTTCGTTTTGACATGCTCACTAGACGGAAATCACAGGGGGGCTTGGCGGTTCCTGACTTTCGGCGCTACCATATAGCGAGTCACTTGTTACGCATTCTAGACTGGTCAAAATCAGGGGTCAGAAAGAAATGGAAAGACGCGGAGCAAGACGCCTTAAAAGTGCCCCTAGCCGCATTACCATGGCTTCCGCCAGCCCAGGATAAACATCACGACATCACATCTCCTTACACGCTGGCCACTATGGCCATTTGGAGACTCGCCTCTAAAACCTTCTCCCTTTCCACTTTCCCGTCCCCTCTACTCCCAATCGTACATAACAGTGATTTCGCCTTGGGTCTGCAGGCAGGGACTTTCTGCACATTATTCTCAACTGAGACCCCAAGGGTACTCCACATGCTGCGAAACAACAGCTACATACCATTGAGTGAATTGTACAACACTGGGCCACCACCTTTTTTACTTAGCTTTAAATATGGCCAGTTACGTCATTTTCTTCGAACTATCCCACAACAACATAAACTAGTTCGACAACTCACTGGGTTTGAACAACAATGCATGATGCCTAACCCCGTGGCTCACGGCATTTCTTATATTTACTCATTGCTCCAAACAGCGGCCGCGGACACACCTGCCCCTTTCATGGGGCGCTGGGAAACGATGCTGGGAATGCCCCTCTCGGAACCGCAGTGGGATAAAATCTTAGACCTCACACACCATTGTTCCGTAGCCAGCAAGGTGCAGGAAGCAGCATACAAAGTTTTAACACTATGGTATAGGTGCCCACACAAATTAACCAGATGTTCCCGGATATACCTCCGATATGTTGGAGGTGCAATGAAGACGAAGGCACAATGTTACACATCTGGTGGAGTTGTCCGATACTAGAACCCTTCTGGAGAACCATCCATGCGGTAACCTCAGAATTTGTAGACCCCCCAATACCTTTCTGCCCAGCAGCGATGCTCCTTCATCACACATCAATATCCACACGCACTTACAAGAGATCGGTACTGGTTAGGATTTTAAATGTGGCTAAGAGTGTTGTACCGCTATACTGGAAACAAATAGTCTGCCCGTCTTTGAAGGTTTGGAGGTCTAGAATGGAAGACTTGCACGCCCTAGAGCAACTGATTTTTCACTCTACAGACCAAACAGAGCTATATGCCACAATCTGGTCCAGATGGAACCTGGTCACGTCCACAACCTCTTTTAAAACCATTATGTCCACCCACCGTGACTGAGAAGTTACGATAGTGCACACACCAAAGTCAAAATACACACCTCCTCTTAGCATAAGTCTGGCCCCAATATTCATATCATTCATTGCCCAACCTATATCTGGTTTGATTTTCTACCCACCTTTCTACCCCCCCCTTTTTGTGTAAACTCCCTCTTTACGATTGAATAAGTGTCATTAGGCTTTTTATGTCAGACGCTCTACCGTAAATTTACACCCTAATAAGCACAGAATGTTATGTTATTTTCATGTAAACTGCGAAGAAATCAAGGATTCCGCCCCATTTTTTATTTTTATTGGTTCAGGGAAAAAAAAAAGAGGATCTCTTGCAATATTTAATAAAAACTGATTCAAATACGATACATGCTGTGTTAGGATGATATCACCGCCCAGCCTGCGAGCTGACGTCTTTGGATACATGTACAACTTCCGTTTATCTTTGTTTACTGTGAAAATTACAATAAAAACTTTTATTTACAAAAAAATATATGCAAGTATTTGCCATTAAAGGTGTATGGGGGTCTGGGTAGTGCCCTGGGGGACAGGAAACCAAGCACCAAAAAGTTTAAAAAAAAAAAGTTTTTAAAGGAATAGCTGAGTTTCCATGAAAATGAGTCGGTTTAAAAATAAAAATGAAAAATTCCTTCAAATATCGTGCCTAGGAGGTCCCATAAAACCTGCCCGTGAAGTGGCGGATTTTTAGATGTATAGAAACATTTAAAAACAAAAAAATGACATTTCAAATTACGGTAAACGGTCTTCCTTTAATCTATTCATAAACAACTGCTTGGGGCGGCAGCGTGTATGAAAAGACATTTTAGGAGATGCAGGACAAGTTTAGTGCTTTTTTGGCTAAATTATGGTGAAACTAATGCAGGCTTTGGATGAAAGTAACAATAGGTGCTTTAAAATTGGGCCTTTAGTGTCGGCAACAGTGCCGTCACAACGCAACCCCTCTGTGATATTGTTGAAGAGTGCAGGGTTGGACCCTGCGGTCCAATATTCTAATGATATAAATCTGGTAATATAGGCGTCAGCTCAGTGGCAGTGCAGCCAAATATTGTGCCTTTGGTGGCAGCAAGTGCCTTCACACCATAACCCTTTTGTGGTATTGTGGAAGAGTGCAGGGTTGCTGTGGTCCAAAAAATTAAAATTATATAAATCTGGTAATATAGGCGTCAGTGTCAGTGCAGCCAAATATTGTGCCTTTGGTGGCAGCAAGTGCCTTCACACCGTAACCCTTTTGTGGTATTGTGGATGAGTGCATTGTTGGATCCTGCGGTCCAAAAAATTTAAATGATATAAATCTGGTAATATAGGAGTCAGTGTCAGTGCAGCCAAATATTGTGCCTTTGGTGGCAGCAAGTGCCTTCACACCATAACCCTTTTGTGGTATTGTGGAAGAGTGCAGGGGTGGACTCTGCATTCAAATATTAAAATGATTGGAATCTGGTACACGCATCAGTGCACCCAAATATTGGGCCTTTGGTGCCAGCTAGTGCCTTCACACCATAACCCCTCTGAGGTATTGTGGAAGAGTGCGGGGGTGGACCCTGCAGTCAAATATTAAAATTATATGAATATTGTACAGGCGTCAGTGCAGCCAAATATTGTGCCTTTGGTGGCAGCAAGTGCCTTCACACCGTAACCCTTTTGTGGTATTGTGGAAAAGTGCAGGGTTCGTACCCTGCGGTCCAATATTAAAATGATTTGAATATGGTACAGACGTCAGTGCAGCCAAATATTGTGCCTTTGGTGGCAGCAAGTGCCTTCACACCGTAACCCTTTTGTGGTATTGTGGAAGAGTGCAGGGTTGGACCCTGCATTCCAAAAAATTAAAATGATATAAATCTGGTAATATAGGCGTCAGTGTCAGTACGCCAAATATTGTGCCTTTGGTGGCAGCAAGTGCCTTCACACCGTAACCCTTTGGTGGTATTGTGGACGAGTGCAGGGTTGGACCCTGCGGTCCAATATTAAAATGATATGAATATGGTACAGGCGTCAGTGCAGCCAAATATTGTGCCTTTGGTGGCAGCAAGTGCCTTCGCACCGTAACCCTTTTGTGGTATTGTGGAAGAGTGCAGGGTTGGACCCTGCGGTCCAAAAAATTTAAATGATATAGATTTGGTAATATAGGCGTCAGTGTCAGTGCAGCCAATTTTGTAGAAATGAGACCCCCACAATTGCTGGTGGCAGTGAGAACACAAAGATTAGAACAATTCCCAGATATTTTTTGTATAAATGACTGACCCCCAAAATAGTTGGTGGCAGTGAGAACACAAAGATTAGAACAATTCCAAGATATTTTGGAGAAATGAGACCCCCACAATTGCTGGTGGCAGTGAGAACACAAAGATTACAGCAATTCCCAGATATTTTGTAGAAGTGAGACCCCCCAATAGCTGGTGGCAGACTGGCAGTGAGAACACACACTAACACAACAATCTCCTCTCAAAAAACACGTGCTGAAGGCTGTGTGAAGCCTTATATAGTGTGCTGCGTGACTTAGCTCTGTGAGCCCATGATTGGGCAAAATTTGCCCAATCAGGACTCTGAGCCATGATTGGCATAGTCTTGCACCTGTCTTGCACCTGACCTGCGGTCATGTGCAAGGCTGTAGCCAATTACAAGCTTCAGGCCAGTGGAAAAGTGCATTGTGGTCCATTGTGGTGCATTGTGGGCGAACATGCGACGAACACGCGGAAATGTTCGAAGTTCGCAAACATACGAACTGGCGATGTTCGAATCAAACTCCGAACACAACGAACCGAACAGCTCATCCTATTCTGTAGCACCCCAAGCCTCTAACTATGAGGGTTTATGTCAACAACAGCTCTACTCAAGGTGGGTCATTCTGTAATGAAAGACAGGAAAGGCACCCGCTTGACTTTGGACTAAGGCAAATTCCACAACTGTCCCTTCATCAGTCTTTATGCTTGTGAAGGGCTAGTATATTGATGCTAATATGGAATGGTGTTGGCATCCTTGATTGTTATTAAGATCAATATTTGGAGTGGAAATGCTTGTTGTTTTGAAAAGAACTCTTTATTTTTTCCCTTTCAGTGTTCCTCAGTGTGTGGATGGAGCGGGTCAACGCAATCAGTATCCAGTTAATTCCTCCGTATCCTGCAGTCAGTCACTCTCAGTGTTACTGGGATCACTGGGGACATCCGGCAATTCACCTGGTATAAAGGACCTCATGTTCGTTGTAGTAATCAAATCCTATTTGCCCGGGGAGCTCTAGTAGATTCAAATAATAATGGAAGTGAAAACCAATACTTACCTCGAGCTGAAGGGCTAACTATCGCCTCATTATTGATCTTAGATCTGTCGATGACTGACCAGGGTATTTACACAGTCTTGGTGCGGACTGGATCACAAGATCAAGCCTCGGTACAGTTGAATGTGTTTGGTGCGTAATATTTCTCTATAGCATTTATTAGGGCTGTATCGATTTGATCGCAAAGATCAGGATCAGGTATCGATCTAGGGATTTTGAGTGATCGGGGATTTGCTTCACGAAGTCGGTCAGATTTCTGAATTCCCAACCCTTTCATTCTCCAGATGCCAGGAGGTGCTCGTTGAGAAGATCTGGCGAGAGCAGTACAGCACAGCTGGGGAGGCAGCAAGCAGTGTGAGGAGCACAGCACGGTGTGGGTTCCTGTCACCATGTAAACTGCACTCACTGTCTGAAAGCTGATGCTAAGATTAGTTGCTGAGGAAGTGGGAGGGACCTGTACGAGATTGGGATTCACATCAGCAAATCACAACTTTTGAAAGACTCAGGTTTTTAAAGGTAGATTGATCTTTTAATTCAGTGTAGAACGGCTTTATTGGACAGGAGACAATAAGCATACGCTATGTGCGCGATACGCCAAATATAGACATAAGACATTTCATATTGGTTCAGTTAGTAAGCACTTGCATGGAGTTGCAGCTATCCACGGCACAGTGCCATCCAAGTCAGTTACATGTACTTATACAGCGCCAACAGATTCTGTAGTGCTTTACAATGGGGTTATCACAAACGCGAGACATAATTAATAAAGATACAATAGCTGCAGACGACACTGCCCGAAGGATAATTGTCCAGCTAAAACAGCACTTGAAACAAGTGCTCAGCCAGACATCCCGTGAGCTTACAATCTAAGGGACAGAGATATGTCAGACAAGAGGGAGCAGGGGGGGGGAGTGGAGCTGATAGCCAGAAATAAGATTTCATGGGAAGGGCTAGAACCTTGGGCGAATGGCAAAGTGGAAGCAGCTGGAAAGGAAGCTACAAATTTTAGTCCAGGACTGGGTGGGAGGGTGGATGGGGAGGGCAGGTGGGGCAGCAGAGTCCAAGTGCAGGTTCTGTGGCTGGGGATGTTGGTAGATGGATGCTCTGTGAAGAAAGAGGTTACAGAATTACAGAGTGTGGACAGTGTATGCCAGATATTTACGATATGGGAAGGGAGAAGGAAGGGGTGGGGAGGCAACATGACAACAAGGGTTTAACAAAGCAGAGCAAAAATTTAACAAGAAAAGAATCAGCCAAAATATTAATACATAGGTGCAAGCATAAAATATGAACAGTAGGATGAAAGTCGAGATTGTGTAGCTGAGTGGCAGAAGACATGTTGAACGCCGATACCTTGAGTACAGAGTCCAAATGCAGGTTCTGTGGCTGGGGGTGTTAGTAAATGGATGCTTAGCTACAGAGTCCTCACAGTGGGTGTTCCAACTTCCAGCATTCAAGGCTGGAATCTGCCAAGCCGCAAAGTTGGGTTCAAGTAACATTGTGTCCATGATCTTACATGACCATGCCTAAGAAACCTTGTGAGGGCAATGTCACATGAACAGGAGGTCTCCGCAGCCTGCTAGTGATCCACAAGTTTATTAATGCACAAGTCTTGACACATTTTTCTTTTGGGTTGAAATATTGACAGCTCCCTCTGTGAGATGGTTCATCAAAAATCCTATGATGAGATTGATGATGAGTAGACTTGAAAACTCAGCCAGGAGCTCAGATGGAGTTGACTAATATTGAGTGGAATGCTTGTAAATCTAAAAAGTGAAGAAAGGGAACAGGAATTTAGCCAACAATGAGCCTCCTTGTGGTAATGAGGGAAATTACAACGCTACATTCAGAAATAATCAGGATTAATAAAGATAAATCTTTAACGAATAATAATTTACAATTGATGTCAGTTACAGAAATTTTCTTCAAACGACTCAGGTTCGACTAATATATGGAGAATGATTGATTCCAAAAGAAGAATTTCAAGATGATGCTATTGATTTCTTTATTGATGTCAATAGAGGTGATCTATACAGACATTTAATTATTTGTTGTGACTGCAAAAGATATGAATCCTGACAATGTTATCTTATTTGCAGAATACATCACCAAACCTGTAGTCAGAAGAACAACCATCTCTCAGGTCAAGGAAAGTGACACGGTCACCCTCACATGCGAGACGGAAAATGCTGAACGGATAATATGGGGGCAAAGTAAAACCAGTCTGTCCTCTGACATTATCGTGTCCAGAGATAACAAGACAATCACCTTCTCTAGTGTAAACCGTTCAGACGCTGGAGATTATTACTGTGTGGCTGAGAACGCTGTCAGTAAGAGAGCCAGTGACCCCCACTCACTGATTGTAAACTGTAAGTCACTTTGTGATATGTCTAAACTATTTCTTTTTACAACTTTATGCAGTAACACACAGGAGTAAAAGTAGAAGTGAAAAAATCTCTCAATTATCTCACTTTCCAAATTGGCTATTTGGTCTAGATTGTTCTCTTCTCCTGCCAGTTCTCCTGGTTTTCACCTTTCTCTGAATAACCCTGTATATCTCTCTATCTTTCTCTATATCTATCTCACATATGTGCCATTTGTATCTAGTTATGTCTCTATCTAGCAATCAGTCTCTACATCTATATACCTCTATCACTCTATCTACCGATCTTTCAATCATCTATCTACATATCTATCTCACTCTATTATCTATCTATTGATCTACCTATTAATCTCTCTATGTCTACCTCTTGCTGTCTATATCTATCTATCTATCAATCTGTCTCTGTCACATATCTGTCTTTTCTATCTATCTATCTATCTATCTATCTATCTATCCTATATCTATCTATCTATCTATCTATCTATCTCTATCACATATCTGTCTTATCTATCTATCTATCTATCTCTATCACATATCTGTCTTATCTATCTATCTATCTATCTATCTCTATCACATATCTGTCTTATCTATCTATCTATCAATCTATCTCTATCACATATCTGTCTTATCTATCTATCTATCTATCTATCTATCTATCTCTATCACATATCTGTCTTATCTATCTATCTATCAATCTGTCTCTATCACATATCTGTCTTATCTATCTATCTATCAATCTGTCTCTATCACATATCTGTCTTATCTATCTATCTATCTATCTATCTATCTATCTATCTATCTATCCTGTGTATAGAAATTAGTACAGCACTGGTGGTACTCTAACTTTGAGGGTTCCGACCCACAGGGATCATGTGTATGTATTACAAACAGGACGTGGCAGGTATCTAGTGGCAAGCCAAACGTTTGAGGATATTCATAAAATTTTTTGGGCTATTCATTAGTTTGATGTTTATAGTTATTAGTTATACCAGACAATAATTGCCTGTTTAGATGTTACACATGTCACCTTGTCACACAAGGAGAACATCATGGTGCAGATAAGCAGTAAACTTCAACATAAATGCACAATATCAGCCCACTCACGTGTTCTAGAGCCAATTCTCTTGTTTTAGCCCAGGAGTTGTTTTAAATAGGCACAACTCCTGAGAAAGCCCTGGTGGTTCCTCGTAAAGCGTATGAAAAAAGGACCAAAGTATAAAAATAAAAAAATGATTTATTCAACCAATAAACAATAAACAATAAAACCGAACGCGTTTCACCTGATTAAAAATTTAGGATATATAATTTGTCTGGGTCCTACAAAAAAACGTGACTTCAGATCGCGTTTAAACCTGATGAGCCCAACACGATCAAAATGAGCTCAGCACACGGGGTGAAATGGCTCAGCTGTGAAGGGGTTAACGATCCAGAAGGCTTTTAAAAATGCATACTTAAGGTCTATCGGAAACCCTGTTTATTAATGGCATATTCCAAACGTAGACAGCTAAGGCTGGGGTCAGACGAGCGCAATGTTAACGTCCGTGTTGCCGCACATAAGTACGTCCGTGATAGCATACAATTGTGTTAAATGGAGCCCCACACACGAAGTACGTCCGCACAGAAGTGCGGGGGCTGACGGACGCTGCAAACGGACGCAGGTTAGGCAAGAACGTAATACTGCTAGAACGGACGTGCGGAGTGCGCCACGTCCACAACGTCCGCATAGCTTTGTGTGTGAGTGATGGAGCATGGTCAGACGGACTGCATTTATACGTCCAGCATTTTTGACGGACAGAATGTTTTTTCATTGTAATTTATTTTCCCCTCCTACATCCGTCAAAAAATAACTTCAGTGAAAAAACGGACTGTGTGACCACTACTGCGTCATCCGTACTGACGATGTCCGTACTGCACGGACGTACAGTCCGTACAAAATGCGCTCATCTGACCCTAGCCTAAGCTGTTACAGAGGATGACAGTTATTTCTGAAGACTATATATATATATACACAAAACAATAAAAAATAGGCATATAAGAGCAAAAATTTAAACTCAGTATAGTGATATACCTCTACAGGTTTATTATTAGCTCTATGTACCTATACGGTGCTGGAGTAATGGCTCCATTCCTCTGGATCTCATGGTGTTCGTGCCGACGTGGTTAACGTTTCACAAGGCTTATTTTGAGACATGGGAGATGATACGTACAATAAACTCTATATACATGAAGTTCAACTTGGGAAGGTTTTCCAAACTTGTATTTCACGAAATAAATTAGAACAAGGGTGAGAATAGGAAGAACCACAATATCTGTGCTTACCCTATACTCTTTATTACAATAATTTCTCCAGTGTTTCATCTGAAATATCATGATACCAACAAATATATAGCATATTATAAATTTGTGTTGTCTGTATTGTATTTGTTTTGTCTGGGAATGGCTCTAATGATTCACTCATTACGATATTTTAAATTTCAGAGGTGAATTCAGACTACATGGTGAGTCTTAGTTCTCTTTATTCATTTGTCTTGTTAACATTTTATTTCTTTTTGACACTTTGATATAACTATAGAAGAAAATAACTTTTTTTCACTGTAACAGCCTGAAATTTAATTCTTGTTCCAGTTTTGTTACCCTCTTTACGTACGGTGATATATCAAGGCCCCTATTCCATTCTTGAAAGTATCTTAATGCTGGAGCTGCTATTCTGACCGTGACATGAGCTCTGCTTGCAGCTCAGATTTAGTGGCTCCCTACTGTAAATTAAAGGCTCCTAAAACTTGTATTGGAGGTTAATAACGGCTCAAAACAAGAACAGTGAGCTATTTTATGGTGGCTCGCTGTTCTGGTATTCCAAAATGTCATTAACTATCAGAGTCTGGTGTTAAGTGATTCTGCTTTAGCAAAATCACTTAACACTGAAAAATAATAAAGTGGCAGCAACACATAAGAATTGCGAAACTTTAAAATAGATGCACGTTTCTACACTACAACCATACATACAGTTTAACTTGTTGAACCTCCGCTTGCAGACTGTACTCTGACCACTAGGGGGCAGCAACACATAAGAACTGCAAAACCTTAAAATAGGCGCTCGTTCCTACATTGCTTTGCAACCAGACGTACAGTTTAACTTGTTGACTTGTAAAATTAATTAAGCATCACACAAGAACTACGAGACTTCAAAACAAGCTTACGTCCTTGAAGATTTACAATTACCCATACGTATTGACTGTTTAACCACATAATTATCATTTGTCTCAACCGTTTACCAGTATTTTGCCATCTGTCATCCTCCACAAAAAGGGTTAAATTTAATCCCCCTAGTGAAAGCAGTGCTCAAACTAGAGATTAACTCCATTTATAAAATAACCAATAGGTAATAGCAGTGCATTGCCCCCTATCTCTGGAAAGCAGCAGCATACACGACGCACATACTGCAGAACAGGCACCCACATTAGGGTACTATATACTTATTTCTGAAAAGTAACCCTCCCAAAAAAATGTGAAGCTTAATTCAGATCTGTGTTGAAGAGGACAGTGGGATCCGCCATGTCTGGTCATGTGCAGTAGAAAACTGGGGACAAATAGTTCAGTGTCCTTCCGCGGTTCCTCCTCCTTTGCAACCCCGCTTGTGCGAGCTCATGGCAGGGTCTCACTTAGTTCCATGGAGTCCTATGGATAGCGGTTGAGTCGGAATAGACCCGGTAAGGGGCATCAGTCAAAGGCGATTTTTTTTTCTCTTTATCGGTTCTCTTTTACCAAAGGAGTGAAATAGGGTCCCACGTGTGTTGTTACATACCAAACTTATCTTCGAGAAAGAAAGTCAGATAGAAATTTGGGTCAGTTTGCCCAATGGCAAATTCAGGCCAAGAAAAAAAATACACGGGGAATATTCCTTTTGTGGCGCCTAATGAGACAGTACGGGCTGCTGCCTAACCTAGATAGTAGGGCAGTGTTACACACCTGCCGATATGTACAAAGAAAGGGTGGTGTATCTAAGTCGGGCGCTGCCTGTATGTGGATATCTCGTACTTTGTAGAGTGCGATGTTTGTGGGGTTAATATCCCTCGATAGTATACTAGGGGCTGGAAGCGTTGGTGGTGAAATAGTGGTGAGTGGAATAAAGCTTCTTGTGTTCAAGAGTGGATAATCTTAAACATATATACAAATAACTTTTGTATTGGATACAATGGTGTGTATCATAGGGCGAAGCAGGATTCACATATAGGGGTTACCATCTAGTGGCTTAATATAGTATTGCAGGGAACAGATTTCTCCAGTCTGATCAAAAAGGTTTCTCAGTGCCCTGCTGCCATCTGCTGGCTTGACTTGATATTACAGTCTATGTTAATGAAGAAAAGAGGTGGCTGGTTCCTTCTTATCCTCCGTTGCGCAGGTCTTGTCCTCATAGGGGAAACAGAGAGAGGACATACATAGCGCAACACTTCTATCAAAGATGAGGTAATGTATGGAAAGTTGGATAAACTCACGTGGTCTAGAGCCTAGTCGGAATGTCAGGCTCAGACTTAAACGCTGTTCCAGTCTGTGAAGGTGACTGGCTCCCTTCTTTTTTTCTCAATCCCTCCTGTGCTGCAACGAATTTTTCGGTGGTCTCCTGGTTCTTTGGGCTGGTCATCCGAGGGTAGATGTGCGGCTACCGATGGTGTGCCTCCCTTCTCTCCAGAGTAACCACAAACAGCAGATAAAGGGTTTAAAGGGATTTATTATTAAAAGGTTAACAATACAAAATAAAATGGGTCAATGGGGTGTTCCAGGACGCGTTTCACCTACTTGGCCTCTTCTGCTGGATGACTTCCCAGACTCTACGTACCTTCTTTTATACGAACTGTGGTAGTAGTTTCATTTTCAATTTAGTGCGCCGAAATTCGCGCATGCGCCCGGGTCTGAATCTGATTGGGCCGGTCACGTGAGCGTGCTGTCCAATCAAAAGAGAGACTTTGTACTGAATCGTAGTAGGGGTTTTCCTGTCGTATCCGTTTGTGAGGGGCAGCTACATAAGTCTGTGGCATCATATAGTGCTATCCCGCTGGTGTGTGTCCCAACACTTATAATGGGCAATGTCTTGGTATCTTATTGCGGAACTGTGTTTGGAGCTGTATTTCTTCGGGGGGGTCTTATATCTTCATACGAAATTGTGCATATATAAGAGTTCCTTGTAGGTGAATTTAAAAATGGTGCCTCAAAAGAATTTTTGACATCGCAAATAGCAAGTGGGTATACAGGGGTTGGGTTATTCCTACAGAGGTCTTGAGCCTACATATGTATCTTCTCTGGATATCGATAAATCCATAGGTGTGTTAAGAGTAGCGGTGATGTAAATGAGGAGAAAAGAGAGGAAGTCGCGGTGGTGTAATGGGAATGTAGGGAGTTGATGAGAAACCTTTTTGATCAGACTGGAGAAATCTGTTCCCTGCAATACTATATTAAGCCGCTAGATGGTAACCCCTATATGTGAATCCTGCTTCGCCCTATGATACACACCATTGTATCCAATACAAAAGTTATTTGTATATATGTTTAAGATTATCCACTCTTGAACACAAGAAGCTTTATTCCACTCACCACTATTTCACCACCAACGCTTCCAGCCCCTAGTATACTATCGAGGGATATTAACCCCACAAACATCGCACTCCACAAAGTATGAGATATCCACATACAGGCAGCGCCCGACTTACATACACCACCCTTTCTAAGAAAAAGAATAGGAGGGGGGGTTTTGGCTATGGAGGCGCTAATGGTTTGTTATAAGATTAGGGGTTGCTGCCTACAAGGTGTTACACATAAACCTCAACAAAATGTGCAAATGCAATAGAAGAATCAAAAAACGGTCCAAGTAGCGCAGTAGTAAATCTATGAGTCACATAAACCCTGGCCTAAGAGGCCCTACGGGTACTCGTATTAGAGCCTAGAGTCAAGTATCTCTATGAATCGCAAAGAACCGTCAGGTCCTGAGCGCCATGCACGTGGCACTAAAAGTGCAAATCATGTGTGCAAAATCACATTTCACAGTACAATCGATATTATTAAACCATGCGGAAGATGTATGATAATAAAGTGCATGTGCTTATAAATCCACTTATCAATAAAGTGCGTACACAGAGTGTGCAATGGTGCACAAGGTGCTAACAGTTCTCTGACAGGCTAAAAAATAGGTAAGTCCTAAACCACAGTAAAGTGCACGTGCAAATGTGCAAAATACAGATGAAACCGGGTTCTGTGGTCACAAGTCGTTGTATAGCGTCTGAGCCATGTTGTAGAGTGAATTGTCCCACTGACGCAGCTCTTCTCCTCAATGGACAGATTTATAAAAATGAAAAAGAGAAGGGGGAGGGGAAAAAAAGGAGAAACAATAGTGCAGACTGTATCATACAATTCAGGTGAGTATATACGAGAAAAACTCACTCACAGATTGCAGAGCCTAGTGAGTCCCGGCTCTGGGTTGAAGCACCTTACACCAGATATAGGGTGGCGTGTCCCTTCTTTCTCTTCTTTTTGGCCTCAAATAAAGTACAGACAAGGAGACAACGCTCCCATAGCGTAACACAGTATAATAAAATGGCGGTCAGGATTAATTTTTCTTTTTCAGTCTAACTCACCGATGTTGGAGCCTCGGTTGTCTCAGGCTCAGCTTGTAAGCAGATGGTACCCCTTAGTTTGGTGTGTACCTCACCTCTCTCTCCTGGAGCGTCTTTCACCTCCAACTTCTGCGTTAAAATTACACCAGAAAGAGTTTGGGGGAGGGGGGAGAAGGAGTGAGGCAAGTGTACCACCTCTGGGGTTGATATGAAGAGCTCTGAAGAGACTGTGGAAGGCTCTTCATAGCAACCCCAGAGGTGGTACACTTGCCTCACTCCTTCTCCCCCCCCCCAAACTCTTTCTGGTGTAATTTTAACGCAGAAGTTGGAGGTGAAAGACGCTCCAGGAGAGAGAGGTGAGGTACACACCGAACTAAGGGGTACCATCTGCTTACAAGCTGAGCCTGAGACAACCGAGGCTCCAACATCGGTGAGTTAGACTGAAAAAGAAAAATTAATCCTGACCGCCATTTTATTATACTGTGTTACACTATGGGAGCGTTGTCTCCTTGTCTGTACTTTATTTGAGGCCAACAAGAAGAGAAAGAAGGGACACGCCACCCTATATCTGGTGTAAGGTGCTTCAACCCAGAGCCGGGACTCACTAGGCTCTGCAATCTGTGAGTGAGTTTTTCTCGTATATACTCACCTGAATTGTATGATACAGTCTGCACTATTGTTTCTCCTTTTTTTTCCCCTCCCCCTTCTCTTTTTCATTTTTATAAATCTGTCCATTGAGGAGAAGAGCTGCGTCAGTGGGACAATTCACTCTACAACATGGCCCAGACGCTATACAACGACTTGTGACCACAGAACCCGGTTTCATCTGTATTTTGCACATTTACACGTGCACTTTACTGTGGTTTAGGACTTACCTATTTTTTAGCCTGTCAGAGAACTATTAGCACCTTGTGCACCATTGCACACTCTGTGTACGCACTTTATTGATAAGTGGATTTATAAGCACATGCACTTTATTATCATACATCTTCCGCATGGTTTAATAATATCGATTGTACTGTGGAATGTGATTTTGCACACTTGATTGTTATTTGCACTTTTAGTGCCACATGCATGGCGCTCAGGACCTGACGGTTCTTTGCGATTCATAGAGATAGTTGACTCTAGGCTCTAATACGAGTACCCGTAGGGCCTCTTAGGCCAGGGTTTATGTGACTCATAGATTTAATACTGTGCCACTTGGACCGTTTTTTGTTTCAAGAAGAAGAATAGACTACACCGTAATGATGATTTTCTTTCACGAAAAGTTTCTTTTGCCGGACAAATAATTTAAAAGTATGACTTTTGTTTTATAGGATCTACATTTCTCATTCCAAGACACGTATGATGATCTCCAACGATAAATATACAAAGACGAGCACCGAGCACTTTGCATAAGGATGAAAGGAACAAAACATAATGCACTTTTTTGTAACTCTTAAAGAACGGCGTTGCTAGCGAAGGACTTTAGGGGCTGAATGACCTGGATGTGAAGGTATAAAGCATGGCATGTAGAAAGGTTTACATTAGAACAGCAGAATGATACTGAAAATAGAAAGAAAGAGATATTAGTCTCTATCACATGTATTTAATTCATAGCACAAGTTTAGAAACCACATATCAATGTATAGTGCGTATCTGAATGCTTCAGGAGTGGTGGTTAAAACCTCCGCAAAATGATGGAACTGAGGAATTGTGATAAAAATCTATTTTTAATATTCTTTCCAGAAGTGACAGACAAAATAAAAGCCAATACAAATTCCGAGCAGTATAAAATGAAGTATCCTTCTTCTGATTATGTGGTCCTCTCTGAATTAGTTGGGGGGGGTGGTGTCTGAGGGAAGGATTTCCCAGCTGTGTATTTCACTTTTGTGTTACGTAGAAATGTTTGTGTGATGTTGCTTGGCCTAGGATCCTTTGAAGTCTGTGAGCTTGGCTGGAGCGATCTGAGGCTAAGCAATACTATGAAAGAGGTAGAGGTATGCTGACAGAGGACGATCGGGGAACCCTCAACCAATAAATCAAACCGGCCGAATAATGTTCCGACAGGTTTTGCATATTTTATACTGTACCCCACTCACAGCTAGCACTGTCCTCTATCCCCTTGCTATTTTGTGACTTTACACAATTTAATTTGTCTTCTCTTTCCTCCCCCGCACTGCCCCCTAGTGTTTGTTTGTTATGGCTGATATATGGTTCAGGAAAGCCTGCTCAGGCTCTTCGGGCCTATGTGCAGAAATCAAACCTGCAGTCACAGAACACAACTTTGCAACATGCTAATTTAGCCACGCACACAAACGAATGATATACACTATATTGCCAAAAGTATTCGCTCACCTGCCTTGACTAGCATATGGATGGGTGAGCGAATACTTTTGGCAATATAGTGTATAATTCTACCCTGTATGTGCGCACACAACTCCCTCAAAACCCCTTCCATTTATTTGAACTTGAAACACACTTTTTGGATACTCCCCTCAAATACACCCCAAGCATTCATAACCACATTCCCCTCAAATACACCCCTGCATGTCATCATTTGTAACAAATAAACCAATTTTTTAATACTGCCGCAAACATGCATCATAGAGAGACTTCTCCATCCAAAGTCCCTTATGTTAAGAGAAATGCACAAATTCACACTGCAAGAATTGTGCAGGCCAGGTCTTACACTTTAGTGTGTGTAGGTCAGGGCTCAGCAACCTTTGGTTCAGCCAGATATTTCAGAATTATATATCCTATGATGCCTAGTCAGCTCAAAAGTGTCTATCGGAAATATAGGGCCCTATTACAAACATAATGCTAGCGTTAGCGCTCAGCTATGTGTGTGTTATCCCTAGGTTAAGAGGCCATAGTGCAGGACCCCCTTATTACAATCTGAACGCTAACGACTTAAAAAACACTTCTGCAAGTTTACTGTACTTTGCACTCCCTATACTTAACATGTGAAGCGCAAAGAGTAAATACCGTTAAGATTGCAAAGTTCTATCACTAATTACCGCCCCACTGCGGCTAACTGAAGGTTAACCACAGCTAGGGGGTGGTGCTAAATGATATCGCTTCTGCAGAATCAGTTATCACCAGTTGAAAATCCTCCCAAAAATCACATACTCCACTCTCAACCAGTGGTGAGAACGGTGGTACGATCTGCCGATCTTGCCGTCGGGATCAGAGTGAGACTGTGGAAAAAAATTCCCAGTCTCTATCTGCAGACAATATATAAGTAACACGCTGATTGTCCTGTGGATAAATAAAGATGAAAGGAAATAGTTTTATTTAATTCTGATGGAGACTCTGGGCTTTTTCCAAGGTCGATGATGAAATAACATTGGGACATTCAGGTCTATTCAAAGAAAGGTGAAACTCAGGAGAATTGAAAGGATAAGTGAAAATTCTAGGTCAAAATAGCCAAACCAGAAAAATTTGCCCATTTATTTCACTTTCCAAATTGGTTATTTGGTCTAGATTGTTCTCTTCTGCCAATTCCCCTTATTTTCACCTTTCTTTGAATAGACCTGATTTATACACTATATGGATCCAAAAGTTATCTTATCGTTGGGTATTGTTAGTCTCCTCTTGGAGACTTTTTTATTCTTTTTTTTTCAGATTACATCTGGCACTTCTTTGTATTCCAGATGGTCAAAATCACTTCTTACTTCATTCCAGTAAGTCAGTTCTGATCAATATAGTCATAGAGGTTTTTTTGTGCTGTTTGAGTGTTTGTATGCCAAGCTATCAGAATCAGGTTTGTAATAGACCCTGCTAAACAATCTGTCGACTTGTTACATTAAAATATATGAAATTTGTTATGGGTTCTTTGCTGTTTCATTTCTTCTTGGAACTTCCTAGTTTTACGACATGCCTGCTTATTCTCTTAGTATCAAGTTTAACAAGTTCCTGTTTGTCCTGATGGTGGCCCATAGCTGCAAACCAGCTGTATCTCATACCCAAGCTCTTTTCGGAGGTTCCTGTTTCAGGACATACCCTGTTTAACCATAGTAACTACAAATGTCTTGTTGTATCTGTAATTTGAATCGGACTCAGCTTGTAACCATACATCATATTATTATTATTTATGATTCAGGTAACATTATTCCACCAGCTTCTCAGCTTATCAGTTTCATGCCCAATCTTGGACATGGGGCATGATAGGAAAGCTGCTGTAAATTTACCTTATTACCCCCTTCACACCATGTAGTCAAAGTAACGCATAAACACATCGATCAAAACAATGATGTGGATTGACTGCGACACCTTGGAAGTAGGCTTGTTTTTTTTTTTTTTTTTTTTTCGGTTCGCTTCGATTTTTCGGATTTTCAAACTTTTCGATTCGGCTCGTTTCGACCGATTTCTGTTTCGATTCGGTTCGGCTCGACTCGTTTTTCGTGTACATTTTTTTTTCGGAATATCGACCATTTTTGTATTTTCGTGTCACTTTGCTCGTTTTTTGTATCGACTTTTCGTGATTTCGGAAATTTTTGTTTTTTTGGAACGTCTGTTCTCCTCGTTTCAAAGCAATAAATTTCGATTTGACACATTTCAAGTCCATTCGAAAATTCCCAAAATATTTTGTTTCGGCTCGGAAAACTTTTCAGATCTGCCATTTTCGGATCTAAAAATTTTCGGAAAATCGTCCGCATCCGAAAACACGAATCGGGAAATTTCGTGAAAATTCTGAAATTCCGAAACCCGAAACGCACATCCCTACTTGGAAGAAGTCCACATCAGTGGTCCAGAAGCGGTACAACTGGTAATATAGCCCCACATGATCTATGACAGTCCCTCTCACCCTCTAGGGATGTTTTTGTTGCTGTCATTCATGTTAAGAGATAAGAGATATGGTTAAACCATTAGAAAAATTCATATGCTGGTACGGAGTCACCATGCGTTGACCACCGAATCTGCCACAGAAAGAACACGGGACCCTAACACTATCCCTTTCAGGGATTGTTTTAGCGTCCTATATTCTATCTGTGGCAGGTCCGGAAGCCCTCGCATGGTCGCTCCATACCTGCATAAGAGTGATTTTTTTCTATTTGTTTGTTCAACCATATTTCTTGTTTCTTAACCTAACAGTCACAAAAAAACATCCCTAGAAGGCGAGTGACTGTCATCATATGTCATCGGTCATGTAGGTTTAAATTACCAACCGTACTGCTTCTGGATCACCACTGTCGACTGCTACTGATGTGAGCCACGACGGCACAGTCAATCCACATCACTGTTTTGATCGATGTGTATACGAGTCACTTTTTTCGACACTGAAGGCAAAGGAAAGCTACTCATTAAAACCTTATTAAGAAACAAGAGATATGGTTGATTAAACATACGGCGCAAATGCTATTCCTGGAATTTATACCCATTATTGACATCAGAAGAAGTGAACATCCTTTTGAAGACTTTAACATGTGAACATTGAATACATAAAGATGATGATATGATAACTGAAGAATCCATGGAACCATAAGTATCAATTTTCCATTGACGAGAGATTGGTGCAATGCTTTATACGCAATAAATCTTTTGATTTGTTAGCTTTACTATACTAACTATCTGTGGAAATTTTTGAAGTAGAAAGTTTTCCGCAGGTTGTTTCAGAACCTCCTTTCTTAGCTGGGATGATCAAGATTGAAACAGAATAGCTGGGGTTAATAACAATCAGTTCCTTTCTGTGTTAGAAGAAGGAAACTCGCACCTCTGCTACAGACGCCATACAGAATGTTCTGTTACCGACAAAGAGTCACCTGGATGTGTATCCTGGCAGGTACCGGTAATTCCAAACCTTAAATACGTGTGATAAGTGCTTGGTGCAGAATATTTTTTAATGTGAATGCTTGGTGATGGTCTGCATAAAAATGTAATGCAGAGTTAGGATCGCAACCTCTACATGTCAATACCAAACATCAGAAAACATGTATTGTAGGGCAGAGAAATATATGGAAAAGAATAAGGAACTTTCAGGATTAAACACACAGTGGTGTTTGATTTATATGGGATAAAGATGTGGATATATCGGAATATCGATAGTTTTTCAAGAGTAAGGGGAATACAATTATATAAACAAATATGTATGAATATTCACATGGCGAACGAATGTTAACAAGATTTATTTTTATGTGATGATAAAGATTATAACGATCTACAAATAAAATGGTTTAATTTAGAATTATAGTCAAGATAATCCAGTATCACAAAATAGGTTATATCAGTTATGGTGAACCTTGGCACCCCAGATGTTGTGGAACTACATGTTCCACGATGCCTAGCCAGTCTTCTAGCTGTCAGAGCATCACGAGATGCCTGGGTTGTATTTAGCCCATCTGTCATGCCAAGAGAAATATATATATAATTTTTTTCCTCCTATTTAGGTTTTGCCTACCTTGAGATACATATATGTATGGGGGTTCAAATCCATGGCAATTCTTTGATTTTATTATATTTTTGTCTATTGTTGGTGAGTCTGGTCATTGAGGCCACGTTTTTAGATAATAAGTATCAAACTTGTGTATAATTCAATACAAGTTAAGTTTTATCGCCACCTAATGGGACTGGAGCTGTTTGTTGATAGCTCAGTTATTATAGTATCATGAATCGATTTCGTTATGTACCGTTTTGTTTTAGTTTAAATTCGGATGAAATCAATTTGTTATTTCGGAAGCAAATTTTCAAATGAATCGAGATTCGCTACGAAATTAATGCACGCCTCTATAATCCACTGACTTCCGTTGGACTCCATGGAGAGTCACACAATACCTGTATTAGAAGGTGTGGATGTCTTATCATGCACATCTATTGGAAACTACATACTGCTTTTATCTCATGCAAAAAGTGAATAAGCATGCAATGCATGAAGTAATCCCATAGGACGCCTGACAAATATATATTTTTTTGAGAAAGGATTTTACCAGGAAGGATACATTGAGATTTCTCTCGTTTTCAAGTATGTCCTGGGTAGCGAGTGTGTACCATTAGGTGTCTCGCCCAAGGACACTTACTGGAGAGGTGCTCTTGACGCGATCAAACCTGTGTCTTCACGGTTATAGAGCAGTGATGTTACCTCTACTCCACCCAGCCGGTACTTATGTTTCAAGCATTTTTTTTGTTTTGATTTGTGGATGAACTGGATAATAATAATTTTTTTTGCTTTGCAACTTAGATTTTCTTTTCCCTTTCAGTGTTTCTCAGTGTGTGGATGGAGCGGGTCAGTGCGATCAGTATCCAGTTAATCCCTACGGATCCTGTAGTCGGTCAGTCAGTCACTCTCAGTGTTACTGGGATCACTGGGACCATCAGTCAATACACTTGGTATAAAGGACTAAACACAGACGCCAGTAACACCATCATCTCGTATAAATCTGGATATCCTCTACCACAGAGAGTTAGAAATCAGTATTTTCCCCAGGCAAATGGGCTATACAATGGTTCATTAACGATGTCAGACCTGGTGATTACGGACCAGGGAAGTTACACAGTTGTGGTTATTATAACAACATTACAGCGTGTACAGAAAGCAGAGTTTGCCTCGATAAACTTGAAGATACGTGGTGAGTGATTAATTTATATTTTAATTTAGTGCACAATTGTATAATTAAATAAAACTTGTATAATCGTTCCATTGTAAATGTTAAGGAGGCTATTTCGCAAACGCCACCGTAATAGGTCTCGGTACCCCGACTAGGTTACATCTGTCGTTTCCTTGCTAAACCCCTGTCCTTCCACCAGCAGTCTTTTGTGCCTTTCTCCAGCCCTTGGACAAAGCTTAAGGACTGGTACACGCAAAGAACTTTGATAGCATTCCCAGAAATTAGACGACATGCAGATCTGGAGGTTTTAGAACAGTCAGCAGCAGGCTCAGCTTTTGATGAAATAATATATACACTGCCAGGCGGAGCCAATGGAAATTTACACCCTGGCCTCCCACTGCACCTCATCATAATCTCTACACTAGAATAAGGTTCTGAAGTTTCTGCTCTCTGTCTCGCAGTCTGTCTGGGACATAATTACTATTAGAGCAGGGACAGATTAATGGGATTAGTATTGCTCAACATTTGCAAACAAAACAGGACAATATCCATTCAAACCTTTAACAGATACAAACACATTCCAGATAGGGGAAATCGAAAAGTCACTGCACGTTCGATGACATTACGTTCTCTTCAATCCGGTGCGATTCGGCGATCCCATTTCGGCGATCCTGCGGTGTATTCAGCAAGCACCACAGGGCCATCGTAGTGCAGGGAAAAGCTGCCTCAAACCCGACGAAACACTCACTGCAAAACCTGGCAAAGGCACACCGAAACCCGCAAAAACATCTGGATTAACCCCGCCGAACACGCCGGAGAAACCCGAGCAGCCGCCGCTTACAGCGCAGAGCAGTCGCCGGAAAAACCCGACACCGCAGACGAATGGAGTGGGAAAAAAAAGAGTTTGCTTGAATGTTTGTAAAGTGAAACGCTGTTTGCAAAGAAACTACAGAACGAAAATCTCTGAAATTTACATATAAGATCCAATGAATGATAATAAAAAGGGCTGTTACAGAAAAAAAACGTTTAAAAAACAAAATCGGAATTTTTTTTGTAAAAAATCCTGAAAAATGCCTAAAAGATCCTAAAAAATCTATAAATAAAGAGACTTTTGACTGCAGAATATAATATTAAACTGTTTATTGCATTAGATATTGCATTATATTTAACATTGAAGCCTATGGGGTTCCCCTGAATAAATCTGTTGAATGAAACCACCGAACAGCAGGGAAATTCGGCGACTTTTCACTGCTGGTTTTTGTTCTCTGAATAGACAAAGCATTGCTTCTCTATGGGGATTTCACTGACCTCAAACAGGCACTGATCAGGCACCATATGTGCAGGCAATTCGCAGGATATGGCGAATTGCCTGCTATCTGAATAGCCGAATGGCCAGGAAAGGTAACCGAACGCTGAATTTCAGTGTTTCGGTTACCTTTCTCCAGCAATTTGGATCTCTTTGAATAACCCTGATAGACAATATCATCAATAACAGTATTCATACATAACACAGGTTTCACAAACACCCTGCACCCTACAGGGTGACTTCAGCATAGGAGAAGACAGGGAAACAATATAAAACATCAGGCCTGCACCGCCCAAATGTATCTCTAGGCCTTTGTACCCTAAGTTGAAAGTCATGCACATCACAGTCACAGTTGGTAAAACTTCAAATGCCTGGGAAAAATGCTAGTGTTGCAATGGTGACAAACACTGACATTTCACAAATGAACAATCTAGAGAGTGGCAGGAGGAGCTTCACATTGAAGCTCATTGGATTTTTCTTATGGGAAATGCTGGTGTATAACGCAGTTCCAACATCGATGATTTCCGCTGAATAACAGAATATCAGAGAGCGACTGTGCACCAAAACTCCAGAACATCGTCTAACACCCACCGATTTACAGCATGCCAGATTTTCAATAATTTATTAAAGAATTTTTTTCATCTCCAGCTACTTTCTTCCGGGTTTTTTATGATATAGCCTTTAGAAATTTTAAAGAATGAACTTTATATTAGGAAGGAAGCCATGCAATGTTTTCAGACAGAGGAAACAGACATCTGAGAAGGAAGCTTTAACTCCAGAACAAAAGACTTTAACACGTGGCCCCATATTACATTCCTGACGCTAAACTGGGTAAAAACTCGGTAGCGCATCCGTGATTGCGCTAGCTTGCGGGAGCTTACTGTACTTTGCGCTCCCCATCTTAAGTATAGGAAGCACATTCAGTAATTAGCAGTAAATAGAGCAGCAGGAAATGCTGGCAGAATGCTTGGTTGTGTAGGGAGAGCCTGTATTAGCAGTAGGAAAAGGGAAGTGCTCATGCCACTGTACAGAGCACTGGTGAGACCTCACTTGGAGTACTGTGTGCAGTACTGGAGACCGTATCTCCAGAAGGATATAGACATCTTAGAGAGAGTTCAGAGAAGGGCTACTAAAATGGTGTACGGCTTGAAGGAGAAAAGTTACCAGGAAAGGCTTAATGATCTTAACATGTACAGCTTGGAAAAAAGACGAGACAGAGGAGATATGATAGAAACATTTAAATATGTAAAGGGAATCCACAAGGTAGAGGAAGGGAGTATATTTAAAAGGAAACAAAGTAGCAAAACAAGAGGACATAGTCTTAGATTAGAGGGGCAAAGGTTTAAAAGTAACATCAGGAAGCATTATTTTACTGAGCGGGTGGTGGATACATGGAACAGTCTTCCAGTAGAAGTGGTAGAGGCCAAAACAGTGATTGAATTTAAGCAAGCATGGGATAGGCATAAGGCTATCCTAAACAAAAGATAAATCCAGGTAAAGTATCCATGTAATTGGGCAGACTAGATGGGCCGAAAGGTTCTTATCTGCCGACATTTTTCTATGTTTCTATGTTTCTAATTAGTGATAAGTACGGTATTATAAAGTACTAGCGTTAATTACCGACCCGATGCACAAATCTAAAATTTAGCTACTCCTAAAAGCGGGTGCTAACTCATTCCGCTTTTGCACCACCTAAACCCCCCATAAATCTGTTACTCTCTCATCCCGCGGCGAGAATGGTGGCCAAATCTGCCGCTTCTCCTGTGAAGGATTTACATTAGGTACAACCAGCTGCCCACGGAGAAAGGAAGTGGCGGATCACACCACACTCTCCACCAAAGGATCTGAGGTGGGAATGGAATTTTTTGGCGGCCTTAGATTAACGTGTTAAGTGATTGTGTTGAAGCGCAATCACTTAACCCCACGGGATTCAAAACTCTATTCAAACCCAAATAACGCCAGATACAGATGACTATCGAGCTGGTTACAGTAGCTTGTTATTCATCTGCTAGGTGCACATTACCATATCCTATATGAACCATAAAAGACGTTAATGTACAGTAATCAGGCGCAACATCTGAGACGCAAAGTGAGCTTGCGACTCGGAGACAAAATGAAGAGGCGCATTTGAGATATTATGGCCTTTTTTTTTTTGAGAAAGGGTTTTACCAGGAAGGATACATTAAGATTTCTCTTGTTTTTAAGTATGTCCTGGGTGGCGAGTATGTACCATTGGGTGTCTTGCCCAAGGACACTTACTGGAGAGGTGCTCGCTGGGATTGAACCCATGACTCCACAGGATCTCTCCATACAGAGCAGTGACATTATCTCTACTCCACCCAGCCGGTACCTTTGTACAGTGTGTAGAATAAACTTCTCAGTAGTAGGTTTTTTTTTAAAAAAAAATTCTCTACAGAGAAGAAATACTACTCTTACACATTGAATGAATGTAATGAAAAAACATTTTATAGTTTCTATTGTCATTAATCTGTTATATTAATTAATATCGTGGTTGCCTTTTAATTAATTATTTCTACATGTCTTAACTTTTTAGAAATCGTGACCAGCAAACCAATATCCGGTGAAATGATAGCTATGGCCATTAGCATTGTCATCTTCGGGCTCACAGTGTTGACAAGTGTAATTTTTATTCTGTACAAGAAATGCGTGATTCCCGTGAGAGAAACACATCGAGGTAAGGAGAGAATCAGGTAAATTCAGAACATGTTAAACAGCAAGAAATCATTTGAATAAATAACCTGGGGAGTAGTTTTAATCCATGCGACGTAAGAGCGATATCAAAAAGTTGATATTCAAAAATCAATCATTTTCAAACTTAACTTTTCTGCAACAAAAATAGGGTTTGTCAGTGCTTTGTTTTCTATGAAAAATGGTGGGGGTACTCACCATGAAGCTTAATGCGTCAGGCAGTGAGCAGCCAAGAAAACATACAGGGTTATCCAAAGAGATTCGAAAAGTCACCGCACGTTCAGTGACTTTTCGTTCTCTTCAATTCGGTTCCTTTTGCCGATCCCATTTCGGCGACCCTGCGATGTATTCAGCAAGCACCACAGGGTCCCCGAATTGCAGGGAAAAGCTGCCGCAAACCTGACGAAAACTAACCGCAAAACCCAGCGAATGCACGCCGAAAACCCTCAAAAACATCTGGATTAACCTGCCGAAAACCACGGAAAAAACCCGAGCAGGAGACGATCGCAGCCTTCGACACAGCAGAAGAAGGCAGTGAATAAATTAGCAAAACAGTTTGTATGAATGTGTGAAAGTGAAACGCTGTTTGCAAATAAACTACTGAGCGAAAATGTCTGAAATTTACATATGAGGTCCAGGGAATGATAATAAAGAGGGCTGTTACAGAACAAAGAAGAAAACTTTAAAAAAAAATAAAAAAAAATCGGACTTTAAAAAAAAATAATTAGAAAAATGCTTAAAATATCCTAAAACATCTATAAATAAAGAGACTCTTTACTGCAGAATTTTATAATGAACGGTTTATTAGATATTGAATTAAAACGGGAATATTTTTAACATTGAAGTCTATGGGATTCTCCTGAATTAACTTGCCGAATTAAACCACCGAATGACAGGGCATTAGGGGAACCTTTCACTGCTGGTTTGTGTTCTCTGAATAGCCGAAGCAGTGCTTTTCATGGGGATTTCACTGCCCTCGAACAGGGACCGAACAGGCACCGTATGTGCAGGCAATTCGCTAGGATTTGACGAATTGCCTGCCCTCTGGATAGCCGAATGGCCAGGAACGGTAACCGAACGCAGATTTTCAGCGTTCGGTTACCTTTCTCAAGCAATTCGGAGCTCTTTGAATAACCCTGATAGTGTACGCTTGCATGCAGGCAATGAATAGAGCCAGGGCCGGGCCACGACATTGTGTTGTCTGGGTCAAAGGATAAAAAGCTACCACCCCCCTCAAACTGTATCCACCGAAACTCACCCAAACCCATCACAGAGCTCCCTCGCAATAAAACTTACATTAATTTGCAGTGTGAGTATATCACAGAGCTCCACTGCAATAAAACTCAAAGTAATGTGCGGTATGTATGAGTGTATCACAGAGCGCCACAGAAATAAAACTCTCACTCATACACTCAGCACATTACTGTGAGTTTTATTGCTGTGGAGCTCTATCACAGAGCTCCACAGCAATAAAACTCAATATAATGTGTGGTGTGTATAAGCGTATCACAGAGCTCCACAGCAATAAAACTCAATACAATGTGTGGTGTGTGTATAAGCGTATCACAGTGATCCACAGCAATAAAACTTACAGTAATGTGCTGTGTGTATGAGTGTATCACAGAGCTCCACAGCAATAAAACTCACAGTAATGTGTGGTGTGTATGAGTGTGTCACAGAGCTCCACGGCAATTAAAAATGACAATATTATAACACATTTAATATTATTAAAATATTTAAACAAATAAAGTAAATATTGCAATAAAATAAATATTATATATTAAAGTAAATGAAATATGATTAAAATACCAAAACAAATGGCAGTTTTTATGTCCATGAAGAATGTTCATATGTCAGCATACCTATAAATATGTTTATTGGCTCAGTTTATATAGCTAATTCAACCTCTGATCATCCTCTGAGGTTTGTTCATCTGTCCCAGCCCTGCTAGAGTTAATTGTTAAAGTGTACCCATCTCCTTGGCTTGCTCCCCTGGCTGGTAAGGTGCCAGTAGTATTGCATATCAGTGCGTACCACCAGAAAAAAGCCCTGGGATCTGACAGAATTAGGTTATTCAATTAAATTGTACTTGTTATCAACCCACAGGAGGCTCCTCTAGCAGAGACGAACCCACGGTGTATGAAAATATGGTTTATATGCCAAAGGTAGGATTACCTTTGACTCTGCTCTTTCCTTCATCCCCCCATCCAGTCTCTTTCCTCCTCCTGCCGATACCAACTGCATAATATTTCCAGAATTCGGCCATTTCTTACCGCTGTCACCACAAAACAACTCATACACGCCCTGGTAATCTCCCGACTCGACTATTGCAATAATCTCTTATCTGGCCTCCCTCTGTCCCGCCTCTCCCCCCTACAATCCATCCTGAACGCCTCCGCCAGGCTAATTCACCTCACCCGCCGCTCTGTCTCTGCCGCTCCCCTCTGCGAGTCCCTTCACTGGCTCCCCATCCACTGCAGAATTAAGTTCAAAATCCTTATCCTTACCTACAAAACCCTCACTAACTCAGCTCCCACTACCTGTCCTCACTAATCACCAAATACACCCCAGCCCGCTCCCTAAGGTCAAACAGTGACCTGCGCCTAGCTTCTCCCCGCATCACCTCTTCCCATGATAGACTGCAGGATTTCTCACGCGCAGCCCCCACTCTCTGGAACGCTCTCCCTCGTACTGTCAGACTTTCCCCTAACTTCTCTTCCTTCAAACGCTCCCTTAAAACATTCCTATTTAGGGAAGCCTACCACCCAACTCACTGACGCAACCATCAATCACTCTCACCTTACAGTCCTCTCCTCCTGTTTCCAACCCCAACCCTCCTAGATTGTGAGTTCCTACGGGAATAGGGCCCTCATCTCCTCCTGTACTGTTTGTCAAATGTTGTTCAATGTATTGTAACCCTGTCTATACTGTGCTTATTGTACAGCGCTGCGGAATATGCTGGCGCTTTATAAATAAAGAATAATAATAATAATAGTCTGCTTAAAAAGATCTCAATATATATTACCTGTATGATATGTCTGATGTCTGTGATTGATGGAGTTTTTTTCACATATTTGCTGATTATTTTAAATAAACGCATTGTCTCAGATAGTTAACTCAAGGTAAAAAAAATTCGCAGAGAAATAGATAATCACGGGCCCTATTCCACGATATACATAAGGACTCCAGACATTAGCTTAACGTCTCGAAACCCAATTCCAGCCGAACCGCACATTCCTTGCAGCTCGGCGTTTGAGGCCGATAGCTGGAATGTAACTGCTCCTACACTTTGTATCGGAGCCATTTACTTGTGACGAACAAGAGGAGAACAAGCTATTCCAACATAATAGCTCATCCCTCTCGCCTCAAGACGGTATTCAAAAAGAATGCCAGCTCTCAGACTCTGGTGTTAAGTGATTTGTCGTATATTGTGATCCCTCGGCAAGCTTTATATCGGAGGTTATAAGAATCGAGGTCATAATCTTAACAGCAATACATATTATGTAGCAGATGTGATTGGAATCAATGCAGAATCACATTAATCTCTCATTCTTTTATAACATCAATGGATCAATCAATCAAGCAACGTCTTAATCAATTAAATTCCAGAAGATCCACAATGGACATAATAACATTCTCTTTAGTACGTAAACCAAGATGTATAAATCTTTAGATATTTTTATCAATTGAATTATACAAACACAGATCATTTCCAGCCAATAACGCAGTAAAAGTATTTTTATTACAACATTATATATATTTTTTTTATTTAACCCCTTGAGGAACAAGGGTCTTTAAAGTCAATGCATTTATGGCATAAACGTTACGTCGTTGGTCCTTAAGGGGTTAAGCAGATAACAAGAATTGAATAGATGTTTGCAATATATCATGGATCAGAGCTTACACATTTCAGACATATTTTTGTCACGTCGGTTCTTTTATCCATATCTTTCTGTATATCCCGCTTTTGGCCAGCAGATGGCAAAATCTCCCTGTCAAATAGGTTATTACAGTAAGAAATTCATTGAGAATATTCCCAATTATTTCCTACTGTAAAGTTTGTTAACCCTTTCACTGCGGAGGACGCGCTCAGCGTGTCCACCTGCAGTGTTGTTCCATGCGGAGGACGCGCTGAGTGCGTCCTCCCTTTGCGGCCAGTGATCGGCCGGATTCCGGTCGATCGCTGTGCCCCCTGGTGCGGCCTGACATCCTCGATGTCAGCCCAGCACTGGGGGACCCCGGCGGGCCATTAGATGAACCCCCTATCTCCCGATCCGTGGCAGCTAGGGGTTAATGATATGGTTGGATTGGCCAGAGCATGGCCTTTCCAACGATACCAAACTTGAACATGTAAAGGTTTTTAAAAATAAAAAAATTTAAATAAAAAAATATTTTAAAAAAAATTATAAAAAAAATAAACAAGTTTTTTTTTTTTTTGGTTTTGTTAATGCAGCAATATTGTTCCCATTTCAATTATAATGTGAACAATGATGCTGCACTGACGATTTTTGTATGCGGTGCGTTTGTTAAAAATAGTGAAATTTTCCCCAAAAAAAAATGTAACGAGACCCCATCTCTAATTTTTTTAACAAGCGCACCCCATAGAAAATATAAACGCAAACGATCGCATGTTAAAATGTGAAAAAAAAACACATTACACATTGTAAATTATTGAAAATTTGAATTTTATTGCATTTTTTGTTATAATATACAGACAGGACATAACGTATACATATAATAATGACATATTATGAATCTGCCGAGTCTGCCGGAAAGAACGATATATAATATGTCTGGGTCATATATTAAAATAAGGCTTCAAAACACGTTTAAACATGATGAGCAAAACCGTTAAAAATGACCTCAGCACAGAGGTGTGAAAAGCCTCAGCAGCGAAAGGGTTAAACATGACGACCCCCCCTAAAAAACCCAACAACACTTGTTCCTGACAGTGTTTTTCCCCCTGAAATTCACTAGGTAGTGAAGGGGTTAACAGTGAGCCACAAATGGGTAACGGCTTGTGCGCGGTTTATCCATTTACAAGTTGCTATTAATGGCTTGGTTGGAATTGAGCCGATTGTTTTTCCCCGCATGTTCAAAGTTTATGAACTTCAAGCGAACCTGCATTATCACAACAGGCAAAATGATGTAATGGTGTCTATCTAAATGACACATAACATTCTCTATACGTAAAGATACAAATTTACAAATGTGACCCTGCAAACAGTTTATTGATTCTTTGTAACTTTTTTTCTTTTATATTTGTTTTACAGTATCATTCTTACATGGAGAATGAAATGGAGAATGCAGCCTATACAGTGAGTTGGAAAAACGCTGAAGGAGCAAGGGACAAAAAACATCTCAGGGTCCTCTAGGCACAGAAATCTGGACCCCCTCCCCCCCAAAAGAAACCCCAAAACAAACAAAAGTGCAAAACCTTTTTTTTTTTACCAAATATTTATTTTAGCTTTATATTATTATTATTATTATTATTCTTTATTTATAAAGCGCCAGCATATTCCGCAGCGCTGTACAATAAGCACAGTACAGACAGGGTTACAATACATTGAACAACATTTGACAAACAGTACAGGAGGAGATGAGGGCCCTATTCCCGTAGGAACTCACAATCTGGGAGGGTTGGGGTTGGAAACAGGAGGAGAGGACTGTAAGGTGAGAGTGATTGATGGTTGCGTCAGTGAGTTGGGTGGTAGGCTTCCCTAAATAGGAACGTTTTAAGGGAGCGTTTGAAGGAAGAGAAGTTAGGGGAAAGTCTGACAGTACGAGGGAGAGCGTTCCAGAGAGTGGGGGCTGCGCGTGAGAAATCCTACAGTCTATCATGGGAAGAGGTGATGCGGGGAGAAGCTAGGCGCAGGTCACTGTTTGACCTTAGGGAGCGGGCTGGGGTGTATTTGGTGATTAGTGAGGACAGGTAGTGGGGAGCTGAGTTAGTGAGGGTTTTGTAGGTAAGGATAAGGATTTTGAACTTAATTCTGCAGTGGATGGGGAGCCAGTGAAGGGACTCGCAGAGGGGAGCGGCAGAGACAGAGCGGCGGGTGAGGTGAATTAGCCTGGCGAAGGCGTTCAGGATGGATTGTAGGGGGGAGAGGCGGGACAGAGGGAGGCCAGATAAGAGATGCTGACTACCAATGGGGGCCCCTTTCTCTCTAAAACTGGAAACAATTATATATATATATAGTGTTTAATATTGCAGAAGCCACTTGCACATCTCAGCAATTCGATGAATTGCATCCCAGAGCTCCTGTGCCACATTCCCCATATGCAGCAAGGATCTCTGGGTAAGATATGCAAATGACCTCTGTCTCACTTTTATGCATCCTGGATCTCTTATTACACAGAATCCTAAAATCAATGCTATGTCACACTGTGGCTTTGTAGCAGAGATAAGGTTTATGCAACTGGTCAAAACCACTCCTAGGACAGCGCTGTTTCAGGTTTGTTGAACCCTCATCAGCTAGGAGGTAGGCATGACCAGTTGCAGTGGATGCTTGGACCGTAGGGTAAATTAGTTTCTACAAGGGTTGTGGTGAAGGACTAAAAGTGAGATAAAAGGTCCTTCACCACAACCTAGAAACTAATTTATCTCAAAGTTTGAGATTTTGCTTTGGTTGTTTGGTCCTTATTCCTTCAGCCGTTAAGCAAAATGAGTAAAGTAAAACAAAAATGCCCATTGTCCAAGCGAAGAATAAATGGCTTCCTGAGATTTGAGGCTTGGGATAAGCAGCATGACAGGAGATTTCAGTAACGTTTCCCTGTGATGCAGGAAGGATCAATACTTAAATATACAAATTTCTTATAACAAATATGACCTTTGCTGCCTCATTTGTTAGATTTAGACAGAACATAGCAAGTCATAGGCTGGTTCCTAAAGAACTCCGAGCCCCAAGACCTGAGCTGAGGGGTCCCTCAGCTGAGGTTCTGGGCAGGGCTAAGCACCTGGATTTGGATGGCTGAATTCACCCTCTGAGGCAGGAGATGGAACAGGAAGATCACAGCAATGTGTCCACTCAGATAAGATTGAGTAGTCGCACTGTGTAGAGCAGGGCTTTTAAACTTCTGCCCCCTAGATGTTTTGGAACTACAACTCCCGTGGTTCCCTGATCATCTATTGCATTCAAAGAATTCTGGGAATTGTAGGAATTTACAACTGGGGGGCCGTGAGTTTGACAGCATTAGTGTAAGTGTCCCTCTAATCCCTTACCGGTGGGGGGGGGCGTTAATGCTGACAGGGTGTAAAAGTGCAAAAGTACGCCCTACTTCCCAGCTGCTGGATGGGCCCCTCTTCCGGCCCATCTATGCAGCTGACATGCAGAGCGAGTCATTGGCTGCAGGGGGACGGCCTAAGTTAAGTCTGTCCCGCGACAGCGAATGCCGCGTGCCTTGCACCAACTTTGGGCGGGCCTGTCGTGGTGGTTCAGTCCCACCCGCCGCAGGGACGGCATAATATCCCCGCGGCGTCAAAGGGTAAACGTCTGAAAACATAACAGGGGATAGATACATGACCCCCTCTTTCGCAGGAAGGATTGTGAGAGTCATTTATACCACACTTTAACAGAAGATCATGCAGACCTTGAAAATCATGCAGACCTTGCCTAAAGGCACCAATTGAGTTGTATTAAGAAGCTCAGGTGGATAATTCATCATCACTTGCTTAACAGCAGCTTTTGAACCTTTCATGTGAATATACAAACCACAAAACCACTGATTGATTGAAATAATCACAAACGTTTTGTTTTCTGCAGGATCTGCAGTACACGTGTAAGGACATTTACGGTTACCTGGAAAAATAACAAGATGCAAAACCAGGCATGAAGCTCTCAGTGAAGATTGTTGGCTTTGACATTTGTGTTCTCTTCACATCACATTCACTGTATCATTGCTCATCTGTGACTTTATTGGATATTTCACCAGTACTAACCTATTCAGTAATCCATTTATGACATTTGATGTACAGGGTATGTGAACACCACTGATCGACTCACGCGTAAAGGGTTCAATGATCATCTTAAGGCTCCCAAAGCAACTGCTTCTATCCACAGTTTCAGTAGTATACGCTTTGAGATCCTAAATTTATCACTGAAAAATCCAGAGGCCAGAGGCCACCTCTAGCACTAGATCTAAATGACATCAAACCACGGGCATCAGATGTGTATTAGTATAAGTATTAGTACAAATTGTGAGTATTGCTGGATGGTCTAGAAACCAGTAGGCAATTAGCCGTGATATCCTACGTCAATGACACCTAGAAAAAAGATGCGGTAAAAGTGTCTTTAGAGTTAAAGAAAACATGCTCAGATTCAGATGTGGACTAGGTTTAATTTTTGGGTGCGTTTTTGGAAGCAAAGAGAATAAATTTGGTTCCACCCAAAATTTAAATTTCCTCTCAAATTGGACCATTTTCCAAAACTATCGAATGTTAGGGTTAGGGCTTGTGTTAGAGTTAGATAAAAGTTTTACGCTATTATTTGTAAGAAAAAAAATGGGCTAAATTGCACCCAAGTAGAAGCGTTTTCCGAAACTGACGTATTCAAGTGTGTTGGGGTTAGGAATCAGGGTTTGGTTGCGGTTTGTTTTAGGGTTAGGGTTGCTGTCAGGATTAGCGTTACATTTAGGATTTCTTTAATGAAAAACGTTGACTCCAAAAGAATTTCTTTTTGACTGTTCCAGAAAAACACTTTCATAACCGACGCAAGATGTAATTTTCATCTGCGTCTGAAACGGTGCCTTCCGTAATTATTCCTTATTCTACACCCTAGGGATGTTTGATGCTAATCGTAAAATGTTTGGTATTCATATTTTGAGAAAATGAGTGAGGCCCATATCAGGACAAGCGCAGAACGATTTTGTTCAATTCTATCATTTCGGAAACTATGACAGATTTGGATTGACAGTGCCAGAGACATCAACGTAAGAAAGCGATAAGGGCAAGATTAGTCAATTTCATTGACATGAAACATGCTGCAACTGCCATTGTTTTTTCTTTTCAATTTATGCTTTTTTTTGCCTTTTTACTATAATGTTGATTGTTTAATTGCATGATTATTTATACAAACATATACACCTGCTTTTCATATCATACTGATCCTGTCTGCCTATCTTTCAGTAAGAATGCCTCAAGCTCTCTGCCTTCTTGGTGTCACTTTTGATTCTGACCTAAAGTTCTCTCACCACATCCAGACAGTGACCAAATCCTGTTACTTTCAACTCAAGAACATCGCCCGTGTCCACCCCTTTCTGAGACAAGATACCATGAAAGTGCTGGGTCATGTTCTTGTCATTTCACGTCTTGATTACTGCAACTCGCTCCTTATTAGCCTCCCCAACTCCGGTATTGCCCCTTTGCAATCTGAAATGGATGCAGGGGCCAGGCTTATTTTTCTCACCAGACGCACCTCACGTACCTCCCCACTCTGCTGGTCCCTCCATTTGCCTTCTTGTCCATTTCAGAATACAGTTTAAAATACTGATGATCACGTTCAAATCGCTCAATAACTCAACACCTCCCTACATGTCTTCGTTACTACGCAAGCATGTCCCATCTAGACAACTCTGTTCGGCAGGTGATCTCCACCTGTCATCTGTCTACACACACGGACAATTCTCGCCTCCAAGACTTCACAAGGGCAGCACCGGTCCTGTGGAATGACTTGCCTCACCCTATCAAACTATCCCCTGATCTTCAGGCCTTCAAGAAATCCCTCAAAACCCATTTTGTCAGATTAGCGTACCACATCACTATCTGCTCACCTACTTACACATGATTGAAGCTGCTTCTATGGCCCCACCATTCCCGAACCACTGGCACTCATGATCCTGCCATCTAGTAAAATTCCTCTTGTCTTCCTCAACCCCAAGTCCTCTAGATTGTAAGCTCCTCTACACCTAGTGATTCCATCATATGTCCGTTTATCTCGTTCCCTTTGGTTATTGTAAAGCGCTGTGGAAACTGTTAGCGCTATATAAATGATGACAATAATAATATTTCTTTTACATATGTAAAAAAAAAAACACCCAGAACATGGAAAAATTGCATTGTAGAAAAAAAATAAGTTTCGATTGAATTGAGCATAACTGAATCTTCAACCCGCATTTCCGTGAACATTGAATGCATATTTAATTATTGTTTCATGTTCCGTACTGTGATGCAACATTTAATAAATAAAATCATATTTAAAATTATTGCCTGGGAATTGGTGCATTTAAAAAAATAACCTCTGCATGCAGGGGTGGACTGACCCATCGGGCACTCGAGCGCTGCCCAAGGGCCCGCAGGTCAGTGGGGGCCTGGTTTTGTAAGGGACATTCCGACCACGGCGGCGCACTAACAAACTGCCTCATCGGCGGCGCTCCAGCGTGCCTTCCTGGGCCCCATGTGCACCCTGCATTGATGCCAGGCGCGCATCACGTGGTGGGCGGCGCCAATGCAGGGTGCACATGAGGCTCAGGAAGGCACGCTGGAGCGCCGCCGACGAGGCGGTTTGTTAGTGCGCCGCAGTGGTCGAACTTCCCTTACAAAACCGGGCCCCTCAGCTGGGGTCAGTATATATCAATGTGTGAGCTACTGGGGACAGTATATATCCATGTGTGAGCTGCTGGGGTCAGTATATATCAATGTGAGCTACTGGGGTCAGTATATATCAATGTGTGAGCTATTGGGGCAGTATATATCAATGTGTGAGCTACTGGGGGCAGTATATATCCATGTGTGAGCTACTGGAGGAAATAGATACCCATGTGTGAGCTGCTGGGGGCAGTATATACCCATGTGTGAGCTGCTGGGGCAGTATATACCCACGTGTGAGCTGCTGTGGGCAACATACACCCATGTGTGAGCTGCTGGGGGCATGTGGGTTGTGCATTGTATGGGAGGGATTTATGGGTGTGGCCTACTGTGTAGGCGTGGCACAAGGGGCCCCACTAACTCCTATTGTACGTTGCTGTCAGATGACTGAAACAGAGCTAAATCTCAAATTTCCTGAAGCCTCGTGTGTCTAGTACAAGTCTCAGATTGTCATTGCATTTAATGGGTTATTCAAAGAACACCAAATTGGCCACGAAACTGCACTGAACGGCAAATTTCCCCGTACGGTGCAATTTCGTGGCAATTTGGATACTCAAAAAGCAGGACAGAGGACGGTCTGGATTGACAAAAAATTTTAGCTCAGGGTTTATGATTGACAGAGATATATTGAGAAACAATATACAAGAATTTCCCTGTACGGTAGAATTTCTGAGCCATTCAGCTATTCACAAAGCTGGCCGTTCACCAAATATTGGCGAATTGCCAGCGAAATACGCTCCTTTTTGACGGCAGTCAGCTCCCCATAGAGAAGCAATGGTTAATATATTCAGCAGAGAAATGTCAGTGAAATGCCCTGATTTTCAGTGGTTTCATTCGACAGGGTTAAGGAGGTGAATCCCATAGGTTTCAATGTAAAAAAAAAATCCCCGTTTTTATCATATATTTATTCAACCATTTATTCTTTTCATTTGCAGTAAAAAGTCTGTTTATTTATTTACTTTTTAGGATTTTTTTAGACATTTTTCGCCAAAATGTTTAATTTCAATTTTTTTTTACATTGTGTTTTTTTTTTTGTTGCTTTTTTTATTCGGTAACAGACATTTTTATTGTTATTCATAGAACCTTATACAGTAATACCTTGGTTTGTGAGCATAATTGGTTCCGGAAGGGTGCTTGTAATCCAAAGCACTCTTATATCAAAGCGAATTTTCACATAAGAAATAATGGAAACTCTGACGATTGCTTCCACAACTATTTATTCATATGAAAATGAACACAGTAATACAACATACTGCACAGTATAAAATAAAAATAAAACATAAACCTGCACGTTACCTTTGAGAAGAATTGTGGCTGGTGGGAGGGAGAGAGTAAGGAGGACGAGGGTTATTGTGCAGGACGTTTATCACTAACGGGATCACTGCTATCTGATTTTTGAAAATGCGTTTTAAAAGTTGCGAATCGCGATATATATATTTCTATTTTATCCCTGTCGGCAGCTTGGTGTGGCTTTTTCCATTGGCTGGTTGGCAGTCTGTTCAGCGGGTCGTCGGCTTTTTTCAGATCGTTTAGGCGGATTGTCAGGCAATTCCCATAGGCTTCAATGTTAAAAATATTCCCGTTTTTATCCAATATCTAATAAATAGGGATGAGCTGTTCGGTTCGATCTGTTCGGAGTTCGCATCAAACATCGACTTTTCGACAGTTCACGAACTTTGAATTTTTTGGGACGTTCGCCAAAAGTTCGAAAAAAAAATATTTTTTGAAAAAAGTATAAAAAATGGTTAAAAAAATACTAAAAAAAATCTAGAAATAAAGAGACTCTTTACTGCAGAATATTATAAGAAACGGTTTATTAGATATTGAATTAAAACGGGAATATTTTTAACATTGAAGCCTATGGGATAAAACATTCTTCTTACTAAAACATCAGGCAGACACGGCCCTCTAATCAGGTAAATGGAAGGCAAAGTCGGCAACAGATCGGGATTGGGATCACTAAACTTTTTCTGCGTGTACGAAAATGTCTCCTCTTTTCATACAGACTGCCGCCCCAAGCAGTTGTTTATGGATAGATTAAAGGAAAAGCATTTACCGTCATATGAAACGTAATTTTTTTGTTTTTAAGTGTTTCTATACATCCTACAAATCCGCCACTTCACGGGCAGGTTATGGGGACCTCCTAGGCATGATATTTGAAGGAATTTTTCGTTTTTATTTTAACCCTTATTTCATGGAAAACTCACTGTCCCTTTAAAAACGTTTTTTTTAAAACTTTTTGTCCTTGTTTCGTGTCCCCCAGCGCACTACCCGGACCCCCATACACCTTTTATTGCAAATATCTAGCATATATGCCCTCTTGGAGGGCACTCTAAATATCGAACTTTCAGCCCCATTGACTTGTATTGAGTTCGAGTTCGAGTTTGAGTTCGAATTCGAACATTTGGAAAGTTCGAGTTCGAATGCGAACCGAACTCGGTGGTGTTCGGCTCATCCCTAATTGATACCACACACAGACATATACGTATATATCAACACGCAGATATATATATATACACCCACCCACAGACCTCAGACCATATAACCTCAGCCGAGTTAGCCCCCCCTTATTAAAATTTTAGAACAAAACTCATGCAGTTGGTTAGAGCTTTGTTAGATCAGGTTAGATCAATAGTTGTTTGCGTTAGATCACACATAGAACAAGAGATATTAACAATTATTGTAAGGGGGCTAACCCGTCATCAGCCCCCCCTTATCAAAAAACTGAAATGGTAGCCAGAAATAGAGCAGAGACTAGCACTCCTAATCTCTCTAGCAAATACACATTTACTGTACTTTCTCCTGTACCTGGTGGTTGGTGTCAGCAAGAGACACTGGATGACAGGGCTCTTGATGAGAGATGATGTGAGATGAGTGGCTGGTGATTAGATCCGCCCCCACCATTCACACACACTCTGCACATATTTTGCTCGTAATGCAAGACGGCGTTCGTAATCCAAGGCAAAAATTTGTAAAAAGAATTGCTCGTTATCCAAAACACTCGCACACCAAGTTACTCGTAATCCAAGGTATCACTGTATAAGGTTTTACATAAGGAGGCTACCCACCTCGCCCCTCTCTGTCTGACCTCAGTCAAAGGTTAAATGTTCAGGTTTGTATCTATGTAGTAAGTTTTTGTTTATCAAGAAAAATACTCCAGTATATAGTAGGCTTGTGCACCGATTTTTTTTTCGGTTCGATTCGGTTCGATTTTTTGGATTTTCAAACTTTTCGATTCGGCTCGTTTCGACCGATTTCGGTTTCGATTCGATTCGGTTCGGCCCGTTTTTCGGGTACATTTTTTTCGGAATATCGACAATTTTTCGTATTTTCGTGTCACTGTGCTCGGTTTTTGTATCGACTTTTCGTAATTTCGGAAATTTTCGTTTTTCGGAATTGCACATTTTTCGGAATATCGACCATTTTTCGTATTTTCCGTGTCATTTTGCCCGTTTTTTGTATCGACTTTTCGTTTTTTCGAAAAATATTCGTTTTTCAGCAAATTTTCATTTTTACAAAATTTTCGTTTTTCGGAACATCTGTTCTCCTCGTTTGACACATTTCAAGTCCATTCGAAAAATCAAAAAATATTTTGTTTCGGCTCGGAAAACATTTCGGATCTGAAATTTTCGGATCTAAAAATTTTCGGAAAATCGGCCGCATCCGAAAACACGAATCGGGAGATTTCGTGAAAATTCCGAAATTCCGAAACCCGAAACGCACATCCCTAGTATATAGCAAGAAATGTTTTGGTTTTATTCCATCAACAGTAGAACAACGTTTCGACCTGCAACCAGGTCTTTGTCAAGTCTACTAAACATATCTCTACACTTTCTTAAATACATCATGAGTAATTAACATCATTAAAACCAGCGATGTTATTCACAGATTCCTCATTGTAACACCTGTTTGCAATGATTGTGTCCACAGCACAAACATTGCCTTTAAAACCAATGTTGCTACCATGTCTTCAATGGTGTCAATTGTAGATTTATTAGTACATATCAATTAAATTTATTAAATGCAAAATCTGCTTAATTATTCACATAACACTTAAATTAACCCATTCCCACCACTGGAGACCTAAATAGCTACGATGAAGCAGAATTTCATAATCCCCAATTTTTGTGACCTGCATTATAGAAAGGGTACATAATCCGCCTCTCTATTTAACCCTTGGGGGGACATCGCATTTAAATGGTAAATCCAATAAAGTTCTTTCCTTTTCAGGATTTTCTCTCTATCCCCCCCTCTGGTAAACGTAGGGATACCTTCCACTACCTGAAATCTCAACTGTGAAACGTCATGACCAAATTCCACATTGTGGCATGGTACTGGAAGCTCCACCTTTTTTGGTCCTGATATCAGTTTTATGTTTTAAAATACGATTCTTAACTTTTTGTGTGGTCTCTCCTACATATATTAACCCACAGGGGCATTTTAGTAGGTATACTACATGTGGAATTACACGTGTAGTACCCTCTTACTTTATGTTTATGTCCTGAGTGGGGATGGACAACGGAGTCTCCACGGATAATGGCACTGCAACAGGAGCAATTGAGAGTTTTTGTTTATGGCTTAACCCTATCGCTGCTGAGCCATTTCACCTCTGTGTGCTGAGCTAATTTTTACCAGTTTCGCTCATCATGTTTAAACGAGATTTGAAGTCACGTTTTATTATACAACCCAGACAAATTATATATAGTTCTTTTCGGCAGATTCATAATATATCATTATTATATGTATACGTCATGTCCTGCCTGAATATTATAATAAAAATTCAATAAAATTAGAATTTTCCAATCATCTACAGTGTGTAAAGTGTTTTTTTTTTCACATTTTATCATCCGAGCCTTTGCGTTTTTTAATTCTATGGGGTAGGCCTGTTAAAAAAATTTGAACTGGGAACCCATTACTTTTATTTTTCTGCAAAATTATGTGATTTTAGCTAAAACCCCTCCCCCAAAAAAAAATCGCTAGGGCAACATCATTGTTCACATTATAATTGAAATGTGAGCAATAATGCTGCATTAATAATAAAAATAAAAAAAGCAGTTATTTTTTAAAAAAACTGGAGGAGTTTCTCACTCCCCTTATGTAATACACGCAATCTCTGTATTTTGTTAAATATCTTTGTAATTATGTGTGATCTAACGTTAAAACCACTTGATCATACCTGATAAACAAAGATCTATAAGCCTGAATGTTTTTTTGTCAGAAAATTCAATGGGGGGGGGGCTAATCCGTCTTTATTAATCACTTAATAAGTCAGGAATTATGTGTGTTCTAACGTTAAAACCACTTGATTTTACCTGATCTAACAAATATCTATAAGCCTGAATGGTTTCTGACCAGAAAATTTAATGTGGGGGGCTAACCCGTCTTTATTAATTACTTAATAACTCAGTAATTATGGGTGATCTGACGTTAAAACCACTTGATCTTACCTGATCTAGCGTAAAGCTTCCAAAATAGCTAATTGTTTGCTTCATTTTTTGATAAGGGGGGGCTGATGATGGGTTAGCCCCCCATTAAAATAATTGTTAATATCTCTTCTATGTGTGATCTAACGCAAACAACTATTGATCTAACCTGATCTAACAAAGCTCTAACCAACTGCATGAGTTTTGTTCAAAAATTTTGAAAAGGGGGGGCTAACCCGGCTGAGGTGACCATATATACACATACGCACATGGGGGGGTGGCATGTGGACAATCTCAACTAAATGCGCCCCCCCATATATATATTATTCTCTGCTCTATCGGGTTCAACATTTCTTCTGGAGGGATCAGCCAAATGGGGGGGGGGGAGCAATTAGTTGCCAAAATGTGTGTGTAATACAAGTCTGGATATATATATTTATAAGAATATAGATATATATCTTATCTATATATATATATATCATACCTGCCGTTACCTTCCCCTATAAATTTGCTAAAAATATACACACAAAAAAAAAACACTGCCTGAGACCCCGCGCAGCCCACATGCCACCCCCCTCTACCTGGCTGAATGTATCTAATATATATAATTAAATACATTCAGTCAGGTAGAGAAAGAGAAAAAAAAGGTTTTATTTTATGTTCCCGGGGACATTTAAAAATGTCCTCGGATTTTATTTTTTTTAGAAATGTGTTGCCTTACCTTAGCCGGGTGGTCAGTGGGGGCTCCCTGGATCCTGGTTGTGGGGGGGGGTCTGTCGTGGCCACAGGTGCAGTGGCTCCCTCCCTGCGCTGCCTGTCTCTGCCACATGCACCCAGGTGGCTAGCCCGCACAGTCGCAGCTCTGTCATCTGGTGGCCGCATGCTCCTCAAGGGGATCCTTGGGAGGCCCCGGCAGGCTGCCCTCTACAGTGCCTGATTAGAGGGCCGTGTCTGCCTGATGTTTTAGTAACAAGATTGTTTTATCCCATAGGTTTCAATGTTAAAAATATTCCCGTTTTAATTCAATATCTAATAAACCGTTGCTTATAATATTCTGCAGTAAAGAGTCTCTTTATTTCTAGATTTTTTTGTATTTTTTTATACTTTTTTCAAATATTTTTTTTTTAGACCTTTTGGCGAACGTCCCAAAAAGTTCGAAGTTCGCGAACTGTCGAACAGCCGATGTTTGAGGCGAACTCCGAACAGATCGAACCAAACAGCTCATCCCTAATCTTAATGCACGGTTTCACAGATTCTACTTATGTCTGTTAAGTATGTCTGTGATACTAGGTTGTGTATCTTTGCTATTCTGTGTCTTTAAACCTTTTTCTGCTTCAAACACTATTCATTGTTTCTAGTAGACATGTGCACAGCACAAAATTTCGTTTTGAGCTAATGGATTAGTCCTAAAATGCAATTTATTTAGTTGCTAAAGAAATTCGTTTTTAGTTCTTTAGTATGAAAACTAATTTCATTCATCCGAAAACCAGCGGATACAATTACTATTGTAATGGCTCCTCAGAGGACTGAGATCGCTGCTCGTTACAGTATCTCTCACTCTCAGCACAATGTGGGCCATATTACATAGTTGGTGCTAACTTAACCAGAGCTGTTGTAAACTTCGAAGAGCCATTATAGCCTATGGAGGTTTTCAATTTACAACAGATCTGGTTAAGTTAGCACCAACATTGTAATACTGCCCCGTGTCAGGCCAAGCTGTTACAGTAACTGACTGCTGCTCATCACAGCGCTCAGAGTTTCAGTAAAACTAGTAAATAATATTTTTATATATAAGAGGTATACAATATTATTTCCTTGTTTTACTGAAACTCTGAGCACTGTGATGAGCAGCAGTCAGTTACTGTTACATCTGAGATTGATACATTGTACTGAGAGATAATATACAAGTAGCCGATCTCAGTGCTCACAGCCACTGGATTTAAAGGGCTAAAAAGAAAAAAGGCTCCTCTCTGTATAATGTATAGAACATCCTCCTGAATTAATTAATGTCCCTCTCTGTATAGAACATCCTCCTCAATTTATACCTTGCTCTGTATAATGTATATAACATCCTCCTGCATTAATACCCCTCTGTGTATAATGTATTGAACATCCTCCTGCATTAATTAATGCCCTTCTCTGTATAGAACATCCTACTGCATTGGCATGTGGACGGTGCAGAACTTCGGATGTTGCGCTCTTCATTGCTGGTCTCCTTCACTCATCAATGTAATATCACAAAAAGGACTGAAACTAAAATGTAGTGCATTTTATTTTAGTTTCTTTCGTTTTTTGTACTGAGCAGTTTCGTATCTCTTGAGTCATACAAAAACTAAATTATCCCAAAATTCGGACTAAATCGTTTTAGTACTAAAACGAATGCACATGTCTAGTTTCTAGATATCCCTTGGGCGCTTGGGCGCAGAGGGTCACAAAACCATAGAGTGTGCAGCTTTTTTTCCCCCTTTCAGTGTTCCTCAGTGTGTGGATGGAGCCGGTCAACACAATCCATATCCAGTCAATCCCTCCGTATCCTGCAGTCGGTCAGTCCGTCACTCTCAGTGTTACTGGGATCAATGGGAACATTCGGCAATTCATCTGGTATAAAGGACCAAACACAGGCAACAGTAACATCATCCTCATATATACCCTGAGTGCAAACCAACCACAGAGTAATGGACTCCAGTATTTCTCTCGTGCCAGCGGGCTCCCTAATGCCTCATTACAGATCTCAGACCTGGAGATTACAGACGGGGGTAATTACACAGTGATTATACAGACACCACAGCCTGTACAGCAAACCTCTGTGAACTTGACTGTATACGGTGAGTGATGTGTGATATCTCTGTGTCTGAAACATACATTTAAATATGAATGAGCTTATTTTAAATGAAGTATAGAGAACAGAAAGTGAAATCCATGTACATATACAGGGCTATTCAGAGAGAGCCGACCTGGTCCCGAAATATCACTGAACAGTGTATTTCCCCGTACAGTGACATTTCAAGGCCATTCGGCTATTCAGAGAGCAGGCAGTTTGCCAAATCTTGGCAAACTGCCAGCAAGTACTGTGCCTGTTCGACGGCAGTGAAATCCCCATAGATGGTTAAGCCATGGTTAATTTATTCAGAGACACCGAACAGCAGAGAAATGTCAGTGAAATGAGCTGATGTTCAGGATTTTTATTCCGAAGGTTTATTCATGCTAATACTCTATTCCCATTTTTATCCAATACTAGCTTTTGCCCGCGGCTGCGCTCGCGTGGATTTTAGGATTTGTTAAAATTGTTTTTTAAAAGAAACTTGAGGTTTTTTTGGTAGAACCCCCCTTTCCCCCCCACTTGGGATTTTTGGAAAAATGTAAAACAAGTGTTCTTTTATTTTTCAAGAAGAATGTAAGTGCCAAATTTCAGACCTGTAACATCTTTGGTTTTTGAAATATAGGTATACTGATAAAAGTATTCACATCCCTTTCCCCCACCCCCCTTAACTGGATTTTCGAAAAATGGTAAAACATGTTTTATTTTTGCACGAAGATTGTAAATATCGAATTTCACACCTGTAACATCATTGGTTTTTGAAATATAGGTATAGTGATAAAGGTATTCATCCCCTTTCCCCCCCCCACTGGATTCTTGGAAAATGGTAAAATACATGTTGTTTTATTTTCAAGATGAATCTAAATACCAATTTTCACGTCTGTAACATCTTCTGTTTTTGAGATATAGGTATCCTGTTGAAAAGTATTCACCCCCTTTTTTCACCCACCACGTGGGATTCTTGGAAAATGGTAAAACATGTGTTTTTTTATTTTTCAAGAAGATTGTAAGTGCCAGATTTCACACCTGTAACATCTTTGTTTTTTGGAAATATAGGTATACTGATAAAAGTATTCAACCCCCCTTTTTCCCCCTCCCACTGGATTTTTGGAAAATGGTAAAATAGGTGTTTTTTTGTTTCTCAAGACAAATCTAAATGCCAATTTTCACATCTGTAACATCTTCTGTTTTTGAGATGTAGGTATCCTGTTTAAAAGTATTCACCTCCCTTTTTTTTACCCCCCGCCCCCCACTTGGATGTTTCTAAAATGGTAAAACACGTGTTTCTTTATTTTCAAAAGATTGTAATTACCAAACTTCACATCTGTAACATCTTGGTTTTTGAACTATAGATATATTGATAAAACTATTCAGACCCCTTTCCCTCGACCCCCCTTATTTGGATTTGTGGATAATGGCAAAACACATGTTTGGTTTTTTTTCACGAAGATTGTAAATACCAAATTTCACACCTGTAACATCTTTGGTTTTTGAAATCTAGATATACCGATAAAAGTATTCAACCCCCCTTTTTCCCCCTCCCACTGGATTTTTGGAAAATGGTAAAATAGGTGTTTTTTTGTTTCTCAAGACAAATCTAAATACCAATTTTCACGTATGTAACATCTTCTGTTTTTGAGATATAGGTATCCTGTTTAAAAGTATTCAGCCCCCCTTTTTTCATCCCCCCTTGGGATTTTTGGAAAATGGTAAAACACCTGTTTTTATCTTTCAAAAAGATTGTAAATACCAAATTTCACGTCTGTAACATCTTTGGTTTTTGAAATATAGGTATAATGATAAAAAATATTCAGACCCCTTTTTTCCCCCGACCCCCCCAATTGGATTTGTGGAAAATGGCAAAAAACATGTTTGGTTTTTTTTCACGAAGATTGTAAATACCAAATTTCACACCCGTAACATCTTCGGTTTTTGAAATATAGGTATACTGATAAAGGTATTCAACCCCTGTTTTTTCCCCCCAAAGGAATTTTCAGAACATGGTAAAATACGTGTTGTTTTTTTTTTTTAAGACGAATCTAAATACCAATTTTCAGGACTGTAACATCGTCTGTTTTGGAGATACAGGTATCCTGTTTAAAATATTTAAAATATTCATCCCCTTTTTTCGCCCCCCCACTTGGATTTTTGAAAAATGGTAAAATACGTGTTTTTTTATTTTTCAAGACGAATCTAAATACCGATTTTCACATCCGTAGCATCTTCTGTTTTTGAGCTATAGGTATCCTGTTAAAACATTCAACCCCCTTTTCCCCCCCCCTTATGGGTGGATTTTCCAAAAATCCTTCATTAGTGGGCGCCTAAATCATAAAAACAGTGCACCTTCAAAATTTCACATTCCTAGGTTAAACGGTTTCAGCTGGGCGTCGATGAGTCAGTCAGTCAGGACTTTCGCGTTTATATATATAGATGTATTTAACCCCCCATTTTGGACCCCCCATTGAATTTTCTGATTTTGAGCTATAGGTATCCTGTTTAAAATATTCAACCCCCTTTTTCACCCCCCTAGGGGGCGGAGTCTCCAAAAATCTTTGCTTAGTGGGTGCCCATATCATAAAAACAGTGCACCTTCAAAATTTCACGTTCCTAGGTTAAACAGTTTCAGCTGATCATTGATTATTATTATTATTATTATTATTCTTTATTTATAAAGCGCCAGCATATTCCGCAGCGCTGTACAATAAGCACAGTATAGACAGGGTTACAATACATTGAACAACATTTGACAAACAGTACAGGAGGAGATGAGGGCCCTATTCCCGTAGGAACTCACAATCTAGGAGGGTTGGGGTTGGAAACAGGAGGAGAGGACTGTAAGGTGAGAGTGATTGATGGTTGTGTCAGTGAGTTGGGTGGTAGGCTTCCCTAAATAGGAACGTTTTAAGGGAGCGTTTGAAGGAAGAGAAGTTAGGGGAAAGTCTGACAGTACGAGGGAGAGCGTTCCAGAGAGTGGGGGCGCGCGAGAAAATCCTGCAGTCTATCATGGGAAGAGGTGATGCGGGGAGAAGCTAGGCGCAGGTCACTGTTTGACCTTAGGGAGCGGGCCGGGGTGTATTTGGTGATTAGTGAGGACAGGTAGTGGGGAGCTGAGTTAGTGAGGGTTTTGTAGGTAAGGATAAGGATTTTGAACTTAATTCTGCAGTGGATGGGGAGCCAGTGAAGGGACTCGCAGAGGGGAGCGGCAGAGACAGAGCGGCGGGTGAGGTGAATTAGCCTGGCGGAGGCGTTCAGGATGGATTGTAGGGGGGAGAGGCGGGACAGAGGGAGGCCAGATAAGAGATTATTGCAATAGTCGAGTCGGGAGATTACCAGGGCGTGTATGAGTTGTTTTGTGGTGACAGCGGTAAGAAATGGCCGAATTCGGGAAATATTACGCAGTTGGTATCGGCAGGAGGAGGAAAGAGACTTGATGGGGGATGAAGGAAAGAGCAGAGTCAAGTGTAACTCCAAGACAGCGAACTTGGTTTGATGGGGAGATGGTGATACCCTCCACCGTGATAGAGAAGTCAGGAGGTGGGGAGGCATTGGAGGGAGGAATAAGTAGGAGTTCAGTCTTTGACATGTTGATCTTTAGGTGGTGGGAGGCCATCCAGGAGGAGATGCCAGATAAACAGTCACTGACTTTTGAAAGGACAGGGGGAGAGAGATCAGGGGTAGAGAGGTAGATCTGAGTGTCATCAGCGTAGAGGTGGTAATTAAAGCCAAAGCTGTTGATGATTTTGCCCAGGGAGGAGGTGTAGATGGAAAAGAGCAGAGGACCAAGGACAGAGCCTTGAGGTACACCAACAGATAGAGGCAATGAGGAGGAGGAGTTTCCAGCAAAGGACACACAGAAGGACCTGTTGGATAAATAGGATTCGACCCAAGCGACTGCTGTGTCACCGAGACCCAGAGAGTTGAGGGTCTGTAGAAGGAGGGGGTGGTCAACAGTGTCAAAAGCAGCCGAGAGGTCGAGCAGGATGAGAATAGAATAGTGGCCGTGTTTTTTAGCAGTTAGGAGGTCGTTGGTGACTTTGGTGAGGCAGTTTCAGTTGAGTGAAGGGACGGAAGCCAGATTGCAGGGGGTCAAGTAGGGAATTGGAGGACAGGAAGAGGGAGAGGCGGTTGAAGACTAGTTTTTTCTAAGAGCTTTGATGAGGAAGGGAAGCAGGGATACAGGGCGGTAGTTGGATGGAGAGTTGGGATCGAGGGATGGTTTCTTTAGTAAAGGGGTAACTAGCGCGTGTTTGAAGGCGGATGGAAAGGAGCCAGTGGAGAGAGATAGGTTGAAGATGTGTGTGAGAGCAGGGGTGAGGGAGGAGGAGAGGGGAGGAATTAGATGTGAGGGAATGGGGTCGAGCGGGCATGTGGTGAGATGTGAGGAGGACAATAAGGAATTGACTTCCTCCTCAGTGGCTGGGAGGAAGCGACAGAGGGTGGCAGAGGGGACCTCTGGGAGTGGAGGTGGCAGATAACTATCTTGTGTTGGGATGTTGCTTCTGATAGTTAGAGTTTTACTGAGGAAGTAGTCTGCCAGGTCTTGAGCACTGAAGGCAGCTGTGGGGGGAGGTGCAGGTGGGTAGAGGAGGGTGTTGAAGGTGGACCAGAGCCGTTTAGGGTTGGAGGACAGCGTAGATATAAGAGATGAGAAGAAGGTTTGTTTGGCCAAGTGGAGGGCAGAGGTGTATGACCGGAGAATAAACTTGAAGTGAACAAAATCAGCTTCAGAGCGGGATTTCCTCCAGGCACGCTCTGCGGTGCGGGAGCATCTTTGCAGGTAGCGTGTCTGGAGGGTGTGCCAGGGCTGAAGCTGGCGGCGTGGGGCCTTACAGAGTCGAAGAGGAGCAAGAGTGTCTAGAGCAGAGATAAGAGTAGTGTTGTAGTGATTAGTGGCAGCATCAGGGCAGGTGAAGGATGAGGTATGAGGGAGGTGGTGAAGTAAGTTGGAGAATTGATGGGGGTCCACAGCATGTAGATTTCTGCGAGTGTGTGTGCGGGGTGGGGGAGCAGGGTGTTTAGGAAGTCCAGATAGGTTGAAAGAGAGAAGGTGGTGGTCAGAGATGGGGAAAGGGCGACAGTTGAACTCAGAAATGGAGCAGAGGTTGGAAAAGACAAGGTCAATAGCGTGACCATCGCGGTGGGTAGGGAGGAGGGAGGATTGTGTGAGTCCAAGGGAGGACGTGAGTGAAAGAAGTTTGGAGGCAGCAGGGGCGGAAGGATCATCAATGGGAATGTTGAAGTCCCCGAGAATTAGGCATGGAAGATTAGAAGACAGGAAGTGAGAAAGCCAGGTAGCAAAGTGGTCAAAGAACTGGGAGGTTGGTCCCGGTGGGCGGTAGATGACTGCCACCCTGAGAGCCAGAGGAGAGAACAGGCGAATGCAGTGTGTCTCGAAGGAGGAGAAGGAGAGGGATGGAGGTGGAGGGAGATGCTGGTAGGTGCAGGTGGGAGAGAGCAGGAGTCCGACCCCGCCACCATTTCTCTCACCCGGTCTGGGGGTATGGCTCAAGTGTAGACCTCCATGTGAGAGAGCAGCAACGGAGGCCGTGTCAGAGGGAGTTAGCCAGGTTTCAGTTAAAGCTAGGAGGTTGAAGGAGTTTGAAAGGAAGATGTCATGGATTGCTGTGAGTTTGTTGCACACAGAGCGAGCGTTCCAGAGGGCGCAGGAGAAAGAGGACAGGCGCTGAGGGATTATGGGAATGAGGTTACTGGGCGTGCAGGGAGGTGATTTATGTGCGATGGAGATAGGATGAGAGTGAAGTATTGGATGTGTTGTGGGGCCAGGGTTAGGAGATATGTCACCTGAATAGAGTAACAGCAGGAGGGTGAGAAAGAGAAGGTGGGAATGGGATTTGTGGGAGTGATTGGCAGCACGAGAGTTAGAGGGAGACCATGTTCTGAGGAAACAAAGGAGCTCATGCGAGCCATCATGGGACGAGAGGAGGGAGGGGGAGATGCAGATAGTGTAGGGGTCGGTGGTAGAGGGGCAGGAGTTCCATTTAAGGAGAAAGATAGAAGTAAAGAGCAAAAGCGTGAGAGAAAGCATGATATAGACGTGCGTTTACCCAGAGTAAAATTGGGCCTTGCAGTTCCTTCCTCCAGTCCCGCAACTCCAGGAATCAACTCTGCGCGTCCACTTAAGAATGCCACTTGGGGATGTCACAAGAGCCAAGGCTCAGTGGAGCTGGTCTTAAATGTTATAAAGGGCGGACTGTTTACTTTTTAACTGCCTAAATGCAAACACCTGAAGCTGAATGGGCTGTGTCAATAGGGCAGGAGATTCACATGCTAATTAGCAAAGCAAATGGTGGAGAAAAAAAAAAATAAATAAAAGAACAGAAAAAAAAAACAAGGAAACGTTATAATGTGTGGTGGACCTGCGAATACTGGGTGATGGGGGTCCTACCAGCAAAAGTATGCAGGGATCAGTTGAGATGTGGGTGTCTGTGGATGATGGGTGATGGGTGATAATGCCTACCAGCAAAAGTATGCAGGGATCAGTTGAGATGTGGGTGTCTGTGGATGATGGGTGATGGGTGATAATGCCTACCTGTGGAGAGAGGAGACACAGGAATTAGGGATCGTGATGGCGTAGGGGATCTTGGATAAAGCTCCAGGAATCAACTCTGCGCGTCCACTTAAGAATGCCACTTGGGGATGTCACAAGAGCCAAGGCTCAGTGGAGCTGGTCTTAAATGTTTATAAAAGGGCAGACTGTTTACTTTTTAACTGCCTAAATGCAAACACCTGAAGCTGAATGGGCTGTGTCAATAGGGCAGGAGATTCACATGCTAATTAGCAAAGCAAATGGTGGAGAAAAACAAAAATAAATAAAAAAACAAGGAAACGTTATAATGTGGGTGCCTGCGAATACTGGGTGATGGGGGTCCTACCAGCAAAAGTATGCAGGGGATCAGTTGAGATGTGGGTGTCTGTGGATGATGGGTGATGGGTGATAATGCCTACCAGCAAAAGTATGCAGGGGATCAGTTGAGATGTGGGTGTCTGTGGATGATGGGTGATGGGTGATAATGCCTACCAGCAAAAGTATGCAGGGGATCAGTTGAGATGTGGGTGTCTGTGGATGATGGGTGATGGGTGATAATGCCTACCAGCAAAAGTATGCAGGGGATCAGTTGAGATGTGGGTGTCTGTGGATGATGGGTGATAATGCCTACCTGTGGAGAGAGGAGACACAGGAATTAGGGATCGTGATGGCGTAGGGGGATCTTGGATAAAGCTCCAGGAATCAACTCTGCGCATCCACTTAAGAATGCCACTTGGGGATGTCACAAGAGCCAAGGCTCAGTGGAGCTGGTCTTAAATGTTATAAAGGGCGGACTGTTTACTTTTTAACTGCCTAAATGCAAACACCTGAAGCTGAATGGGCTGTGTCAATAGGGCAGGAGATTCACATGCTAATTAGCAAAGCAAATGGTGGAGAAAAACAAAAATAAATAAATGAACAGAAAAAAAACAAGGAAACGTTATAATGTGGGTGCCTGCGAATACTGGGTGATGGGGGTCCTACCAGCAAAAGTATGCAAGGATGCATAGATCAGTTGAGATGTGGGTGTCTGTGGATGATGGGTGATGGGTGATAATGCCTACCAGCAAAAGTATGCAGGGGATCAGTTGAGATGTGGGTGTCTGTGGATGATGGGTGATGGGTGATAATGCCTACCAGCAAAAGTATGCAGGGGATCAGTTGAGATGTGGGTGTCTGTGGATGATGGGTGATGGGTGATAATGCCTACAAGCAAAAGTATGCAGGGATCAGTTGAGATGTGGGTGTCTGTGGATGATGGGTGATGGGTGATAATGCCTACCAGCAAAAGTATGCAGGGGATCAGTTGAGATGTGGGTGTCTGTGGATGATGGGTGATAATGCCTACCTGTGGAGAGAGGAGACACAGGAATTAGGGATCGTGATGGCGTAGGGGGATCTTGGATAAAGCTCCAGGAATCAACTCTGCGCGTCCACTTAAGAATGCCACTTGGGGATGTGTCAGTCATTGATGAGTCAGTCAGTCAGTCAGGACTTTCGCGTTTTTGATAAAAGTATTCAACCCCCCTTTTTGCCCCCCAAGGAATTTTCAGAAAATGGTAAAATACGTGTTTTTTTCATTTGTCAAGATGAATCTAAATACCGATTTTCACATCTGTACCATCTTTTGTTTTTAATATATAGGTATCCTGTTTAAAATATTTTAAATATTCAACCCCCGTTTTTTGCCCCCCAGTTGAATTTTTGAAAAACTGTAAAATACGTGTTTTTTTTTTCAAGAAGAATCTAAATACCAATTTTCACGTCTGTAACATTGTCTGTTTTTAAGATATAGGTATCCTGTTTAAAACATTTAAAATATTCAACCCCCTTTTTTTCGCCCCCATTGAATTTTTGAAAAACGGTAAATTATGTTTTTTTTTATTTTTCAAGAAGAATCTAAATACCGAATTTTACATCCGTAACATCTTCTGTTTTTGAGCTATAGGTATCGTGTTTAAAATATTCAACCGCCTTAGGGGCGGAGTTTCCAAAAATCCTTCCTTAGTGGGTGCCCACATCATAAAAACAGTGCACCTTCAAAATTTCACATTCCTAGGTTAAACGGTTTCAGCTTTGCGTTGATGAGTCAATCAGTCAGGACTTTCGCGTTTATGATAAAAGTATTCAACCCCCCTTTTTGCCCCCCCAAGGAATTTTCGGAAAATGGTAAAATACGTGTTTTTGTATTTTTCAAGATGAATCTAAATACCGATTTTCATGTCTGTACCATCTTCTGCTTTTAAGATATAGGTATCCTGTTTAAAATATTTAAAATATTCAACCCCCCTTTTTTTGCCCCCCCAGTTGAATTTTGAAAAATGCTAAAATATGGGTTTTTTTTGTATTTTTCAAGAAGAATCTAAATACCGATTTTCGCGTCTGTAACATCTTCTGTTTTTAAGATATAGGTATCTTGTTTAAAATATTTAAAATATTCAACCCCCTTTTTTGGCCCCCCCAGTCGAATTTTTGAAAAATGGTAAAATATGTGTTTTTTTTATTTTTCAAGACGAATCTAAATACCGATTTTCACATCTGTAGCATCTTCTGATTTTGAGCTATAGGTATCCTGTTTAAAATATTCAACCCCCATTTTTACCCCCTTAGGGGCGGAGTTTCCAAAAATCCTTCCTTAGTGGGTGCTTACATCATAAAAACAGTGCACCTTCAAAATTTCACGTTCCAAGGTTAAACGGTTTCAGCTGGGCGTTGATGAGTCAGTCAGTCAGTCAGTCAGGACTTTCGCGTTTATATATATAGATCTAATAAACCATTTATTATTTTATTCTGCAGAAAAAGTCTCTTTATTCATAGATTTTTTTAGGATCTTTTAGGCATTTTTCAGGATTTTTTGTCAAAATTTTTTTAATAGTGTTTTTTCTTTTTTCTGTAACAGACCTTTTTATTATCATTCATTGGCTGGGTGGAGTAGAGGTAACATCACTGCTCTGCATGGAGAAAGCCTATGGAGACATAAGTTCGATACCAGCAAGAGCACCTCTCCAGTAAATGTCCTTGGGCAAGGCACCTAAAGGTACATACTCACCACCCAGGACATACTTGAAAACGAGAGAAACCTCAATGTATCCTTCCTGGTAAAATACTTTCTCAGAGAAAAAAAAAAATTCCAGGCAGTTTCGTTCAGTAGTTTTTTTGCAAACAGTGTTTCAGTTTCCACACTTTCAAATCTTTTTTTTTTTCACCCTGTTCGTCAGTTTTTCCACCATGTTCAAGTGTATTTTGCGACTGTTCCGGTGGGATTTCGGTTGGTGTTCTGCAGTTTTTCAGCGGTTGTTCGGCAAGTTTTCGGCAGGTTTTTCCGGGGACCCTGCGGTGAATGCTGAATTCACCGCAGGGTGGGGAACTTTGATTCTCTGAAGTGCAGGGGAGTGCGGGGAACAAGAGGGCACCGAAATGTCGGCTCTATGAATAACCCCCTTAGTGTACATTCCCATAAACCTTCCTGCTCTGTAATGAGAAAGTAAATAAACATATGGAATTTTGGAAACTTAAAGGAACACTCTACCCATCCTGGTCACTTAATAGGTTTCTCATTAACCTCCAAATGTGCCCCGAATTGCACCAGATAGAGAATTTTACTAGGGATTAGGGATGGGCTGCCGGTTCGATGCAAACGTGAGTTCACATCGAACATTGGCCGTTCGACCGTTCACCAAACATTTCAGCGTGTTCGATTTGTGTTCGCCCACAATGGACCACAATGTACTTTTCCACTGGCCTGAAGCTTGTAATTGGCTACAGCCTTGCACCTGACCACAGGTCAGGTGCAAGACAGGTGCAAGACTATGCCAATCAGGACTCAGAGTCCTGATTGGGCAAATTTTGTCCAATCATGGGCTCACAGAGCTAAGTTCCGCAGCACACTATATAAGGCTTCCCCGCAGCACCAGCCTGTGTATGTTGCAGGAGTGAATCATAGAGGAGAGGAGATTGTTCTATCAGGGTGTATCACTGCGTTATATCAGAGTTCTGGAAATATGAATCTGTGTCTTGGCACTACTAGCTATCAGGGACAGGGTGTATCACTGAGTTATAGTAGATTTCTGGAAATTTGAATCTGTGTCTTGGCACTGCCAAATATCAGGGACTGAGTGTATCACTGAGTTATAGCAGATTTCTGGAAATTTGAATCTGTGTCTTAGCACTGCCAGCTATCAGGGACAGTGTGTATTACTGAGTTATAGCAGATTTCTGGAAATTTGAATCTGTGTCTTGGCACTGCCAGCTATCAGGGACAGGGTGTATCACTGAGTTATAGCAAGTGATGACACAGGTGCTACTGAGGCTGCGGTTTATCGGAGGAAGAGCGGTGAAGGGGGCTGCTTGACTGATGCCTTTTCCAAATTTTTTAGTCCACGACGCCCAGGGACGTCAAATGTAGGCACCCATTGCCAGTGTCTTCACCATATGGTGCAGGACTACCTAGGGGCAAGGGCAGACCTGGATACCTTTACAGCAGATGATCCACTGGCTTACTGGGTGTTGAGATTGGATCACTGGCCAGAATTTAGCCAATATGCTATGCAGCTACTAGGTTGCCCTTCATCCAGCGTGCTTTCTGAAAGGATGTTCTGTGCCACTGGAGGTTTTGTCACAGACAAAAGAGTGCATCTGTCCACCAACTCTGTAGACCAGCTGACATTTATAAAAATGAATCAGTCCTGGATCAGCAGCTATCACTCCCCTGATGCTGATGTAACTGAATAGATTGGGAATCTCTTCTGCATTCCCAAAACCTCCACCACTGCACTCTTCCACAATACCTCAGAGGGGTTATGGTAAGGCACTATCTGGCACCAAAGACCTAATATTTAGGTGCACTGATGCATGTACCAGATTCATATCATTGTAATATTTGACGGCAGGGTCCACCACTGCACTCTTCCACAATACCTCAGAGGGGTTAGGTTGTGAAGGCACTAGCTGGCACCAAAGGCCCAATATTTGGGTGCACTGGCGCGTGTACCAGATTCATTTAATTGTAATATTTGACGGCAGGGTCCAGCCATGCACTCTTCCACAATACCTCAGAGGGGTTACAGTGTGAAGGCACTAGCTGGCACCAAAGGCCCAACATTTGGGTGCACTGACGCGTGTACCAGATTCATATCATTTTAATATTTGAGGGCAGGGTCCACCCCTGCACTCTTCCACAATACCTCAGAGGGGTTATGGTGTGAAGGCACTAGCTGGGACCAAAGGCCCAATATTTGGGTGCACTGATGCGTGTACCAGATTCATATCATTTTAATATTTGATGGCAGGGTCCACCCCTGCACTCTTCCACAATACCTCAGAGGGGTTACGGTGTGAAGGCACTAGCTGGCACCAAGGTCCAATTTTAATGCACCTGTTGTTACTTTCATCCAAAGCCTGCATAAGTTTCACCATACGTTAGCCAAAAAATCACTAAACTTGTTATGCGTGTCCTAAAACGTCTCCTCCTTTCATACAGGCTGCCGCCCCAAGCAGTTGTTTATGAATAGCTTAAAGGAAAAACATTTACCGTCATTTGAAATTACATTTTTTTCTTTTTAAATGTTTCTATACATCCAACAAATCTGCCACTTCACGGGCAGGTTATGGGGACCTCCTAGGCACGATATTTGAAGAATTTTTTCGTTTTTATTCTTAACCTTTATGTCATGGAAAAATCACTATTCCTTTAAAAACTTTTTTTTTTTTTACGTTTTTCCTTGTTTCCTGTCCCCCAGGGCACTACCCGGACCCCCATACACCTTTTATGGCAAATATCTTGCATATATGCCCTCTTGGAGGGCACTCTAAAACTCGAACGTTCGAGTCCCATTGACTTGCATTGAGTTCGAAACGTGTTCGAATTCGAACTTTTGAAATTGTTCGAGCTCGGCCCATCACTACTAGGGATGTGCCTAACTTTTTTTTTTTTTCGTTTCGGATCATTTCGGACAGTTTTTCTTTCATTTCGAATCCGTTTGATTCGGTGATTCGGATCATATCGGCGAATCGGTTAATTTCAGGTGGTTCGGATCAGTTGGTTTTTCATTTTTTTATGAGATATTTAATTTTTCTATTGCTTATTTAGGAACGAGAAGTAGATTACTGCCAATAGATTGACAGTTGATTTACTTATTTGGGGCTCTATTACATTCTTTACACACAATTTTGCGCTGGCGCAAAAAAGGCATTAACGCGAGGAGCCAAACCCTATGCGCTGAACGTCGTATTACAACGTTCGTGCACAAAATGCGTGTTAACGTCTAACGCGGGTGAACCTGCGCGAACCCTCTGCGAGCGCAATATACTGCGGGCATCCTATACTTAACATTGTGAGCGCAAAGGCGTTTGTGCACTGGTATGCAGATGGTATTACAATCTAAGCGCAAATTTTAACGGACAGCGTTTGCGCGCATAATTTTAACGTCTTTGAAAACCTGCTGGTAACGGCAAATCTGAACGTCCTGGCCGAAACCATATACACCAGCCCAAAAAAAAAGGTTTAAAGTATAGTTACACATTCTACACATACGCAAACAATAAAATTAAGAAGTTTAGTGTGTTTTTATTATTGCTGCAGAATATAACACAGATTTATTTGTTCAGGCGCAAAAACTAACGAGAGACAATTGTGGTTCTTAATTCTTAATTGGTTCTTAATTGGCTGAATCGCGTTAAAAAACAGTCCGCACACCGATTTCTGCGTGCAACGTTAATGCGCGCGCGTTGTTTTTACGAGCGTTATTTTTTGACGAATGAAAAAATACGCGTGGATTGGAATACCAGCGTTAATTTTTGCGCATTAACGTTTAACGCTGCGTGCAAAAATTAACGCCCTGCCCGAGCTTTTTTGCGCAAAGGGCCCTTATTCTTTTAGGATTTTTAGTTGAAATTTTAGGTTTTCTAACTTTTTTAAAGAAACAAGGCTTTTTAACCCATAGGTTTCAATGCAGCATATGAATCCACACACTGCTGGGAAGCACCGCTCTGCAGTATAATTAATGCAGCATGTGAATCCGCACACTGCCGGCACCTCTCTGCAGATTGACTCATTAATTCGGATCAATTAATTTTTTGATCAGTTAGTTTTACATCATTGTTTACATTATAATTGAAACAATAGCACAATAGTGCTGCATTAATAAATATTAAAATTTTTAAAAAATAAATGATACTTTGTTTTTTATACACATAGGGCTCTATCACCTCCAAGCTAACACTAGCGTTCACATTAGCGCTAGCTTAAAGAAGGTAACGAAAAAGTTACCACCAGCTCAGAGGTGCAGGTAACGGAGTGCGCTGCTGCAGAATCTATTACCTGCAGCTCAACACCCCCCCCAAAAAAAATTCACATACTCACCTATCAACCCACCGTGAGAACGGCGAGCCGATTTGCTGTTCCTGGCCACTGAAAACAGAGGGAGATGTGGGGGGAGAAAGTCCCCAGTCTCCCTCCGCGATCACTCAGCCGACCAGCAAGATCTCGTGAGAGGCATGTGACCCGGCAGGAGAAGCCTCTATGGAGCAGATGCTTGGGACTCCATGGAGTGGATGCTTGGGACTGCGCGATAGCACTGCCCCCAGCATCTGCGAACCTAGTGGTCGCTAATTTTTCCCATTCCCCATCCAGGTTTTAGCGAGTGGCACACGATAGTGCTCGTAACCTAGTAATGTTTGGTATCATTGGAAAGGCCATGCTCTGGTCCCGAGCGGACGATGTCTCCCCTGCCCCTGCGGAGACCTAAGACGTGTGGGGGATGTCCTCCAGACTCAACGACTCGAGGACATCCCCTACATGCCATCCGCAGGAAACCGTATAAACAGGCGAATCCCATAGGATTCAATAGGATTCAATGTTAAAAAATTATGGGCAGTATTACAATGTTGGTGCTAACTTAACCAGAGCTGTTGCAAACTTAAAACCTCCATAGGCTATAATGGCTCTGGGAAGTTTACAACAATATGGCCCTATATGTTTTACTTTTTTTTATTCAAACATCTACTCTTTTAATTTTTAGCAAAACGTCTTTTTAAATATTTATTTTTTTAGACGAAATGTCACAATTTTTATTTTAAGGCTTTTTTTTTATTCTGTAACAGACATCCTTTTATCATTTAGACACATTTTTTGGTTTAACACCTTTTAGAAGACTAGCAGAGTTCTGTTTTTTTTTTCTGCGGTTCAGCGTTCAGTTCGGCGGTATTCCGTCGTGTTCGACAGTCTGATCGGCCTAGTTCGGCGGTCTTTGATGGCTCCGTGTATGACGCACTTTGATAAATTAAATCATCGAAGTGCGTCGAATGAGAAAGCTCAGAAATTTCACTGGAATTTCGGTGCTTTCTGGATAACCCCTAAATACTCACAGAATTGTGTGCCTGCGCACTTAATTGCTCCTGATTTGACCGTTTAGGTTTCAATCTACACTGCTTGGATTTATCTACATAGTTAGTGATAAAGAACAAGAAAATTAACAGTTTGTGTTTTTTTCTGGTTTGTTATTAGTGAATGTTATGTGGGCACACCAATAATTATGTGCTGCAAACGTTTATATGTTTATTTATTTGTTTCATTAATCAGGAATGCTCTGAGCAGGTGCAATGTGCTGCAGTTTTGGGCTCTTGATCCCCTCCATTAATTCAATCACTTTCCCAGACAAGGGTTATTAATTCCAAAAGCAATGTACCAGCTGGAGGTGCCGTCATGGAAATTAACAGTTTCTGTATTATACAAATCCATGTGTATATCTGCATGTGAACAGGTATTTTCATTATTTACAGAATCTATCACTGATATTGTAGTGAAGTCACACACCTCTGAGATCAAGGAAAATGACACGGTCACGCTCACATGTGAGACGAAAAATGCTAACCGGATTGTGTGGGTACGTGTTAGTGGCAGTCTCCCCTCTGATAGATATCAATCTAACGCTAGAAGGACCATCACCTTCCCAAGTATTAAACGCTCAGCCGCTGGAGATTATTACTGTGAGGCTGAGAATCTTGCCAGCAAGAAAAGGAGCAACATCTACACATTGACTGTAAACTGTAAGTAACGACTTTCTACCACCATTCATCATACGAAAAATTCACTGCTACAATAAATATAAAGTTTAAAACCTGTATGAATGCCGGGTGACACAGAAATGCTGGTTATTCCAGTTGTTATGTAAGGGTTAAAGTTGCTATGTAAAGTTACCTTTTGACAGAGGCGTAACTAGAAATCTCAGGGCCCGGGTGCAGGATTCCATGAAGGCTCTCCCGTCCCTGCACCCCCGCCCCGCCCAAAAAAATCCCACACCCACCAAAATGTACCCACACATATCACATAGCTCCATGGCAATGAAACTCACAGTAATGTGCAGTGTGTATGAGCGTATCACAGAGCTCCACAGCAATAAAGCACACAGTAATGTGCAGTGTGTATGAGTGTAACACAGAGCTCCATGGCAATGAAATTCACAGTAATGTGCAGTGTGTATGAGCATATCACAGAGCTTCACAGCAATAAAGCACACAGTAATGTGCAATGGGTATGAGTGTATCACAGAGCTCCATGGCAATGAAATTCAAAGTAATGTGTAGTGTGTATGAGTGTATCACAGAGCTCCATGGCAATGAAATTCAAAGTAATGTGCAGTGTGTATGAGTGTATCACAGAGCTCCATGGCAATGAAATTCAAAGTAATGTGCAGTGTGTATGAGCATATCACAGAGCGCCTCAGCAATAAAATGCAAAGTAAAGAAAGTTTATAGAAATGTGTCAGAGTCCACGCAGTCGCAAATCCATATACCCACTTACAATGTCACATATCCATTTACCTACTCAATGTCACGTATCCACATACCCACACAACCACACGCGGTCCCACATACCCACTCACACATACTCAAACATCCGCACACACAGTCACATATACCAAAACACACATTCCCACATATCTATCTATATTCACGGACAAACACATACCCACACACATACCCAAATATCCACACACACGGACACACACATACCCAAATATCCACACACACGCACTCACACATACCCACATATCCAAACAAACGGACAAACACATACCTATACACACGGACACACACATACCCACACATCCACAAATGCGATCACACAAACCAACACATCCACACATGGTCACAAATGCCCACACATCAACACACACAGATACACATAGAGACACACATGGACAAACATACCCATGCATCCACAGAGGTCCCTTCCCCTCTCCTACTCAGGCTGACTTGGATTGTGTGAGGTGCCGTGGAACCTGGTGAAAATGCCTTCAAGGCCCCACTGGTCACCTGGCCTACCCGAGGCTCCAATGGCCACGCAGGCTACATGATGTTCTGGTGGCCCCATGGCCTACCCGTGGCCCCTGTGGCATCCTGGCCTACTTGAGGTCCCGGCGGCTGCCCTGCCTATCTGAGATCCTGGGGCAGTGTTTTTTTGGCCACCCGGATTCAGGAATCCGGGTGCTATGGCCTCTGTACCCCTCTGTACCCCCTGTAGTTCTGCCCATATCTTTGGACCTACTACTACATTACTACCTTTAATTCTTGGTAGAAATTTGAAGGTATCAAAACTGAGAAGACATGGGAATGGATTTAACCTTACAAAGTCGTAAAGTTTTGAAACTGGTTTCTTATGTACTATTAGTCGAGGAAGTTTTAGAATTCCCTAAAACATGGGTTGCTGATTTCTACAGGGCGTATGGTGTGTTTTTCACTGACTTCAAGGATTTTAACAGTTGAAGCATTAATATGTGTATCAGAAGTCGTACTATGATTCACCTGATGTGATGGCCAGACAGTAAAATGTGTCATTCTGATTGGCATAGACTAATTTAAATTATTTGCTAGAGCTAGATCTATACTAGAGAATAGAAGCCCCCCTGTGACTTCTCAGCTCAAAGAATTAGAAATTCAATAAGGTGTTCCGGTGACCGAGAGATAATTGGTCTCTGCTATATGTATGGGGGGCTAAACCTCTAATTTCAGTTTTATGTTTTAGTTGTGGCTCAGAAACAGTCGTGGTGGTTAAATAGTTAAAAAATTGGAAAATGCAAATGTCTGCCTGTCTGTCCCCGCATCTATTTATCATGCCTTTCAAAAGCATTGAATATTTCCAACACCATAGGCGTTCCCAGTAACACCCTAATGGTGGGTGAAGAGGTCCTCTTTCACTTCTCAAATTAACATTTTAGATGTCCCTTACCTGTTTCATGATGACTAGCATAAAATTGGACTGTATCTCAGTATTACAGGCTTGTTATTTCTAATTAAAAATGTGCATGCTAGCCCCGTGTAGATGTCACAGGGTGTGAGATGTGTAACTGTCACGTTCCCACGTTCCAACCCTGTCTCCCTGCCCTCTGTATTCCTTATGTCTGTGTTTCCCTGTGCTGCTTTCCCTGACAGGCAGCTCAGGGGTTAAGTTAATTGCTCGTTGAGCTTCTGCTGGTGATATGGGCTGATTACTCCCCTATATAAAGCCATGGGCCCATATCACCATGCTCTTGCATCCTGGTTCACTTCAGCTACAGATTTGTTCCCGAGAGCTCCCTGTTATTCTATCCTAGTGCTTTCTCAGTGTTTCCCCCTTGTCTGAGTTCTAGGTTTCTGATTGACTTCCTGGTATTGACCCTCTGGCCTGGCTGACGGATTTTCTCTGGTGCTATATCCCCGCTTTGGCTCCAGGTATACGTTTTGGTTTTGACCCCTGGCTTATTCATTGACCACTCTTCTGGACATCCCTAGCGGTTCTGTGCTTATCGTATTATATGTTGTGTATCCCTGTAGACCACGGCTTTAGTTTATTGAAGTCCTTCCCTGCAAGTTATTGAGTATATCTCCTTTAGGTGTCTGTGTTTTTCCCAGGACTCTGTACGGCTACAAGGTATCCTTTTTCCATTAGTGCAGATTCGGCCACTCTAAGGACCGATCTATCAGTATAGGGCTCCTTCGGTATTAGCCGTGCAGAGGTCCCCAGTGTCTTCTGTGGTTTATTTCCTTATCCTGATTGTTGTGTCACGCATCTCTGCGTATAGCGGCTTTTCCTCTTACCTGGGCCCTACTTGGCGCATGCCAGGTACCGCCATTGTGGCTGAACGTGACATAATGCAAGAGCCAACCATAAAGCCCGCAGAGCTGCGTAAATTGTTTGAATCCATGCTGCACCTGTTTGATGATTTCATGTCTAAGTGGAAGGGGTTAATGGACACAGCTTTTCTCCCTTCTAATGATCAAGCTGTTCTAGAAAGCAGGGTACGTGGTCCGCTTTCCCCTGAGGAAATGAATAGAAGGCGAACTGACAAGCTCTGTTTCTATTGTGCCAGTTCATTGCATTTTATATCATGGTGCCCACTCAAACCAGTGCGCGCTGAGGCTGGCAAGATGCCAGTGCGCGCTGAGGCTGGCAAGATGCCAGTGCGCGCTGAGGTTGGCAAGATGCCCTCAGCACCAAGTGGCTTCGTGGCCAGGAGGTCGCTGAGTGAAAACACATTAACTATCGGTGCACAGATACATAGACATGACGTGATACATGAACAGACGTGAACTAGACTACTGAATATCAATAGTACATGAGTTGTGAGGCCTACAGGGCAGTCACACAATACCTAGATACAGATACTGGAAACACAGACAGCAAGAAAGACTGTAATACCTTGATTCCCACAACAGGGAGGTATTACAAGAAACCTAATTATCACCTCAGCTCCAAATGGCTTCGTGGCAAGGAGGTCGCTGGGTGGAAACACCTTAACTATCTGTGTCCTGACACATAGACATGACGTGATACAAAAACATGAACAAGAGTGCTGATGCAAGACTTACTTATGAAACATACAGGGCTGTGTTCACTTGTGTTCATTAGCCTGCAGGTGTAACCGGCCTACACCCTCACCGCCCGTTCGTAATGATGGACTCTGCGTTGTGTTGTATGTTGGTGTGGTGCAGCAAGGACGAGACCGGCAACATGTGACTTTTTTTGGGAAACGGATTTTACTTCAGGCGACTCCTCTGCCTCTGGCGCCGCTTCTCCTCTGAATAAAATAATATACATATATACAGGAATGAATATATATATCAGGAGACGTTCCACCTCTGCTTCTCAAGCCTCACGTGCTCTGATAAGCCCGGGAAGGAAGGGAACTGCCTAGATCTAACTAGCAGGGAGTGATGTCATCCCTCATTACCATATTAACCCCCTCATAAAAACGGCTGCTCAAACCAAATATAAAAACTACCCACAACAACCCTTTAAAGAACCTAATGCCCCAGGGACTGGAACATATCTATTTTTGTAAGGAATTAGTGTAATACACATATAATGTTCCTTAAAGACACACACACATATATTTATACAGTACACACCCGTTACATTCACCCCTTCTGAATTACACTAATATCCTGACCATACAATACTAATGGTTCTGCTGAACCAGACCTAAACAAAACAAATTTGCAATTCAGCGTAAGCTACCTACTTAATAGGTTAGGATAAACCTAAGGTTGATCAAGTCCTAAGCATCCATAGAACAATATACTGCCGTGTACAGCATACGATGGTCTGGTACAGGTTATATTACATGAAATTCTTACATTTCTTGGACAATTTTCATAATTGACATTTACCCTGTTTTTTTGGTGTGATATCAAAAATATAAGAACACTTAGAATAAAGAACGGATTGACCCTGACCTATTTATTAGAGCTGGGCCCACTCTCTGAATGTTGATTGACTTCTGGGTCAAGGATTCTATTAAACGGCTAACTTTCTTTACCTCCACATCCTATTAGCATGATCTCTTGGAACATTGATGTAGACTCCTGCAATACCTTCTCACTCAGCATCTTCTCTTCTGCTGCCTCACTAAAGGTACACGCCATAGATCCTGAATCTAGCATTCCCATCATCTGGAATTTGTTATTGACACAAACCGGTGCATAAAATAATTTGTCAAATGCTTCAAGAGTCTGCATTTTCTGTGCAATTACCTTGACTTCAGCTGGTGCTCGTGCACATGCGCTCTCATATACTTGTTCAATATCTGTGGTTCTGAGGGTTTGTTCGGTCCTACCCACACGTCCCCTCTCCAGGTGTGAGTTGTCTAGTTTAAAGCTGGTGCATTCTGCGACGACTGAGCAAATCGGTTGTTGCTACTGAACTGAACATTTGCACAATCCCTACGTGTGTGACCAGGCTTGTAGCAACTGAAGCATAACTGATGTCGTCGACAATGTGCTAGAGTGGAGTGTTCGTGTGACTGACAGACCTTACACGCTCTCATAGGTGGTCGGCTCGGTGGAAGATGTCTTGCTTCTGCTTGGTTATTCTGAGACAGGGCACGGTCAAGCAAACTTATCAGTGTCTTCATGCAGTTTCCATCATTCTGTGAAAAAGACTGGGTACTAGCATTAGCTCGGTTTGGTGAAACAACAGAATCACTGTTCACGATTTCGCTCTCATTAAATGACTGTGAATGGACTGCGGCATTTCTCACAACAGCACTACACTTCGACTTAACTATTAACTGTTCCTTCTGTTCAATTTGGTACCTATCGAGATGTTCTTGTACCTCACCTGCGGTCCATTTATCAGGAGCTTTAAAACAAAAGATGGCTGACAAAGTTGGGTCTGGAGAGTGCTTAACAAACATCATTGCTGCCTCCTGACATGGATTGTCTAATTTACGCCCTAATCTGATTAAAGCTTCCTCGGCAACATCAACAGCTTTGTTTAAACGGACCCAATATTCAACTGGACTTTCCCCCATAACAGGTACTGTGGCATAAAAATCTGCTAACGGCATGTAGGAATAACTGGTTTCACTAAAATGTTGTTTCAGAATATCGAATATTACCTTGGGGTTCTCGGAAGGTTTTAGAGAAGTGTTACTGCGCAGGGTGATTTTTACAATGTCCTTGGCCTTCCCCATAAACCTGGAAAGAATTTCGTTACAATGCTCCACTACGGGTACACCCCTTTTTCGTAAATAAGTGCCCATTAACTCTTCCCATTCATGTACACTAAATTTATCTGCACAATCTCCTCTGAACACAGGCGGCTCTTTTGCTTCAGACTGCACAACATGTTTAACTCCTGTCAAATTAAGCGAAGGGATTTCTGAAAAAGACTGCTCTGCACCTGAACTCGAAGTTCGTACATTGCCGGTTTCTCTCCCTCTACTCGCGTCACCATCCTGAGCAGAAATTATACTGTGCCCTACCTCCTGAGCAATTTGTGTAATGAAATTGTACCATGCTGGATCCTTTAAATCTGGGCTGGTCGGTACTGGGTCACCTCCTGACTGGTTAGGCGTTCGCTCAGTTACCCTAGTGGAACAAAACTCGGGTGATTTTCTTACAGAGTTACCCCTCACTGCAACAGGTGTACACGGCTGATCACTAAACAGTCTTCCCCTACCCATACTTGGGTTTGGCATGTTTCTATCAGCATTAAAATCAATTCCACTGAAACCATGCGCCATTATTGCTTTAACCTTCAGAGGAAATAAAAAAACTTAAATTACAAAAACCTGCCCGCTGCTGCACCGCTGCAGCCACTGCAACCAACTCCGAGGAGTTACTCGTTGGACTGTCAGGAGAGTGACTTGAGTCTCACTGGCATTGCATATCTAGAGAAGTGTCCTGTGCATGTAAGTGCGCCATTTTGTGTTACAGTTCTTTGAAACCTTTACTGGAGTGCAGCTCCCACCGGCGATCAAACGACATTGTTCCTTAGATGAAGATCCACACCACGGAGAACGGAGACTGATCTTCATCCGAGTCACGGCACCACTGTAACCGGCCTACACCCTCACCGCCCGTTCGTAATGATGGACTCTGCGTTGTGTTGTATGTTGGTGTGGTGCAGCAAGGACGAGACCGGCAACATGTGACTTTTTTTGGGGAATGGATTTTACTTCAGGCGACTCCTCTGCCTCTGGCGCCGCTTCTCCTCTGAATAAAATAATATACATATATACAGGAATGAATATATATATCAGGAGACGTTCCACCTCTGCTTCTCAAGCCTCACGTGCTCTGATAAGCCCGGGAAGGAAGGGAACTGCCTAGATCTAACTAGCAGGGAGTGATGTCATCCCTCATTACCATATTAACCCCCTCATAAAAATGGCTGTTCAAACCAAATATAAAAACTACCCACAACAACCCTTTAAAGACCCTAATGCCCCTGGGACTGGAACATATCTATTTTTGTAAGGAATTAGTGTAATACACATATAATGTTCCTTAAAGACACACACACATATATTTATACAGTACACACCCGTTACACAGGGAAGGCCTACAATCTAACATTGGATTCTGTATCGCAAACAAGGAAACATATACTAGACAGGATACATAATACTGGGAACTCAGGAACATAAACTAGAAAGCAATATACATGAACTAGAAATAACCAGGACAAGAACTAGACAGATAACATAAACCATACGGCAAAACCATAAACGTGAATCAGACACAAACTCAGGCAAAAGTACAATAGGGATATGCGAGAGAATGGTCGATAGGGATAGCCAGGTCAAAACGTAAACAAGTCCTCAGCCAAAAACAGGTCAATATCAAGAAATCAGACACCAGGCAATGCAGGAACTTGAACTACACTAACTCCAACTACTTCCACGACAGTTCAAGGAGCAAGTCCTCTCAGCCTCTTTTAAAGGCTGATGGCTCCTTGCACTTATGCCTAGCTCCGCCCCCTCAGATGCCGTTTTGCCAGCACTTACTACTGGCAACAGGCTAGCCAGCGATGTCACCAGGCGCCCTGACCCCCCATTAAGCGCTGCAGGGGCCAAGGATGTAACAATCTCCAATCCTTATAACAGAGTTGAATCACAGTTCTGTATATCTTTAATCTATATATCACTCACCATGTCAGAAAGACCAAAAAGGACAGGCAGACGCTCCCAGACACAGATAAGAGGGCAAGCAGCCTCTGCGTCAGAAGGCTGTGCCCCTGGTCAGCGTGGACGTGGTGCATCCTCTGCAGGGGCATGCTTGTCCTTTCTAACTGGTGCTGGCCGTCTTAAGCAGCAGCAACATACAGAGGATTTGCAGGATTGGCTAACAGGGCCATCCTCATCCTCCGAGTCATCTTCCAGCCTGGCTTGTAGTGGTTTACAGTCCACCTCAGCTGCCAAAACCTCTAATTCAGCCTCCATATCCACAGCTACTCCTGCCATAGCTTCACCATCATACACGGAGGAGTCAGCTGAATTATTTGACTACACTGACAGTGACAGGCTGCTTGAGGATGCGCAGCAACTCCAGTGCTCTGATTCAAACTCTGAGGATGAGGAAGGGAGTAAAATCAGCCTAGAGGGAGGGTGTCCCAGTGACACACAAAGAACTGGCACTCATGTTCCCCCAGCAGTTGCAGCATATTGCCAGGTTGGCTCCAGTGACGAAGAGATAGGGGGTGATGACAATGATGATGAGGTCACTGACTCCACCTGGGTGCCTGATCGAACAGAGGAGTCAAGTGAGGAGGAGGAGTCACAACAAAAATGAGGCACAATGTCCTCTATGAGCAACCGTAGCCAGTCCAAGGCATCAGAAGTCAGAGCTGCTCAAGTGCAGAGCACTGTTGTCTCAAAGCACACGTGCAGGAACTTTGCTGTCTGGGAGTTCTTCACAAAATGTGCAGCAGACTGCAGCATTGCTATTTGTAATCTATGTCTGAAGAGAATCAAGTGTGGGAAAAACATCACACACTTGGGTACCACGTGCGTGATAAGACATATGACCACCTGCCATGCATCCCGTTGGCACAACACTTTGCATAGGTCCTCCTCCTCCTCATCTGTCGCTACCCCCACTATATGTCCTGCCATGTCATTGCCTACAATCTCCACCTACAGGGATGATGCTACAGTAATGGGTGTACCAGGTCTTTCCGCAGAATGTGACAGCATCCCATCAGCTGCAGATTTACTCAGTCAGATTTCATTGAACCAGCTGCTGCAGCGTAAGAAAAATATAGTCCCAACCATCCCCTTGCACAGCGTCTAAATGCCAGCTTGGCAAAATTACTCGCATTACAGCTGCTGCCTTTCCAGCTGGTGTACTCTGCCTCCTTCCATGAATTTGCCGAATGTGCTATACCACAGTGGCAGGTTCCAAAACGCCAGTTCTTTTCACGGAAGGCCATTCCAGCACTATACCAGCATGTGGAAGACAATGTTATGGAGTCATTGGGAAAGGCACTCAGCAGCAAGGTGCACATTACTTTAGACACGTGGTCCAGCAAGCATGGACAGGGCCGTTACATTTCCTTCATGGCACACTGGGTAACTCTGCTTGCAGCTGGGAGGGATCCAGGACGGGTCTCTGTGCTGGACCTTGTTCATCCACCACGCCTCCAGAAAGCTGTTTACATGTGGTCTGTCTGCTCCACCACCTCTTCCTCTTCCTCCTCCTTCTCTGTTTCTGGCGAAGTGGCAGTTAAACCGACGAGCAGGGGCTACGCAATGGCTCAAGCAAAAAATATGCCATACTGTGCTTGAGCTGGTTTGTTTAGAGGACAGGAGCCACACCAGGCCAGAAATTCTGTCAGCTCTGCAGGGGCAGGCGCAGAGATGGTTAACACCATGCCAGCTTCAGCTTGGAATGGTCGTCTGTGATAATGGCAGCAACCTTCTCTCCACCCTACGCCTGGGCAAGTTGATGCATGTACCATGCCTAGCACACGTCCTAAATCTGGTGGTACAGCGTTTCCTAACCAGGTACCCAGAGCTGGCAGTGCTTCTCAGCCAGACCTGAAAAGTCTGCAGCCACTTCAGACGGTCATTCCCTGCAAGTGTTCGCCTGGCAGAAATTTAAAGAGAATTCCACACTCCCACAAACCGTCTGATCTGTGACATGCCCACCAGGTGGAACTCAACATTGGCAATGCTGCAGCATCTGCACAAGCAGCAGAGGGCCATCAATGAGTACCTGTGTGAGTATGGCACAAGGACAGGTTCAGGTCAAATTGTTCCCCCCCAGTGGCAGATGATCAAGGATGCATGCACTGTACTGTCACCATTTGAGGAGGCAATGAGGATGGTGAGCAGGGACAATGCATGCATCATTGACACAATTCCTTTAGTGTTCCTGCTGGAGCACACTCTGCGGGGAATTATAGATGTGGCACTAGAGGCAGAGCAGCGGGAGGCAGAGGAGGACTTCCCTAGCTCTCAAGGCCCCAGTCTTTACGCAGAAAGCATTCCTGCGGGTCCTTAGATAAGACAGGAGGAGGATGAGGAGGAGGAGGAATATTTAAGTTGTGGGGGCATTGAAGGTGGGGATTCCTCAAGGAAGGGTTTTTTGTCCCCAGAAACCCAAGGACTAGTACGTGGCTGGGAGGAGGTAGTGCATGATACGGTCATCTTCAGCAACCAGGAACACTTGGAAGCTAATGCCACCTCCAACCTATGCTGCATGGGCTCCCTTATCCTGCAAAGCCTGCTAAAGGACCCCAGGATTCGTGCTATCAATGAGAGGGATCATTACTGGTTGGCAAGCCTTCTTGATCCACGATACAAGGGTAAGGTTGCAGAGCTCATCCTACCCTCACAGAGGGAGGACAGGATGAAACAACTTGAGGACGCTCTAAACCGACACTTGTGTAACACCTTTCCAGGCACTGGTAGGCTACCAAGTGATGACACAGGTGCTTCTGAGGCTGCGGTTGATCAGAGGAAGAGCGGTGAAGGGGGCCACTTGACTGATGCCTTTTCCAATTTTTTTAGTCCGCGACGCCCAGGGACGTCAAATGTAGACACCCATTGCCAGCGTCTTCACCATATGGTGCAGGACTACCTAGGGGCAAGGGCAGACCTGGATACCTTTACAGCAGATGATCAAGTGGCTTACTGGGTGTTGAGATTGGATCACTGGCCAGAACTTAGCCAATATGCTATGCAGCTATTAGGTGGCCCTTCATCCAGCATGCTTTCTGAAAGGACGTTCAGTGCCGCTGGAGGTTTTGTCACAGACAAGAGTGCGTCTGTCCACTAACTCTGTAGACCGGCTGACATTTATAAAAATTAATCAGTCCTGGATCAGCAGCTATCACTCCCCTGATGCTGATGTAACTGAATAGATCGGGGATCTCTTCTGCATTCTCAAAACCTCCGCCACTGCACTCTTCCACAATACCTCAGAGGGGTTACGTTGTGAAGGCACTAGCTGGCACCAAAGACCCATTATTTGGGTGCACTGCCACTGATGCGTGTACCAGATTCATATCATTGTAATTTTTGATGGCAGGGTCCACCCCTGCACTCTTCCACAATACCTCAGAGGGGTTACTTTTGTGAAGGCACTAGCTGGCACCAAAGGTCCAATTTTAATGCACCTGTTGTCAGTTTCATCCAAAGCCTGCATAAGTTCCACCATAATTTAGCCAAAAAATCACTCAACTTGTTCTGCATGTCCTAAAACGTCTCCTCTTTTCATACAGGCTGCCGCCCCAAGCAGTTGTTTATGAATAGATTAAAAGGAAAACCATTTACCGTCATTTGAAATGTCACTTTTTTATTTTTTAAATGTATCTATACATCCTACAAATCCGCCACTTCACAGGCAGGTTATGGGGACCTCCTAGGCACGATATTTGAAGGAATTTTTTTGTTTTTATTCTTAACCGTTATGTCATGGAAAAATCACTGTTCTTTTAAAAACTTTTTTTTTTACTTTTTTTCCTTGTTTCCTGTACCCCAGGGCACTACCCAGACCCCCATACACCTTTTAAGGCAAATATCTTGCATATATGCCCTCTTGGAGGGCACTATAAAAATCGAACGTTCGAGTCCCATTGACTCGCATTGAGTTATAATCGTGTTCTCGTTCAAATCTGAACTTTTTGAAATGTTCGTGTTTGAATGTGAACCGAGCACGGGGGTGTTCGGCCCATCGCTATTCAGGCTGGGCTTGCAGCCGCGCAGTGCAACCCTCAATAGAGTCTCCCTGCCTCTTCCCATGGTCAGCCCTTTTCCTGTTTTGTCCCTCACCATCCTTCCATATCTTCAGTCATACTGCTATTTACCTGCGATACTACAATAAATCCCCATTGAGCCGTATTCATGTGTCTTTGCACGTGTATCAACTGCATAATGGTCTCATACCCTCACCCACTACACCAAGATCATGACATTAAGATGTGTGTGAATGCGAAGTGCAGCTGGTGCATATAAAACACTGTGTGATGCCTTCTCTCCCCCTTTCCCCCCGCATGTGTGTCCCCTTCTCCACATTCCCCAGAGTGCTTGCCCTCCTCAGGAATAAGCCTCCATTTTTTTCATAATCTTTATTTATGTTTTCTCAATGAACTGATAACTAAATATACGTATTTTTGTAATTATCTTAATACACTGTGTCACAAATTCTACCTATGTCTGTTATGTATGTATGTGATACTAAGTTGTGTAACTTTGCTATTCTGTGTCTTTAACCTCCCTGGCGTTCTATTTCTGCAGCAAAATCTTTGCTGAAAGTGCTCTTTTTTTTTTTGCCTCCCCTAGCGGCATCCCGAGTGTTGCTCGGGGTTAAATTCCAATGTTGGAAGCGGTAGCCCTGAGCAACACTAGGGATGCCACTGGATACATTAATATAAATTAATATAACATTACCTCTCCCTGCGCTCCCTCGATGTCCCCAGCTGCCTCCTCCGGCGACCCGGCGACCTCATTACTTCCTGGTTTCCTCCTCGCGAGAAGGAATCCAGGAAGTAAAACGCTGCGATCGCTGGGGGAGGCTGCAGAGCTCAGCGAGGGAGCGCAAGGAGAGGTAATGTATACAACACGGGTGTATCTCGGGGTTACCGCTCTCTGTGGTGATTTTTTTTTGTATAATATCATTTTTATTGATATAAAAGAATGCATATAACAAAGCATAGTCAGTTCAGTTACAGAATAACAAGTAATAAACAAATCCACTAATGTTCAGTAATCTTGTGGGGGGTACCTTCTCTTGAGCTTTCAGTGTGGAGAGCATAAGGGTCGAATACTTCACATGTATCTCAGCAAATGTTAAGATAGATAAAAGAACCAGTAAAATAAGCTTATACCAACAAGTGTTAGGTATTCTAAGAAAAGAAAAAACAAAGAAGAGAAAAAAAAAAAAAACCATCTGTACCCATCTGGGCCCGGGCTTTTCCCCGTCGGGGTAGCTTTAAGTGCTTCCGCCAGTTCCTCAGATGTGAAGGGGATGTCTAGCGCCTCAGCCTGTTCTGGGGAGATAGTGACATCCAGGGCTTTAGCCAAGTAATCAGCCATAAACTTAGCTGGAGGGGGTGATTCCCTAAGATTATATAGAGAGTGATAGTAGGTATGGAACTCAGCTAAAATTTCGTCATTGAGATGTGTGATGGAGCCGTCAGAGCGTCTAAGTTTGGGGATGTAGGTAGACTGGTACTTCTGGCGTGGGGCTCTCGCCAAAAGTTTGCCACATTTATTACCGTGAAGGTAATAAGAGCGTTTAGTAAGGAGGAGCGACCTACAAGCATGGTGTTGGAGCAATTGCCTCAATTCTGATCGGAGGGAGGATAAGGAGGAGTAGTGTTCAGCGGATGGAATGGCCTTATGAAGAGTCTCAAAAGTCTGTATATCTGCGAGCAAGGATTGAATCCTGTCTCCCCTGTCCCTTTTACATCGGGCCCCCAGTTGGATCAACTGACCCCGGAGTACACTCTTATGCGCCTCCCACAGTATGGGATCAGAGACTTCCCCATTATCATTCTCATCAAAATATTGGGTAATGGCATCTGAGAGATACTCCCGGTGAACCATGTCCTTCAGTAGGGATTCGTTAAGACGCCATTGGTAATGTCTAGGGGGTAGGTTGGGAACATCGAGGTCCAACAACACTGGGGCGTGGTCTGACCAAGTAATACTCCCTATGGACACTGTGCAAATTAAATGAAGTGTATGGTGAGATATGAGGAAAAGGTCCAGACGGGAGTAAACTCGGGCAGCATGCGAATAAAATGTGTAATCTCGCCCAGCGGGGTGCATCGCTCTCCAACAATCTACTAATTGAAACGTCTTCAATAGTTGGTGGAATCTACGTCGTTTAGATGGTTGTGGCGTGCCCGGGGAAGGGGCAGCTTCCTTCGGGGAGTCCGGGGAGATGTTGAAATCTCCTCCACATAATAGAAGGCCTTCAGCAAACTTAGCGAGTTTATTCAAAATTCTACTGAGCGCAGTGCACTGATGAGTGTTGGGGAGGTATATATTTGCCAGCGTGACCAATCTAGGCTCAATATGCCCCATTATAAAGATGAAACGGCCCTGTGGGTCTTCAATCTGGTAGGTGCATGTGAAAGGAATATGTGAGGCAACCAGGACGGCCACCCATCTAGATTTTGACGCCTCAAAGTTACTATAGAAGCCCTGGGTAAAGTAATTTGAGCGCAAAGTTGGAGCACTATCTGACCGAAAGTGAGTTTCTTGCAAGAAGGCAAAATCGCATTTTTGTTTACGAAGATCAGCCATAGCGATCCGCCTTTTAGCCGGGTGGTTCAGTCCCCTGACATTCAGGGATATAAATCGTATCTTAGCCATAATCTAAAAATGTGTCCCTAAAAAAATAGCAGTGTTGGAGAGACTGCACTCCCCTGCGCGGGCTCAACACGAGCGGTTCTGGCATGAACAAGATGTACAGGTTGCATTGACCCAAATAGACATACAATAATAAAAACAAAAATACAGACAGAAGTAAAATCATAAACCGCACCTTACAGTGCAAAACACATAGCAAAGATCGGTGTGGGTACCCGAATAGGGTACAGACCCATATGGGGCCAAGCCAGCAAGATGAGAATAAGGAACAGCCGTTCCAGGCATACTGGATAAATTCAAACACCGCAGGGGGATGGTGTAGAACACAAGTAAAATACTTAACATGGAAACCTTAGTAAGTGTATAATGAACGAAATAAAGCACTACAGTTAAAATAGGTTATCAGCCTCCTAATTCTGCCGCACCCGGGCAAATATAAAGTAAGCGTAACCTTCGAGTGTCGTCTTCAGCAGACGGACATAACCTCAGGACTCGTCCCGTCGTCCAGTAGCTTATTGCAATAAAAAGAGAAATGTGGACGGTCCCAAGGGGTTTGGGCCTCCGTCCTCAGAATGGCCGGTCACTTTAGCCAACAAAATAGAAGGGGAAATAGGAAAAAAAGAGGGGGGGGACTTCTCAAGGGTCCTGCCTCGTCAGGCCAAAGGTCGAGTGGAGTCCTGGGTTTGTTGCCTCATCCCTGAGGGGATGGCGGTGTTTCTGTCTACGAACTGCTTGCCACTTTTGCCTTTGGGGCTTGGGAGGGGGGAAATCCAGGAAGTCACCTCCATGCCAGTTTGCAACTTCCACCTGCGGTAGGTCCAAAGCACGAATAAATTCAGGCACGTCACCAGGTTCCATGATAGTCATGAGCTGATTATCCCTAAGTACAGTAAGAGCAAAAGGGTAGCCCCACCTGTATCTAATGTCTCGAGCTCTGAGGACATCCGTGATCGGTTTAAGGTGTCTCCGGGCTTGCAAAGTGAATCTGGAGAGGTCTTGGTAGACTTCAACCGCGTGTCCATCATGTGTGATTGATCGTTTCTTTCTGGCCGCTTGCATGATCTCTTCCTTGAACGGGAAATGATGTATGCGGCAGATGATATCTCTTGGGGGTGTTGATGGGGCTCCCCGTGGGCGCAGCGCTCTATGTGCTTATCAAGCAATAACGGCGTATCAGGTGGACGTTCAAGGAGCGCATTAAATAAAGTCTGTAGAATGAGGGGTATATCTTCCGTGTCTTCCGGTTCAGGGACACCTCTAATTCGGACATTGTTGCGGCGCCCTCTGTTATCTAAGTCGTCTACTGAGCGGCGTAGGTCAGTAACATATTGGGACTGTTCGTTTAGTTGGGCCTGTAATCTGTCAAGGTGGGCCATGGAAGCGTCTCTATCATCTTCCAAATCTTGTACTCTGCCTCCCAGTTGCCGCACATCAGCCCCCAATTCAGCGAATTTTGCATCAAATTTTGCCTCCATGCGTGAGAATAGAGATTCCAGGTCCCTCTTAGTGGGTAGATGGCGCAGGGTCTCCCTTACCTCCGCAGTTGGTATGTCGCTCAGAGAGGAAGTCCGGCTGTCTTGCAGATCATCCTCCGATTCAGCCATGCGGTCCCCGGCTGCCGCCATCTTGGTTTTGCGGCCTTGTGAGGGAACAGCCTGTGACCCGCGGAGATAGTGGCGCATCGGGGAGCTCCCGGTCAGCGCCGGGGTATGAGGGTGACTCACAGAGGCAGTGGCTCATTTTTTTTGTCCCGTGGGACGTCGTGCGGACATTCGAAGTGCTTATTTGGTGCGCCCGGGTGCAGAGCTGCAGAATCAAGCGGCCATCTTGCCTCGCGTCCAAACCACGCCCCCAGTGGTGAAATTTAACCCCGAGACACACTCGGGATCACCACCAGGGAGGTTAAACCTTTTTGTGCTTCAAACTCTGTTCATTGTTTCTAGATATCCCTTGGGTGCAGAGGGTCACAAAACCATAGAGTGCGCATCTTCTTTTTTTAATCTATGGATGAACTGGATATTCAGGTTTTCGTTTTTTTTAATTCGATTTTTTTTCCCTTTCAGTGTTCCTCAGTGTGTGGATGGAGCCGGTCAGTGCAATCAGTATCCAGTTAATCCCTCCGTATCCTGCAGTCGGTCAGTCAGTCACTCTCAGTGTTACTGGGATCACTGGGGACATCCGGCAATTCATGTGGTATAAAGCAGTGGTCCCCAACCCAGGCCCTCAGGGCCCACTAACAGGCCAGGTTTGCCAGATATCTGAAGCACAGCACAGGTGTTATGATTTGCTGCTCAGTGATTGCAGGATTCAGTCTGCATTTCCCCAAGGTGATCTGCAAAATCTGGCCTGTTAGTGGGCCCTGAGGGCCTGGGTTGGGGACCACTGGTATAAAGGACCAAACGCAGACGCCAGTAACAACATCCTCACATATATCGCAAGTTTAAACCCAACACAGTTTAATGGAGACCAGTATTTCTCTCGTGCCAGCACGCTCCCTTATGCCTCATTACTGATCTCAGACCTGGAGTTTACAGACGGGGATAATTACACAGTGTTTGTACAGACACAGACTGCACAGCAAACCTCTGTGAACCTGACAGTATACGGTGAGTGATGTGTGATATTTCTGTGTCTGAAACATACATTTTAATATGAATGAGCTTATCTCTTATGAAGTAAACTGAACAGGACGTGAAATTCGTGTACATATAGGGCCATATTGCAATCTTCATGCAAACGTTTGCGCGCGCAAAAACGCATTAACATGAGGGGTTAAACCCTTTGCGCAGAGCGTTGGATTACAATCTCAGCACAACAAACGCGCATATAAATCTACCGCGGGTGAACCTGCGCAAACCCTTTGCGAGCATACTGTACTGTGCGCCTCCTATACTTAACATTGTGAACGCAAATGCGTTTGTGCGCTGGTACGCGGATGGTATTACAGTCTATGCTCAGTTTTTAACGCACAGAGTTTGCGCGCATAATTTTAACGTCTTTGAAAAGCTGGTGGTAACGGCAAATCTGAACGTCCTGGCCGAACTCAAATACACCAGCCCAAAAAACCAAAACGCAGCAAAGTATAGTTACACATTCTACACATACCCAAACAATAAAATTGAGAAGTTGTGTGTGTTTTTATTATTGCTGCAGCATATATACTCAGATTTATTTTGGCAGGCGCAAAAACCTAATATGAGATTATTGTGGTTCTTAATTCTGATTGGCCAAATTGCGTGAAAAAACAGTCCGCACACCGATTTCTACGCGCATCGTTAATGCGCGCGCGTTTTGGGACGTCCGCTTTACGCGTGTTATTTTTTGACGGATGAAAAAATGTGCGAGGATTGTAATACCAGCGTTGATTTACGTGCGTTAACGTTTAACGCTTCGCGCACAAAATCACGCGTTGCGTGAGCGTTTTAACTTGAAGATTGAAATATGGCCCTTTATTTTTTTTAGACAAAATGTTTGATTCCCAATTTTTTCTTAAGGCTTTTTTTTATTCTGTAATAGACCTCTTTTTATCATTTAGACAGATTTATTGGTTTAAGTAGTGTTCCACAGGGACAGAGAATTGTCTGCGTATTTATGTTAATTCCAGTTCATAACATCTATGATAGTAGAAACACAGGGTCACTAAAAACTGTATTTCTAAGAAGCCTGCTAAGTTAGAGAAGATTGAGCAATAGTTGTGCTAAAGGTTTAACACATTTGGTCTTCCTCTTCTGCAAATAATCTGCAACCAAGACAGACCTCCTGGTAGTTAATGTATTTAGTGGGGCTGGTCAAGACTAAGAAACAATTTGTTAATAGTATATTCCTCTTTGCTTTGAGAGGAACTTTTACTCATCGGCAAAAGACACCGTATATCATGGTCTGTAACCAAGGCAATGCCGCACGGATCCATGTATTGGCAGGTAATATAAGGCGCAATGACTGAACATGTGATAATATTTGCATATTGCATATTTCCACATAGACTCATGAATTTTGAGATAGAACATTCAGTGTAAATCATTTGAATAAAGCATGAATGGTACTTAACTGTAAGATCACAACTTGTGTACATTTGCAAAATAGTTGGAGACATGGGAGAGTTGTGTGGACTGAAACAAAAGGAAAAAGTATTTTTGGAATGCTCATTTTCTGATACACAGGAAAAGGCAGATAATATGTTGATGGATACATGAAAAGAAAATCTAAAAACAAAAAATAATGAAATGAGAAATAGAATGGGGGACAAAAGAAAATATGGTTGTGTTTTAAAGAGCTAAAGTGCTTACATAAAATATTGTAGCAGAAATAAACTGCTAATTCAATAAGAAACTTAACTGGATTCTGCATTGTAATACATTGAAAAGCTGCCGTTAGCATTTGAATACTTTTTAAAGCAGTATTAGTGTGGCACCTGTTAAACGTAAATCCTTTGTTTTATCTATTTCCGGTTACCCTGTATTACTGTAAACAAGCTGCAAATAGCAGCCCCTAACCTCACTATCGCACATTCAAAAGTTAAAATAATAAAGTACTTGTTTAAGAGAAAATGCTCCAAAAATGGATAGTGTTTCTGAAGTGTAAAATTATTTCTTTTTCCTTTTTTCTTTCTTTGCTAATTATTATAAAATGCCCCTTTAAAATAATCTCCTAAACAGGCACTAATTCTTTTTCACTGATTTTTATCATGTTTTCTTTTTCACAACCCACCTTATAAAGATTTGGCGTGACGTGGGCAGGTGGACTTACTGCTTTAATGGACATTGTTTTGTGAACTTAAAAATCATTTTTTTAAATGTAGGTTGTTGGGTTTTGAACACATATGATAAAAATGCTGGTGATTACTATAAATATATGCCTTTGCACCTTCCTAACAAAGCTAAACTGTAGAATCTGCACACAGGTATATTGTCCCTAAGAAGCACTTTAACTTTGTACATACATTTTGAGGGATTATTGAGAGAGAGCAGGCGGTTTACCAAATTTGGCAAACTGCCAGCAAGTACTGTGCCTGTTCGAAGGCAGTGAAATCCCCCTAGAGAAGCAATGGTTAATCTATTCAGAGAACAAAAACCAGCAGTGAAAAGTTGTCGAAGTGCCTTGCTGTTCGGTGGTTTAATTCGGCAGGTTTATTCAGGCGAATCCCATAGGCTTCAATGTTAAAAATATTCCTTTTTTTTTAAATTCAATATCTAATAAACCATTTATTTTAATCTGGAGTAAAGTCTCTTTATTTTTTTAAGGATCTTTTATGCATTTTTTGGGGGATTTTTTTTTCCTTTTTTTATTTTTTTAAATCGTTTTTTTTTTCTTCTGTAACTGACCTTTATTATCATTCATTGGATCTTATGTAAATTCCAGACATTTTCGTTCAGTAGTTAGGGAATGGGAGAGCATCAAAATTTATTTATTTATAAAGGATTTTACCAGGAAGGATACATTGAGATTTCTCTCGTTTTCAAGTATGTCCTGGGTTCGAGAACATTGAGTGGTTACAGAAATACAAAATAGTAAAATGCAAGATATTAACACAAGACCAAATATACAGATTAACAGAAAAATAAATATGGAGGAAATAAAGTCATTATGTTACATGTTTACAGGTGCATTTCGTACTGAGGTATGTTAATAGGGAAGTCTTAAGGGACTTCAGACTGGGGGAAGATTTGACGGTGTCTGGGAGGTTATTCCATAATTGTGGTGCTCTGTAGGAAAATGAGGATCGAGACACTTTCTTTTTGTATTGCGGTATTGCAAGTAAGGTGCTGGTCCTGGATCTGAGGTTATAGGATGAGGGAACTGCCGGGGGAAGCAGCATATTCAGGTAGGGTGGTAGCTTCCCAGAAAAGCTCTTAAACACCAGGTTGGAAAGGTGAAGGGTGCGTCTACAGTCCAGCGATGGCCAGTTTAGTTCTTTTAACATGTCACAATGGTGTGTCATGTAGTTACATTGTAGCACAAAGCGACAGCATGAGTTATACAATGTAGTAAGTTTCTGGAGGTGTGTTTGTGGGGCGGCTGCATACACTACATCTCCGTATTCAATGGCTGGCATAAGCATTTGTTTTACAATCTGCTTTCTTACCGCGGGGCTCAGGCAGGATTTGTTTCTGTACAGGGCACCTAGTTTGGGGTAGAGTTTAGATGAGAGTTTTTCGATGTGGGGTCCAAAAGATAGATTTGGGTCTAACCACATACCTAGGTATTTGAGAGAAGTGACTGTGGTCAGCGTTCCATTTGAATTTGTCCCAACACATAGATGGGGTGTTTGCAATTTGTGTAGTTTAGGTGCGGTTCCAAAGAGCATTGTAACAGTTTTGTCAGTATTTAGAAAAAGTTTGTTATTTGCGATCCACTTTTCTACCCCTGTGAATTGTTCTTGTAGCACTGCCTCCAGCTGTGGGAGATTTGGTTTGCTGGTATAGATTACAGTGTCGTCTGCGTACATGTGTACAGTTGAAGCTTTGCAGACATTGGGCAGATCGTTTATGAATATTGTGAATAGAAGGGGGCCAAGTATCGAGCCTTGGGGTACACCGCACGTGACTGGGAGGGGAAGGGAAGTGCTGTCAGAAATGGACACAAATTGAGACCTATCAGACACATATGATTGGAACCAGGTTAACATACTATCACCAATGCCAGAGTTCTTAAGTTTTTGTAATAGGATGCCATGGTCTACGGTGTCAAAAGCCTTGGCAAAATCAAGGAAGATGGCTCCAGTTAGATTTCCTTGTTCCATGCCCGCTTGGATATCATTACAAACTTTTAAAAGGGCAGTTGTAGTTGAATGGTTTGGACGAAAGCCTGATTGATCTGGGGTTAAATAGTTCTGATACTGATAATAATCACGTAATTGAGTGTAGACACATTTTTCCAGAATTTTTGACATTACAGGGAGCAGTGATATTGGGCGGTAGTTGGATACCAAAGTATTGTCTCCACTTTTATGGATAGGTACCACCCTTGCAGTCTTCCAGAGTTTGGGTATGTATCCAGTTGCCAGTGATTCATTAATCAGGGTTGCGACAGGTTTTGCAATTGCTGGTGCACTGATTTTCAGCAGCATTGCTGGTATTTGATTAGGTCCAGACTGGTATTTCATTTTTTGGTTATGGAGAAGTTTAGTGATGGCACTGACAGGCACTGGCCTAAAACTGAATTTCTCTGGGTCGGCTAACTTCTTTTTAGTTTCCTTTTGGAACCCCCGTTAACTTCCCTGGTGGTATTCCCGAGTGTGACTCAGGGTTAAATTTCGCTACCGCGAACTGTAACCCCAAGCCCCACTCGGACTGCATACTCACCTCATCCTGCGCTCCCCCGCAGTGTGATCACGGCGACTTGCTTCCTGGTAATGCTCCCTGCGAGTCACACGATGCAGAGGGGCGGGACCAGGCAGCAAACTGAAAAAAAAAAGGAATACACTGTATTCCAATGTAAAATTTCATGAACGGCCACTGCTCATGAACGGCCACTAGGTGGCACTAAAGGATCAGAAACAGACCATACATAGTCTAATATTGTACCCTTGTTTTCAGAAAGATTTCAGTGTTTTTTGTTTGATTATTTTATTGAATATAATTTATTAGCATTATTTTGGATAATTATTTTTGGGATAATAAATTATTATGTCGTGTTTCAAACGTTATCGGACTCAGTGTATTTACTATTTATTTATTTATAAAGGATTTTGCCAGGAAGGACTCTTGTTTGCACGGATTTCAGTGCGTTATTCCTAATTATTACATGCTTACTATGTACAAAAACACGTTTCCTTTCAAAAAAAATTGATACGCTTTCAGACACAAAATTTTGAAAAAAATATACCGCCAGGGAGGTTAAGAAAATCATTCATAGGGAAATAAAACAACAGAAGTCTGAAATTCAAGCTTTTGCCTAATAGGATAATGATGTCACCTTGTGGATGCTGAAGACGACAACAACGCATCAAAAAGTTTCCTCATGTTAACCCCTTTACTACCAAATGATTGTCCAAAAAACAGTCACGCACCAGTGGTGTGTTTTTTTTAAAAAAAAAATCATTTAAATTAATTAAACAGTAAGAAATATGTGGGAATAGTCCCAATGTATTTCTTACTGTAATAATCTATTTGGCAGGCAGATATTGCCATCTACTGGCCAAATGGTGTTCGCAGTTAGAACCATAGCTCGTGGCTTCGTGCACAGGCTGGGGAAGAAACAACTTGAAAGGCACTATATATTGGGTCTGGTATTGGCTCTACAAATTGTGAGCACCCTAAGCTTCTCAACAATTTATTTATTGTACCTCTATGAACCTGGTCACCAATTTAGTTATTGTCTGGAGAAAGCCCGAGATATCAGTCAGTCAAATACTAGCGGATATTAAACAGTTTTAGCACCTTCAGCATTATGCCCACAGGGCTAAAACTTTGGGGGGCACCTTCTGGAGCACAAAAGCAAACAAAATTTGTTTGCAAAATACGAACTTCATTCGCTTTTGCCCTGCTCAGCTTTAAACAGAGATAATTCGATACTGAGCACTTCATGAAGACTTTGAAGACCTGAGTTATCTCGATCTCGGGAGTGAAGGGGTTAAGGTGCTGTTTAAAAAATTATATTTCACACAGGAAAAACTGTCCACTTGCACCTTTGCTTCAGTGAAATGTAGCACCTTTCTAGCATAATTTTCCATAAAATTTCAAAATATCTCAGAAGCTACAATAACTGTAAATAAAAAAAATAAACCTTAACATAAATGACTAAATTGTGTGGTGTACAATATACACTGAGTGGCCAGATTATTATGACCACCTGACGTTTTTAAGTAAATTAGCTATAATTTGGCGCTGAAGTTGCTAGAGGGTCAGACCATTATAAATAGGGAAGCAGGTTGTTTACCACGCCAGTAGAAGTGATTTTTTTTCTGAAGATATGGGTAAACAACGCAATTTAACAGCCTCTGAATGTGGGATGATTGTTGGCGCTCGGAGCCATGGAGCGAGTATCAGCAAAACAGCAGAATTGGTTAAATGTTCAAGAGCAGCTGTTGTTAAAGTGTTTAAAGACTGAACCGTCAGCCGAAAATCTGGGTCTGAACGTGCGAATTGTGGTCGTCAGCAACTAGTCAATGTTGGGGCAGAACGGAGAATGGCAAGACTGTTACAAGACAAGAGGAAGGGCAACAGTGCTTCAAACTACTGCAGATCTTAATCAGGGATCCTCTCAAATTATCTCTGAACGCACTGTTTGCCGCCGTACACTGCATCATATGGGATAGGGAAGCCGAAGGCCTGTTCGAACACCTTTGCTGTCTGCAGTTAACAAGATAAAACATCTCCAATTCGCACAGGAACACAAGGATTGGACAGTTGAGCATTGGAAAAAAGTCATGTGGTCCGTTGAATCACGTTTCCAGTTGCATCATGCAGATGGCAGAGTGAGAATTTGGTGGAAACAGCATGAAAGCAGCACCCCACATGCAAGAGTACAACCCTTCAAGCTGGTGGGGGCAGTGTTATGGTTTGGGGCCCTTTAATTTGTGTGGAACAACCTCTGAATAGCACAACATACCAAAGTATCGTTGCTGATCAAGTTCATCCTATCATGTTGATGGCGTATCCCAATGGAGATGGCTTCTTCCAACAAGACAATGCACCCTCATGCCACGGTGCTCGTATTGTGCAGGAGTGGTTTCAAGAACATGAGGGAGAATTTACCTTGCTTAGGTGGCCCCCACAATCACCAGATCTCAACCCAATTGAGCATTTATGGGACGAAGTTGAAAGAGCCATCAGGCAGCTGGTTCCAAAACCATCAAATCTCACAGAACTGGACAGTGCTATTCATCAGGCATGGTGTCCGATTCCTCACATCACCTTTCAACATCTCATGGAGTCAATGCCAAGAAGAATCGCTGCAGTATTGAGGGCAAAAGGTGACCCAACCAAGTACTGATGGGGTGGTCATAATAATCTGGCAACTCAGTGTATAAAAAAAATTGAACACCAGAGCTGAGATCTAGATTGTTTTGCAAGACAATGAAGACTTAAATTTTACACGCAAAGTCTATTTTTACTTCATGTGTGGTTGTCATCACCATCTGTCAAAATATTTTTTGCTGCATTGTGTTCCTCTTTCACATTCTTTCATCATTGTAACTGTAAATGATGACCGCTGCCCTGTTTGCCCACTACAGCAGCTTTGTTCAAAATGTATAACTATTTTCTAGCAGCCAAGGGATAGAGGGTTATGATAACACTTCAAAATTTACAAGTTTTTTGTTTTTCCTTAGGGGTCTAGTCCTCCAAAATAAAAGTGTGAGAACTCTCCAAGATTCCCCCTCCCCAATTAATAGTTAAAGGCACATTACCACTCACATAAGCCGTAACTATATTACTTGTGCATTACAAACAAAACCACATTATAAAAAACATGCTGCTGTTTTTTCTGAAGTAATTGCATATAAAATGGAAAATAAAATTTAGATATTTTATCTTTGGGTTCCATTTTCTGGATTTTTCCCATATTGCAACTTTTACCAAAAGCTTTGATTGGGGTTTCTGTTTATTTAATTTATTGTAGCGCTCACCCCCAAAGGAGCCGCTGAATAACCCCAGGATTGGTCTCACCGCACTAACAATTCACTGTACACCAGCACACCTTTATGGATTTTCTCAATTATACTTTGCTGATGCAATAAACGGCACTAAGTATACATGTACTTTAAGCATGAAATCGATCAGACTAGGAATGAATGACGGTAATTAGGGATGTGCGTTTCGGGTTTCGGAATTTCGGAATTTTCACGAAATTTTCCGATTCGTGTTTTCGGATGCGGCCGAATTTCCGAAAAATTTTAGATCCGAAAATTTCAGATTCGAAATGTTTTCCGAGCCGAAACGAAATATTTTCGGATTTTTCGAATGGACTTGAAATGTGTCAAACGAGGAGAACAGATTTTCCGAAAAACGAAAATTTTCCGAAAAACGAAAATTTTCCGAAAAACGAAAATTTCCCGAAAAACGAAAATTTTCCGAAAAACGAAAATTTTCTGAAAAACGAAACATTTTCGAAAAAACGAAAAGTCGATACAAAAAACGGGCAAAATGACACGGAGAATACGAAAAATGGTCGATATTCCGAAAAATGTGCAATTCCGAAAAACGAAAATTTCCGAAATTACGAAAAGTCGATACAAAAACCGAGCACAGTGACACGAAAATCCGAAAAATGGTTGAAATTCCAAAAAAAAAGTACCCGAAAAACGGCCCGAACCGAAAAGAAATCGAAACCGAAATCGGTCGAAACGAGCCGAATCGAAAAGTTTAAAAATCCGAAAAATCGAACCGAATCGAACCGAAAAAAAAATCGGTGCACAAGCCTAACGGTAATACGTAACGTGGACATATATATATAGCGAATAAAACGTTAATAAGGTTCTCAGTTCTTTGGTGAATTATGAATTTCATATAGTGATAAAGGCTAGGACAATGTGGTTAAAGTGGTTTTTCAAGTCTTGGGTAGTTTTATTATTTGAACAAAGAAATAGGTACCATCCTTTAATGACGCCCTACTTGCAACCTCGTAGATATGTGTGTGCGCTGCCTATGGAGGGTGAATGGGCAGTGCTTTGCTCCTGCCTAGGTAGGGTATTGTAGCAATGTGAAATTCCCTCTATGTGGCGCTGCTCGCAAATTGCAATAAAGTATTAGGTGAACCTCATACATATAACAAATTATCACAATCGGGGTTATTCAAAGAGAATCGAAAAGTCACCGCACGTTCAGTGACTTTTTCGTTCGCTTTAATTCGGTGCGATTCGGCGATCCCATTTCTGCGACTCTGCGGTGTATTCAGCAAGCACCACAGGGCCGTCGTAGTGCAGGGTAAAGCCACCGCAAACCTGCCGAACATTCACCGCAAAACACGGTGAATGCACACCAAAAACCTGCAAAAACTTCTGGATTAACCCCACCGAACACGCCGGAGAAACCTGAGCAGGAGCCGATCACAGCACGGAGCAGTCGCCGGAAAAAGCCAACACCGCAGACGAATGGAGTAAAAAAAAATAACCAGTTTGCTTGAATGTTTGAAAAGTGAAACGCTGTTTGCAAAGAAACTACAGAACGAAAATGTCTGAAATTTACATATAAGATCCAATGAATGATAATAAAAAGGGCTGTTACAGAAAAAAGAAAAAACGATTTAAAAAAAAAAAGGAAAAACTAATTTTAGTAAAAAAATCCTGAATAATGCCTAAAATATCTATAAATAGACTTTTTACTGCAGAATAAAATAATAAATGGTTTATTAGATATAGAATTAAAAGGGAATATTTTTAACATTGAAGCCTATGGGAATCGCCTGAATAAACCTGCCGAATGAGACCACCGAATGGCAGGGCAATTCGGCAACTTTTCACTGCTGGTTTTTGTTATCTGAATAGATGAAGCATTGCTTCTCTCTGGGGATTTCACTGCCCTCAAACAGGCATCGTATGTGCAGGCAATTCGCCAACATTTGGCGAACTGCCTGCTCTCTGAATAGCCGAATGGCCAGGAAAGGTAACCGAATGCTGAATTTCAGCGATCGGTTACCTTTCGCCAGCAATTTGGAGCTCTTTGAATAACCCTGCAGGAATTAATGCATAGCCTTTGTGCGCATAATTTTAACGACACCTAAAAGCTGGTGTTAACAGCAAATCTGAACAACTTGGCCGAAACCAAATACACCAGCTCAAAAAAAAAAAAAATATGCAAAGTATAGTTACACATTCTACACATACCAAACCAATAAAATGGAGAAGTTGTGTGTGCATGTATTATTGATGCAGCATGTATGCTCAGATTGACTTTGACAGGCGCAAAAACTTAACGTGAGATAATTGTGGTTCTTAATTCTGATTGGCTGAATCGCGTGAAAAAAACAGTCCGCACACTGATTTCTGCTCGCTACGTTGCTGCGCGAGCATTTGTGCGCGTCCATTTTACTCATGTTATTGCTCGACGGATGAAAAAATGCGCGAGGATTGTAATTCCAGTGTTGATTTACGCGCGTTAACGTTTAACGCTTGGTGCACAAATTCACACGTTCCGCAAGTGTTTTAACGCAAAGATTGTAATATTGCCCAAACTGTTCTGAAACAGATACTATCACAGAATAGAAACGCAATGCATGGAGTAAATGAAGTAACTGTCTGGATTCTTATTGTTTTGGAGGAAATAAGTTGTCAATATCAGACAGTGTTACTATCAAGTTCCTGTTGTTGTTCACTGTATATTTTGTCCAGTTTGTCTTTATATTTGTTTTTTTCCCTTTCAGTGTTCCTCAGTGTGTGGATGGAGCGGGTCAGTGCAATCAGTATCCAGTTAATCCCTCCGTATCCTGCAGTCGGTCAGTCCGTCACTCTCAGTGTTACTGGGATCAATGGGAACATCCGGCAAATCATGTGGTATAAAGGATCAAACACAGACGCCAGTAACAACATCCTCATATATATCCCGAGTGCAAACCAACCACAGATTAATGGACTCCAGTATTTCTCTCGGGCCAGCGCGCTCCCTAATGCCTCATTACTGATCTCAGACCTGGAGTTTACAGACGGGGATAATTACACAGTGACTGTACAGACACTACAGCCTGCACAGCAAACCTCTGTGAAGCTGACAGTATACGGTGAGTGATGTGCGATATCTTATGCCTAGGTCTCCACACTGTACATATTACCTATAAAATTATAATAACACAGCAAAATCATTTTATTTGAGTAACGGTTTACTTACTATGTTGAAAAACATACTGCAAGATCAGATTAGACATCGGTATTTAGAACATGTAGGAGGTAATATGACATGCCTTCTTTATGCCACATCTTGGCACCACAGACCTGTGCTGCAGCGATTTGCTGTTTGGACACGTGCCAGGGCAAGAAACACACAAGAATGTTTGTAGATGTCTTTTTTCTTCCAATGAGCCTTCATGCATTTTAGTGGAAAATGTACCAAATGCACATTTGTTTGCTTCTGAATGGTGCTTCTTCCTCTAAGGCTGGGGTCAGACGAGCGTAGTGTTCACGTCCGTGATTGCGCCTAAAAGTGCGTCCGTGATGATAGCATGACAGAAAGCCCATCGGAGCCCGACACACGAAGTACGACCGCACTGAACTGCGGACGCACAACGGCCGCGGCCCACGGACGCAAGGCAGGCAAGAACGTACAACTCCTAGAACGGCCGCACAAAGTGCGCTGCGTCCGCAACGTCTGCATAGCTGTGTGTGAGAGTGATGGAACGTGGTCAGACGGACTGCATTTATACGTCCAGCATTTTTCACGGACAAAATGGTTTTGCTTTTTAATTTATTTTCCCTCCTACATCTGTCAAAAAATAAACGTCAGTGAAAAAAACAGACTGTCTGGCCACTACTGCGTCTTCCGTACTGACGTACGTCCGTGTGCAAGGACGTACAGTCCGTAGAAATCACGCTCGTCTGACCCTAGCCTTAATCGCCTTTGCACAATGGCCTAAATGCAATACTAGAATAGAGAACGCTAATATTGCATAATTTATGTATGTTAATGCTAAATGTATATGCTATTTTTACTTTATTACTGTATTACACTTTCAGGGTTATCCAAAGAGATTCAAAAAGTCACCGCACGTTCGGTGACTTTTCGTCCTCTCTTCAATTCGGTTCCTTTTGCCGATCCCATTTCGGTGACCCTGCGGTGTATTCAGCAAACAGCACAGGGTCCCCGAATTGCAGGGAAAGGCTGCCGCAAACCTGACGAAAACTAACCGCAAAACCCACCGAATGCACGCAGAAAACAAGCAAAAACATCTGGATTAACCTTCAAAAAACCACCCGAGCCGGAGCCGAACAGGAGCCGAATCACACAGAGCCGAAGCAGCTGTGACGCAGACAGAGGGAGGTGAATAAATTAGCAAAACCATTTGTATGAATCTGGGAAAATGAAACGCTGTTTGCAAAGAAACTACTGAGCGAAAATGTCTGAAATTTTCACAGGAGGTCCAGGGAATGATAATAAAGAGGGCTGTTACAAAAAAAATAAGTAAACTGAAAAAAAAAAAAAAATCGGACTTTTAACCCTTTCGCTGCTGAGGCTTTTCCCGCCCCTGTGCTGAGGTCATTTTTACCGGTTTTGCTCATCATGTTTAAACGTGTTTTGAAGGCTTATTTTATTATATGACCCAGACATATTATATATCGTTCTTTCTGTCAGACTCGGCAGATTCATAATATGTGATTATTATATGTATACGTTATAACCTGTCTGTATATTATAACAAAAAATGCAATAAAATATGAATTTTCAATAATTTACAACGTGTAAAGTGTTTTTTTTTCACATTTTAACATGCGAGCAATTGCGGTTATATTTTGTATGGGGTGCGCTTGCTAAAAAAATTAGAGATGGGGTCTCGTTACATTTTTTTTTGGGGAAAATTACGCGATTTTTAACAAACGCACCGCATACAAAAATCGTTAGTGCATCATTGTTCACATTATAATTGAAATGGGAACAATATAATGGGAACAATATTGCTGCATTAACAAACCAAAAAAAAAAACTTGTTTATTTTTTTTTTATAATTTTTTTTTTAAATATTTTTTTATTTTTAATTTTTTAAAAAAACTTTTTTCACAGTCGTGTTTGGTATCGGTGGAACGGCCATGCTCTGGCCGATCCAACAGTACCATACCTTAACCCCTAGCTGCCAAGGATCGGGATACAGGGGGTTCATTGGAACCACCTATCTCCACCGTTGGTGGCAGCTAGGGGTTAACTCCAGGACTGGCGTCATTGTGCTATGCACGATGACGCCAGTCCTCAGGGGGAGTTCCCGGAGGCTTGGCCGACATCCAAGATGTCGGCCAGCTCCGGAAAAGGAGCACGAACCGGTGCTTTTCAGCGCCGATTCGTGATCCGGCTCCCCAGGGGTTAATGAGAGCCACCGTTTGGAAGGGCAGGCTGTGCCCTTCCAAGCGGTGCCTGTATTAACCCCCTGCTCCCCGGCGATTGGGAGGGAGAGAGGTCCGAAGGACCTGCCCCCCTCCCTTTCAGGCGCCTCCTCCGCACATGCGGGGGGGCGCCTGAATTAGATGTCATCGCGTCGCCGCAATGACATCTAATGTCCCTGCCGGGCTCCCGAGTGCTGGGCTGACATATAAGATGTCAGCCCGCACCGGGGGGGCGCAGCAATCCGCCGGAATTGAATTAAAACGGGAATATTTTTAACATTGAAGCCTATGGGATTCTCCTGAATAAATTTGCCGCATGAAACCACCGAATGGCAGGGCATTAGGGGAACCTTTCACTGCTGGTTTGTGTTCTCTGAATAGCCGAAGCAGTGCTTTTTCATGGGGATTTCACTGCCCTCGAACAGGCACCGAACAGGCACCGTATGTTCAGGCAATTCGCCAGGATTTGGCGAATTGCCTGCTCTCTGGATAGCCGAATGGTCAGGAAAGGTAACCGAACGCTGATTTTCAGCATTCGGTTACCTTTCTCAAGCAATTCGAATCTCTTTGGATAACCCTGTAAGTATAGCAAGCTTAAATATGCGGCAGCCGAAGAATAAGGCGCGATTTCAAGGTTGCTGGTTATTCTCTTTTGCAGTAGGTAAAGATAGAAATAAACTTAACATAAAGAAACTGGTATTGACCCCTTTACTACCAGTTTTTTTGCCATAAATCTACTGCCAGGACCCAGTGTATTTATGGTAGGGCTGCAATGAATAATCGATAATGAGAATGATTGGCAACTATTTTTATTATCGATTAATCGGTTGGTCGATTAATCAGACCGTGTACAGTACGCAATGTCTAGAGTCAGTCTGAGTTAATCATCAATTATCTTGTGCACTACTTTGGAGCGGATAGCAGAAGATGTGCCGCCTGCTTTACTCTGTATGGTTTAGATCTAAGGTAATGTTAGACAGAACCAGTTTGTTTCTATTTTAGTTTACAGCAATGGCAGAACTATTGCACGGACCCTGGGGTACTGCAACTGGGTGGAAAAGCTGTACCGCTGGGGTTTTATCCTTACATGGAACTCGAGTCCTGTGCCACCGCCCCACCCTTCTTCCATCAATCCAGACCAAAGTTACCCTCCTGCTTTGTGTGCCAACATTTTCATGTCTAACCACGTTTCGTAGCAGTGTTCATTTAGATCGAAGCAGAAATGGGCTTGAGCTGCATCGATCCATCACTCTGATCAGATGCTTGCGGACTTTGTGTGCGAAAAATATGCTAGTTACCCAGTTTAAATCTAAGTGGAGGATACAATGTAGCAATAAAGCTTAAACTTGAACTGTTTGTCTCTAAAAAGCAAAGACTTATAAACACAGACATGCCCAACATCAAAGGGTCTGTTAACAAAACATGATTGACATGGAAAGAACATCACGAGACAACAGGCTCAAAAGAGCTACATGTATAAGACGCAAGAATAGATGTGCTTCCTAGGTGCAAGAATACTGGCGATACTCCTAACCTTAGTGTTTCTACACTTCTGGGACCTATTGAGAGTTTTGCGGGTGGAGGGGGGCGATTTGGTTAGCGTTGCACAGTTTGCATATATATGTACAAAATTGTATAAGGGAAAAAAGGAGGAAGGACTTGATTTTTCATATAACGTTTCTTCAAGTAAACAATTTAAAAAAAAATTCATCCGATAAATCAATTAAATGGACCAACTAATCGATTAGAAAAATAATCGCTGGTTGCGGCCCTAATTCATGGAAAACAGATTTAATCAATGAACTGGAGGCAATGATGGCAGCTGAAAAAGTAGATTTAGTGGCGGTTACTGAGACATGGTTCAGTGAGAAAAATACCTGGGACATAACAATACCGGGGTACTCTTTATATAGAAAAGACAGAGAAGGTAGGAAAGGAGGAGGAGTGGCCCTGTATGTGAAAAACAACATAAAAACGAACCAAATAAAAGTGAGCGAGGTGAACATAGAGTCAGTTTGGGTTACGCTAACTTTTGGCAATCATACAGTAGCTCGTGTAGGTGTGATCTATAGACCCCCTGGACAAGTAGAAGAGCTAGATAATCTGCTGGTTGAGGAAATAGCCAAAATGGCAATGAAGGGGGAAGTTATTATCATGGGGGACTTTAATCTTCCTGATGTGAACTGGAAAACCAAAATAGCTGGGTGCACCAGGAGTACAAATATTCTAAACTCCTTACTGGGATTATCTCTAACACAAGTAGTTGAGGAGCCGACCCGTAAAGAGGCCATATTGGATTTAATACTCACAAATGGAGGTTTGGTATCGGACGTTGTTGTAGGTGAAAATTTGGGATCTAGTGATCACCAGTCAGTGTGGTTTAATATAAGAACAGGGATGGAGCCGCACCATACAAAAACAAAAGTTTTAGACTTTAAAAAAACAGATTTTTCTAAAATGAGATTTTGTGTGAAGGAGTCATTATCAGACTGGAGGAGTTTAAAGGGAGTCCAGGAGAAATGGGATTATTTAAAGGAAGCATTATTGAAGGCCACAGGAAATTGCATTCGGCTTGTTAGCAAAAACAAAAAAGGGAAGAAACCACTGTGGTACTCTGCAGAAGTGGCCAAAATAGTGAAGAACAAAAATATAGCATTCAATAATTATAAAAAATCTCAGAGTGAAGAAGATAGGCAAACCTATAAAATTAGGCAGAAAGAGGCAAAGCAATTTATAAGAGCTTCCAAAGCACACGCAGAAGAGAAAATAGCTCAGTCAGTAAAAAAGGGGGACAAAACATTTTTTAGATACATAAATGAGAAAAGAAAAGTAAAACAAGGATTAGTTAGGTTAAAAACAAAGGAAGGAAGGTATGTAGAAGAGGATAAAAGTCTCGGTGACTGCCTCAATGAATATTTTTGTTCAGTCTTTGCAGAAGAAAAGGAAGGAAAGGGACCTCAGTTAGGAGAGAACACTAAAGAGACATTTACATATGAGTTTACAGAGGAGGAGGTTCTACAGCAGCTGTCTAAAGTAAAGACAAATAAGTCAATGGGGCCTGATGGGATCCACCCTAAATTATTAAGAGTTCAGTGATGTAATAGCAAAACCGTTAACAGATTTATTTAACCAATCCTTGTTAAGGGAGTCGTCCCAGAAGACTGGAAATTAGCAAATGTTGTGCCCATTTACAAGAAGGGTAGTAGGGAGGAATCGGGGAACTATAGGCCAGTTAGTCTTACGTCAGTAGTGGGGAAATTAATGGAAACCATGTTAAAGGAAAGGATTGTTGAACATCTAAAATCACATAGATTACAGGATCAGAAACAACATGGGTTTACCTCAGGGAGATCATGCCAAACTAATCTTATTGATTTTTTTGATTGGGTAACAAAAATAATAGACACAGGTGATGCAGTAGACATTGCTTATTTAGATTTCAGTAAGGCTTTTGATACTGTTCCGCATAGAAGGCTTATCAATAAATTGCAATCTTTGAGCTTGGATTCCAATATTGTTGAATGGATTAGGCAGTGGCTGAGTGACAGACAACAGAGGGTTGTGGTAAATGGAATTTATTCGGCGCAAGGTCTTGTTACCATCAGGGGTCAGTACTTGGACCCATTCTCTTTAATATTTTTATTAGTGATATTGCAGAAGGTATTAATGGAAAAGTATGTCTTTTTGCTGATGACACAAAGATTTGCAACAGGGTTGACGTTCCTGGAGGGATCAGCCAAATGACAAATGATTTAGGTAAACTAAAAAAATGGTCGGAGTTGTGGCAATTGAGTTTTAATGTGGATAAGTGCAAGATAATGCACCTGGGACGTAAAAACCCAAGGGCTGAATATAGAATATTTGATACAGTCCTAACCTCAACATCTGAGGAAAGGGATTTAGGGGTTATTATTTCAGAGGATCTAAGGGTAAGTAGTCAATGTAATAGAGCAGCAGGAAATGCTAGCAGAATGCTTGGTTGTGTAGGGAGAGGTATTAGCAGTAGGAAAAGGGACGTGCTCATGCCACTGTACAGAGCACTGGTGAGACCTCACTTGGAGTACTGTGTGCAGTACTGGAGACCGTATCTCCAGAAGGATATAGACATCTTAGAGAGAGAGTTCAGAGAAGGGCTACTAAAATGGTGTACGGCTTGAAGGAGAAAAGTTACCAGGAAAGGCTTAATGATCTTAACATGTACAGCTTGGAAAAAAGACGAGACAGAGGAGATATGATAGAAACATTTAAATACGTAAAGGGAATCCACAAGGTAGAGGAAGGGAGTATATTTAAAAGGAAACAAAATAGCAAAACAAGAGGACATAGTCTTAGATTAGAGGGGCAAAGGTTTAAAAGTAACATCAGGAAGCATTATTTTACTGAGAGGGTGGTGGATACATGGAACAGCCTTCCAGTTGAAGTGGTAGAGGCCAAAACAGTGATTGAATTTAAGCAAGCATGGGATAGGCATAAGGCTATCCTAAACAAAAGATAAATCCAGGTAAAGTATCCATGTAATTGGGCAGACTAGATGGGCCGAAAGGTTCTTATCTGCCAACATTTTCTATGTTTCTATGTTTCTAATTCCCAGATATTTTGTGTAAATGACTGACCCCCAGTTTGCTGGTGGCAGTGAGAACACAAAGATTAGAACAATTCCCAGATATTTTGTAGAAATGAGACCCTCCTCAATAGCTGCTGGCAGACTGGCAGTGAGAACACACACTAACAGAACAATCTCCTCTCAAAAAACACGTGCTGGCGCTGCAAGGGACGCCTTATATAGTGTGATGCGGGACTTAGCTCTGTGATTTGCCAAGATTGGGCAAAATTTGTCCAATCAGAAATCTGAGCCGTGATTGGCATAGTCTTGCACCTGTCTTGCACCTAAACTGTGGTCAGGTGCAGGCTGTAGCCAATTACAAGCTTCAGGCCAGTGGAAAAGTGCATTGTGGTCCATTGTGGTGCATTGTGGGCGAACATGCGGCGAACACGTGGAAATGTTCGTAGTTCGCGAACATGCGAACAGGCGATGTTCGAATCGAACTCCGAACCGATTGAACCGAACAGCTCATCCCTAATCTTCAATCTTTAAACCAGAGTTGAGTCAGAGTTCGGCATATCTCTGTAACGGTAGCGGTAACGGCGCTACCCTGGAGTAGCGTTTATTTGGATTATTTTGGACAGATTCTTGAACACAGACAGCAAGAAAGGCTGTAGTACCTTGATTCCCACACCAGGGAGGTACTACAAAAAACCTAATTAACTCCTCAGCACCAAGTGGCTTCGTGGCCAGGAGGTCGCTGAGTGAAAGTGGAGGAGGTCGCTCAGTAAAAGTGGTAGAGGCCAAAACAGTAATTGAATTTAAGCAGGCATGGGATAGGCATAAGGCTATCCTAAACAAAAGATAAATCCAGGTAAAGTATCCATGTAATTGGGCAGACTAGATGGGCCGAAAGGTTCTTATCTGCCGACATTTTTCTATGTTTCTATGTTTCTATGTTTCTATACATCTGAAACTGTGCATCATCTATAGTTTCAAATATCAGAAGCACAGTTGTAAATGCATGAGTCGATCGACAGGCAGCACCCTCTGTTGGATGAAAATCCAACTTTAACTTTTACTTTAACGCGTGTTCGTGCACGCTTTAAAACGCAGGAACGGGGAAATCCCATGCTTTGCTATGGGACCCATTCAGACCTAAGCGTTTTAAAGCGTGCAGGAACGCTTGTATTTGTATTTTGCAAGTATTAAGAAGGGAAAATTTGATTTATGATTATTATTCTGTCCCATTACTTTTGGTCCCTTAACAAGTGGGAGGCACATCTGCAAACTGCTGTAAGTCCTACACCATTCACCTGAGTTGGATGTACATACCCTCAAATTAAAGCTGACAGTCTGCAGTTAAAGCACATTGTGTTTGTTTCATTCCAACTCCATTGTGGTGGTGTATAGAGCCAAAGATGTTAGAATTGTGTCGATGCCCCAATATTTCTGGACCTGACTGTATATTTACAATACTAATAATGTAAACTAACCTCCATCTAATCTAATGAACACAGCACATGCTATAGGTTACCAGTCTTTGTGGTGGTGGTCGGTGGTTACACACAAACGAAGGAAACTCATTTGTAAAGATTCAGAGAGACTGAGGCCTCTTTATTAACAATTGCCCTTTTTCTACTGACATGAAGATTTCAGTAATTTTCATCTTCAGAAAGATTAACTTCTCTTGCAACATAATATATAATATAAAAACACTGCAGATAACATCATACAGTGTGAAATGTAGTTTTGGAAAAAGACTATTTTTTGTTTCACTATAAAGAAATTAAATTAATATATTTTTTTTGTATTTACAGAATTTGTCACTGATCCTGTAGTAAAGTCAAACATCTCTATCAAGGAAAATGATCCTGTCACCCTCACATGTGAGACAGAAAACGCTGCCCGAATCGTGTGGGGACGTGTTAGTGGAATTCTCCCCTCTGATACCATTGTATCTAAAGATAACACAACAATCACCTTCCCCAGTATTAAACGCTCAGCCGCTGGAGATTATTATTGTGAGGCTGAGAATCCTGTCAGCAAGAAAAAGAGCAACATCTACACACTGACTGTAAACTGTAAGTAACTTTATAAAATGACACGAGTTAATGTTCACTAAAGAAATGAAAAACATTATTATTACTTTATTTATAAAGCGCCGACAAATTCACACACAGCACTGTACAAAAGGTATAGTTGGCACATACATGACCTACACGACACATCTGAAAGACAACACATTGTTTAATTTACAGGTACAGAAAGAATGGAGGGTCCTATTCCCACGGTAACGTACAATCTAGATGACATCATAATACAATACCTATTTATTTGAAGCTATTATTAGGTTGAATATTTTAGTTTGCATTGTGAAATGTTACACAATATTAATATAAGAAAATTAGTCAAAGTCAATACTTGCACAGGGAGATTCTGGCGAATATACTCTGCATTTTACAGGAGCACTACCACTTTCATAATCTGTAATTAGATCCATCGTGCATTAGAAATAAAACAACATTATGAAACACTAGCTGCCGTTTTTTTCTTTGATTGCAGTAATTGCATGTAAAAAAGAAAAAATATAATTATTTTTTGTCTCCTGTTTCCATTTTGTGGATTTTACCCATGATGCAACATTTACCAAAATCTGTGCAAAATCCTTTCTTTACTGCTCGTGTTTATTTAATCTACAGTATTTAACAGTTTATGTGGTAGAAGAGAGAATGTTTAGATAAGGCAGAAGGAAGCTATTGTTCTTGAGGCTAACTGAGATAAAAGATGGCAGCTGAATGAGATCAAACAGGGATCTTTAAAGACTTCTAATCTACCAGACTCCATATTGAACATTTCAATCGGTTTCACCGGGGATATTACACTTGTATTGTCTCTAATTCAGTTTCAAACATAACCTCTTCAACCTCTGTGCATGTGAGTGTGCATGGTAAATTCTGAAGTACTAAAATCTGTTGCTGTCCTTTATCATTGTGATGTTGAATTGCATATCTTTATTATTTCTGTATGTTTACATGTAATTTAATTCCTATCCAGCATGTTCTACAGCAGCCATGGCTGGGATTATCTGCGGCACCATCCTGATCATTGTGCTGATTATCAGTGTGACTTTCCTGCTGTACAAGAGATACATCATTCCTTTGAAGGAAAACAAGCAAGGTGATGTGGGGATGAGAATGTTAAAAATGTAGCAAAATACAAAAAGTAGTGGGCTATATTCCATTGTGGACGTTAAAATATGGACGTCTCCATGTTAACGTTGTATTCTGGGTAAATTGCTATTTCAGCACCTTGCCCCGGGAACACAAAGCTAAGGTCCCTGATACCCGCAATAGCGCTTCTGCGTCAAACGCAGGTATCAGCTCGTGGAGTCCATAAGACTCCATAGAGCCCTGCGAATGTGTGGGGCCACTGATGGAGCCATGGAAGAACGCCAGGGATAGTGGTGGATCGTGTCCCTCTCTACAAAGCAGGACCTGAGGCAAGTAAGTGATTTTTAGGTGGGCTTAGGTGGTATCGCAAAAGTGTAATCACTTAACACCAAGGTTGCTGAGATGGTTTACTAATTCTCCTCTAGGTAGACACAAATTAACATCTCCAATATAAAGTATAGAAGACGTAAATTTACAGTATGCAGCCGCAACATCTGAGCCGCCAGCCTTGGGCTGTGACAGCTGAGGAAGATTTCAAGCTAATGCCTGGAGCTATTTTGACTCCTATCTCCAGATGTTAACTTAATATTTAGGTTGGAATAAGGAATATGCTCTAATTATATTTATGATCATCCTGCAGGATGCGCCAAATGCGCACAAGACACATCCAGAGTGTATGATAATATACTGAATAGTGCAGAGGTGAGCAATGTTTATTGGATCTAAAATCTTAATCATTTCATTTTTCCACATTTCGTTTTGTGATTCATATTAATCCATGATAACTGAAATATGCTGCTTCTGACTCAGGAAGGGTATAGAAATTTTCAGGTCGATTCCTTTATAAATAATATGAAACATGGATGAACACCTGGAATCCTTCCTGCTGACTTGTTAATCAATCCATACAATAATAATTTAAACAATGAATTAAAAATAACATAGTACAATATATGTATTACTGTTTACAAATATTTACCATTTATTTGTAAATATTCAAAATTTTTGATTTAGCATAAAAGTAAATAAAATCAATTATATTAAACCCTTTGAGCACCAATCACATATCTTTTACGTGGTTGGCAAAGTGGGCGAATTAGGTCAGTCACTTAAGAGATACATACAGTAATTAGCATTTTATCCCATCCTGCAGCTGATCTGGAAGCTGTAGGGTTCAGTTTAGTTCTCCAGGGATGGCATTAGGGTCACCATTTTACTCTACGAGTGGTGCGCGGTCACCACCAAAGCATGAAGTCACAGCAGGGACCTGAATAGAATGAGAGAGGGTCTTTGTGGACCCTCCTTACTCCAACAGGGCATGGACCTGGGCTGTTCTGATATACGTCAGAGCACACACATGTTCCATGGTTAAAAAATAAAATAAAAAACATTTACAGGGTTATTCAGAGAGCGTGAAAAGCAGGAGAATGTCTGGAGAATGAAAAATTCTAGGTCAAAATAGCTAAAACCAGAAAAATTCTCCCTTTCATCTCACTTTCCAAATCGGCTATTTTGGCCTAGAATTTTTCATTCTCCTGTCATTCTCCTGCTTTTCACGCTCTCTGAATAACCCTGTTAATTTTCCAACCATAAACCTAACCCTAATTCGATTTATATTTAGGATCTGATTTAGTAGTTGGACTAGAGTTAGCGGATATAATTATGGTTAAAGTTAGGATTGAGATTAGATGTTAGGGCTAGGATTAGAGAATAAAATTGGAGTTAAAAATTAGAGATAAGAGTAGGATTATATTTAGGGGTAAGGGTGGGATTGGATGTTTGGGGTTAGTGTTGGTGTAGGAGTTAAGTTTGGAGTTATGAATATTGTTAAGAATTTGAATAAGGGTTAGAAGTGGTTTTAGGATTCGTAGTAAAAGAATTAGGGGTGGCGTTAAATTGATGGATCGAATTAGGATTACATATTGAAGGGTTAAGATTAGAGTTAGAATGTTGGTTAATGATTAGGTGTATAGGACAGAGAAGGTTATTAGCATGGATTAGAATTAGGCTAGGGTCAGACTAACGCATTTTCACGTTGTCCGTGAAAAAGTGCGTTCGAACGAATGGACGTTTTTTTCACAGAATACGCAATAGCGGTCATACGATGCGCAGTTTCATCCGTGATTTTGTACGGATCATCAATAAAACACTTTTTGGGTCTGGACGTTATGTTGGCCGGACATTAGCAGCGTCTGATGTCTCCTAATCACGCACACACGCCGCTAGCGGACGCAGCGCACTCTGTACGTCAGTACTAGTGGTTTCACGTTCTCGAAAAAATGCGTTTGTTTGCCGCTTGCGTTGCGCGGCCGCACTTTTGTGCGACCGTACTTCGTATATTGGCCGTCATTGCCCGGCATCTGCTGCTAGCACAGCCGTGATTAAGTGCGGCTGCACGCGCGTTCGCACTGCCTCAGTCTGACCCTAGCCTTAACGGGGGAAAATGCAGTTGTTTTTGCGGGTTTCGGTGTGCGTTCGCCCTCGTTTTGCGGTGAGTTTTCGGCAGGTTTGCGACGACTTTTCCCTGCAATTCGGGGACCCGGTGGTGCTTGCTGAATACACCGGAGGGTCACCAAAATGGGATTGCCAAATCGAACCGAATTGAAGAGAACGAAAAGTCACCGAACGTGCGGTGGCTTTTCGATTCTCTTTGAATAATCCTGTAAATGTCATCATTTCTATCCTTTACTCTAATTTCCTTTTACCCTAGCCACCTCAAGAACATATATCCTATTAACACTTACCATTCCCATGATACTCGTTTGGTCAAGAGACCCCTGTGGGAAATGTAGTTCCAAAACATCTGCAGGCCAACCTTGAGCACCCCTGCTTTATTTGGTCAGTAGCAGCATTAGATGTAATTAGCACAGCAAATGTGTTTAATTAAATATTAGAATTACTAAATGTCACTGAATATTGTTATAGGTGGAAAACTACCCATTAAATCATTGAATTAACAAAAATGTAAAATCTGTGCTATTATATTATCCTAATTTATTTTTTATTCCTTGTTTCCTTTACGTAACATTTCAAATATCAGGATCAAACTTCCAAGGAGGATCCTTCCTACATGGTGAGTTACGTTATTATATTGCCCAGTTAGAGTTAGTTATTGCCCAAGCTTTGTTTTATTTATTTAATAATAACAATATTAGTATAATGATACTATTATTCATAATATAATCCTATAATAATAATAGCAGCGTTATTAATATACAATATATAAGGCGCAAGTAGATGTTTTAAAAAAATATATATAGGCACTGCTAAGATTCGATCTCCGGACATCGTGCTTACTAACTAAGCACATTATACTGATGAGCCACTGCACCAATTCACAAGCATAGCAGAGATCACTGCTGCTATCAAATGTCTGCAGCCAGCTAACGAGAGCTGCGGGAGGCTGCAGCCCTGCCCTGAGGTAGGAGGACTTGGGGAGGAGACTACGTGTCTCTTTTGTGTGCGCAAGAATGGGTTACTCATGCGCACGTTAATGAAAAAAAAAATAGTTAACACATAGGAACAATTTAGTAGGTCGTCCCCACAGTCCATCAGTCCCACCTTGCAGTCCTCTCCTCCTGTTTCCACCACCCCAACCCTTCTAGATCGTGAGTTCCCACGGGAATAGGGCCCTCATTTCCCCCTGTACTGGTTTATCAAATGTTGTTCAGTCTCAGTGTAACCCTGTCTATATTGTGCCTATTGTTCAACGTTGCGGAATATGCTGACGCCATATAAATAAAGTATAATAATAATAATAGTGACCACGTGGTAATTATTTTTTTTCATCCTGACACCGGAGAGGCTTCATACTCTTCACACACTGTATGCTTCATTCAGTTTTTATGCAAAAAAATTATAATTCAGCTTCATACTCAGACATATCAAGTCAATCTATTGTACATCCTTTAACCCCTTCACTAACAAAGTTATTTTCCATAAATCACTGCCAGGACCAAGTGGATTTATGGAAAACAAATTTGCATTGTATAGTGAAATTCTGCTTCAGATATAGATTCAAATACCAAAAGCACAAGTACAAATGTATGCATTATTTGATGTGCAGATGGTGCCACCTGCTGACCATATAGCACAATCTTCATCTACATCATTTATATGTACAGCACAGCTTGGGATCCCCATTTTTTTTTAAAGAAAAAAAAAGGAATCCAATTTTTTTTTTTTTTTTGGTATTTAAAATTTTATTATATATATGCATATCAGTCAGCAGTATAAAGATGTCAACGGCCACGCAGGGCCGAACAAAATCAATACAACAAAATCTCAAAATGGGAAGAGAGGAAAAAAAAAAAAAAGAAAAAGGTGAGCGAGACAGAGCATCTCAGGGGGGAGATTAAAAAAAACAATGGAGTCCGACATTGGGGCACCAGGAAAAGCAAAAGAAGAGAAAAAAGGATAAAAAAAAATAAATAAATAAATAAAAAAATAAATAAATAATAACGAAAAAAAAAAAAAACAATAAAATAAAAAAAAAAGTTAAAGGACAACCCATTTAACGAGTGGCTTTCCCGGCTCGCCCCGTCATCTCATAAGAGGCCGGGGGCCATGAAAGAGGCCACAGGGTCGGGAGACCTGGGGCCGAGCGGGCGGCCAGAGCCTAGGTTGCCACCCTCGCCCAGGATACTACCCAATGTCCCAAAAAAAAAAAAACACAGGTGAGAGAAAACAGTTCCGATGCTCCGTCAGACAAACCGTAGGTCCCAATTCTTAGCAAGTAAGTTTGCATGTTCACTCGGACGAGCATAGACAAGTAAAAAAAAAAAAGGGGGGGAATCAAGAACTTCAGCTGAGAATCCTAAGGTTTCCACAAAAAAAAAAAAAAAAGTCCCAATTGCTATGGGAGGGGGATATAAGCAGGGTATATCTTCAGGTGGGGGGGGGGTAAACACTCAGCTACCGGTGAAAAGGGGGTTGCCAATAAGGGGTGAGACACATCTGGAGAGGGGATTTGAAAAAAGGCTTTCTGAGGAAGGTGTCATCAGCCAGGGATCCAAAGGTGGTGCCATCCATCTCATCCATTGTCCAGGGAAAAAGTAGGACAACCGGGATCCTGCGGTGAGCTGGACGGTTCCCGAGGAGGAGCCGCGAGTCCCAGCGCCTTGACAATGGCCCGCGCCTCATCCATTGTCATCGCCGTGTAGGTCTTACTCTCATGAGACACGATCAAGGAACCCGTGGCCCCCCAGCGGTATCGGACCCCGCAATCCCAGAGTATGGAGGTGACATCCTGGAAACTTCTTCGGGCCGCCAGGGCCAGAAATGGTAAATCCCGATAGAGGGTGATATGGGCAGAGGCGTAGTTGACCTTATATGTAGGGCCAGCTGCAGCAAGGATCTGGTTACAAAGATCAAGATCCCCGATGACCAGGATGACATCTCGAGGTGCCCCCACCGGTGCAGCGGCCGCCTTCCGGATGCGCAGGGCCGAGAACAGTCCCAGGGACGGCTAGGGATCAGCATGTGGAAGAAGGTGAGTCACGAAACCGCGGAGGTAACCCAAGAGGTGCCCCGTGTCGACAGACTCCGGGATACCACAGAGACGGATGTTCCGGCGTCGATGGCGGGACTCCAGGGCCAGCACCGCAGAGTGAAGATGGGCGACCTGCGTCAGCAGGTCAGCTACTCTGGCATCTGTGCCAACTAATGCTGTCGCCGTCTCCCGAGAACGAACCTCCACATCAAAAATGTGAGTCTGCAGGGATTCCACTGCCGAGCTCAGTTCCTGTAGGTCGCTACGCCAGAGGCCTCTGAATTCGTCCATCACCCTCTGCAGGTCAGTGAGGGTGAGCGGCTGGGCTTGTGGAACCGTCGCACTCACGTGTGTCTCCCAGGACGGAGGCCGAGTAGAGCACTCAGATGAGCCAGCTCGGGAAAGGGTCCTCTCACGACGTCCGCCCTCCTCTCCACCACCCCTCACTCCCAGTGAGATCCTGATGTCTGGGATTCCACACTCCTCCGAGGTGGTCGATTTCTGGGATTTCTTGCCCATGAGGAGATCGCTGCAGCGTAGTGGTCAGTGTTCAGGGAGGAAAGCACAGGCCTCAAAATGGCCGCCGGCTGAGAAAGCAAACACCTCCGTTTCACAGTGTCGTGGCACAGGTAGTCCGATCCGGTACAGGCAGCAGGGTGTCTGAGGAGAGTGTGTCGATTTCGGGTCATCAGGACAGCCACAATCACCCCAAATTTAGTGTTGTGGCCTGGAGCTCAGCTAAATGGCGTCTGCTCTCCTCGGCGTCCAGACACGCCCCCTCGGAATCCAAGCTTTTTAAACTATTTTGGCATCTGGGTTATCATGCCCAAGATACTACAACTTTGGGGGCACATTCTGAAGGGTACTTGCAAATGAATTTTGTCTATAAAAAATAAAAAAGTGAAACTCCTTTGCATTGCTCCAGAATTAAACTCGATATCAATGTATCAATAGGTGCCTTACAGACTGAGTATACTCAATCTTGGTGTTGAAGGGATTAATACACTTTTTCTAACCTTTCCTTTCAGTCACAAGAAAATACATCTAATTGTAGATGTCAAACATTATATCACATTAATCTAAAGCTCATTTTTATGTGTTGCAGGGTTTGCAGTTCAGGCACCAGGACGGATATGGTGAACTGAAAAGATGACGAGACATAGCAATTAGAAATCTGATTTGTTACTATTCAACGCATAATAATGTGAACATGCTGTGTGCCCGCTGTCATTACTGATGGGGATTGTAATTAATTAAAAATAAGTATTTTGTCTATATGCTATTTATGTTAAACTATAGGGGTTAGTCAGTCACTTCGGTGCGCTTCGACGATTTCAGTTTGCCGACCCTGCAGTGAATTCAGCATTCACCACAGGGTCCCCGAAGTGTGCCGAATGGGATCAGTCGGACGCCAACCACCGAACAGACCACCGAACATAACCGATGATCCGTCGAACACTGCCAAAAAAATCTGATCACCCGACACACACCACCGAACTGGGAGTAAAGAAAAAAAAAACAGCTTTTTTTTTTATAGGGTGTTTAAAATAATGAAAATGGATGGAACTAATAAAGATCCTATAAAAAAAATAATTCTGTTACAGAATAAAAAAAATACGTAATTTAAATAAAAAGGGAAACAAAACTATCACCTAAATAATCCTGAAAAATGCCTAAATAACTAATAAGACTTTTTGCTCTGCAAATGAAAAGAATAAGGCTGGGGTCAGACCAGCGCACTTTTAACGTGCGTTCTGGCGCACATAATCACGGCCGCACTAGCAGCAGATGCTAAAAATAATTAGCACAAAATGGTCAGAATGAGCGCAGCGCACATAGGTGAACTGTCTCAGCAGTGAAGGGGTTAAAAAGCAAACGCATATAAAAATTGGGTATTTCTAGTCTCGGGACAAAATTTTGAACCTATTTAGCCGGGGTCTTTTTGGGTGGTTGTAGATTTTGGGGATTAAATTACGAAAAAATTAGTTTTTACCATTTTGTCCTCATATTTCATATTTTTTTTATAGTAAATTATTCGATATGATGGAAATAATGGTATTTCTAGAAAGTCCATTTAATGGCGGGAAAAAGGGTGTATAATATGTGTGGGTTGAATAAACGAGTAAGAGGAAAATTTGACCTAAACACTAACAGCGCAGAAACGTAAAAACAGCAGCGGTCACTAAGAGATGGATTTGTGTAAAACCGCCCGGTCACTAAGGGGTTAAAACACTTGTGAATTAAGGTGATCTGTGTCTCGTCACACAACCAGTACCACGCTGTATTTTGGGGCTCACTAATTTCTACAAAACATTTGGGAATTGAGGTGATCTGTGTCTTGTCACACATCCAGTACTACGCTGTATTTTGGGGCTCACTAATTTCTTTAAAACATTTGTGAATTGAGGTGATCTGTCTCTTGTCACTGGCTGCCAGCTATCAGTGTGTCTCACTGAGTTATACCTGAGTTCTTTAAATCTTTATACCAGAGTTGAATCAGAGTTCTGTATATATTAATCTATATATCACTCACCATGTCTGAAAGAACAAAAAGGACAGGCAGACGCTCCCAGACACAGATAAGAGGGCAAGCAGCCCCTGTGTCGGGAGGCTGTGCCTCTGGTCGTGGTGGATGTGGTGCATCCTCTGCAGGGGCACGCTTGTCCTTTCTAACTGGTGCTGGCCGTCTTAAGCAGCAGCAACATACAGAGGACTTGGTGTATTGGCTAACCAGGCCATCCTCATCCTCCGAGTCCTCTGCCAGCCAGGCTTCTAGTGCTTTACAGTCCACCTCAGCTGCCAAAGCATCTAATGCAGCCTCCATGTCCACAGATACTCCTGCCGTAGCCTCGCTATCACACACGGAGGAGTCAGCTGAATTGTTTGACTACAATGAGAGTGACATGCTGTTTGAGGATGCGCAGCAAGTACAGTGCTCTGATTCAATCTCTGAGGTTGAGGAAGGGAGTATAATCAACCTAGAGGAAGGGGGTGCCAGTGATGACACACAAATAACTGGCACACATGTTGCCCCAGCAGCTGCAGCATACTGCCAAGTTGGCTCCAGTGACGAGGAGATAGGGGGTGAAGATGACATTGATGATGAGGTCACTGTCTGACTCCACCTGGGTGCCAGATCGAACTGAGGAATCAAGTGAGGAGGAGGGGGAGGAGGAGGAGGCACAGCAAACACGAGGCACAACATCCTCTGTGACCAACTGTAGCACTAGCCAGTCCAAGGCATCACATGTCAGAGCTGCTCCGGTGCAGAGCGCTGTTGTCTCAAAGAACACATGCAGGAACTCTGCTGTCTGGGAGTTCTTTAAGAAATGTGCAGCAGACCCCACCGTTGCTATTTGTAATCTATGTCAGATGAGGCTGAAGCGTGGGATAAACACCGGACACTTGGGTACCACGTGCTTGAGGCGACATATGAACAAGTGCCACACATCCCGTTGGCGCAAAACTTTGCGTAGGTCCTCCTCCTCCTCATCTGTCTCCACCCACACTGTATGTCCTGCCATGTCATTGCCTACAACCTCCACCAACAGGGATGATGCTACAGTAATGGATGTACCAGCAGGTCCTTCCTCACAATGTGACATCATCCCAGTAGCTGAAGATTTACGCAGTCAGATTATGTTGCCGCAGCTGCTGCAGCAAAAGAAAAAATATAGTCCCAACCATCCCCTAGCACAGCGTCTAAATGCCAGTTTAGCAAAATTACTCGCATTGCAGCTGCTGCCTTTCCAGCTGGTGGACTCTGTTCCCTTCTGTGAATTTGCTGAATGTGCTGTACCACAGTGGCAGGTTCCAAAACGCCATTACTTTTCACGCAAGACCATTCCAGCACTATACCAGCACGTGGAAGACAATGTTATCCAGTCATTGGGAAAGGCAGTCAGCAGCAAGGTGCATGTCGCTTTAGACACGTGGTCCAGCAAGCATGGACAGGGTCGTAACATTTCCTTCACGGCACACTGGGTAACTCTGATTGCAGCTGGGAGGGATCCAAGACGGGGCTTTGTGCTGGAGCTTGTTCATCCACCACGCCTCCAGAAAGCTGCTTGTATGAGGTCTGTCTGCTCCACCACCACCACCTCTTCCTCCTCCTCCTCCTTCTCTGTCTATGGCGAAGTGGCAGTTAAACAGACGCCTGACAGGGTCTATGCAATGGCTCAAGCAAAAAGATGCCATACTGTGCTTGAGCTGGTTTGTTTAGGGGACAGGAGCCACACCGGGTCAGAAATTTTGTCAGCTCTGCAGGGGCAGGTGCAGAGATGGTTAACACCACGCCAGCTTGAGCTGGGAATGATCGTCTGCGATAATGGCAGCAACCTTCTCTCCACCCTACGCAAGGGTAAATTGACGCATGTACCATGCCTAGCACACGTCGTCTAAATCTGGTGGTACAGCGTTTCCTAACCAAGTACCCAGGACTGCCAGAGCTTCTCATCCAGGCCAGAAAAGTCTGCAGCCACTTCAGACGGTCATTCCCAGCAAGCATTCGCCTGGCAGAAATTCAAAGAGAATTCCACCTTCCCACAAACCGTCTGATCTGTGACATGCCCACCAGGTGGAACTCGACATTAGCAATGCTGCAGCGTCTGCACAAGCAGCAGAGGGCCATCAACGAGTACCTGTGTGAGTATGGCACAAGGACAGGTTCAGGTCAACTTGGTTTTTTTTCCCCCTGCAGTGGCTGATGATCAAGGATGCATGCACTGTACTGTCACCATTTGAGGAGGCAACGAGGATGGTGAGCAGGGACAGTGCATGCATCAGTGACACAATTCCTTTAGTGTTCCTGCTGGAGCACACTCTGTGGGGAATTATAGATGTGGCTCTAGAGGCAGAGCAGCGGGAGGAAGAGGAGGCCTTCCCTAGCTCTCAAGGTCCCAGTCTTTCCGCAGACAGCATTCCAGCGGGTCCTACTCAGATCAGACAGGAGGAGGATGAGGAGGAGGAGGACTATTTAAGTAGTGGGGCATTGAAGGTGGGGATTCCTCAAGGGAGGGTTTTGTGTGCCCAAAACAGAAGGGCTAGTGCGTGGCTGGGAGGAGGAAGTGCATGATACGGTCATCCTCATTGACCAGGAAGACTCTGAAGCTAATGCCACCTCCAACCTATGCTGCATGGGCTCCCTAATGATGCAAAGCCTGCTAAAGGACCCCAGGATTCGTGCTATCAAGGAGAGGGATCATTACTGGTTGGCAACACTTCTTGATCCACGATACAAGGGGAAAGTTGCAGAGCTCATCCTGCCCGCACAGAGGGAGCACAGGATGAAAAAACTTGAGGACGCTCTAAAGCGACACTTGTGTAACACCTTTCCAGGCACTGGTAGATTACCAAGTGCTGACACACATGCTTCTGAGGCTGTGGGTGATCAGAGAAATAGCGGTGAAGGCCAGGGCCGCTTGACTGATGCTTTTTTAAATTATTTTAGTCCACGACGCCCAAGGACGTCAAATGTAGGCACCCATTGCCAGCGTCTTCACCATATGGTGCAGGACTACCTAGGGGCAAGGGCAGACCTGGATACCTTTCCAGCAGATGATCCACTGGCTTACTGGGTGTTGAGATTGGATCACTGGCCAGAACTTAGCCAATATGCTATGCAACTACTAGGTTGCTCTTCATCTAGCGTGCTTTCCGAAAGGACGTTCAGTGCCGCTGGAGGTTTTGTCACAGACAAAAGATTGCGTCTGTCCACCGACTCTGTAGACCGGCTGACATTTATAAAAATGAATCAGTCCTGGATCAGCAGCTATCAATCCCCTGATGCTGAAGTAATGGAATAGATAGGGAATGTCCTTTTCTGCATTCACAAAACCTCCAGCACTGAACTCTTCCACAATACCACAAAAGGATTACCGTGTGAAGGCACTTGCTGCCATGAAAGGCACAATATTTGGCTGCACTGACGCCTGTGCCAGATTTATATCATTTTATTTTTTTGAACCGCAGGGTCCAACCCTGCACTCTTCCACAATACCACAGAGGGGTTACTGTATGATGATACTTGCTGGCGTGGCATTAAAGGCACAATATCTGGGTGCACTGACGCCCATTACCACCAGATAAAAAAAATTCAATATAGGACCACATGGTCCACCCCTGCATTCTTCCACAATACCACAGAGTGGTTACTGTATGATGATACTTGCTGGCCTGGCATTAAAGGCACAATATCTGGGTGCACTGACGCCCATTACCAGAGCAAAAACTTTTCAATATAGGACCACATGGTCCACCCCTGCACTCTTCCACCATACCACAGAGGGGTTACTGTATGATGATACTTGCTGCCCTGGCAGTCTTGCACCAAAGGCACAATATCTGGGTGCACTGACGCCTTAACCAGATGCATATCTTTTTAATATAGGACCGCAAGGTCCACCCCTGCACTCGTCCACCATAACACAGAGGGGTTACTGTATGATGATACTTGCTGACCTGGCATTAAAGGCACAATATCTGGGTGCACTGACGCCCATTAACAGATAAAAAAAAACACTTTTCAATATAGGACCACATGGTCCACCCCTGCACTCTTCCACAATACCACAGAGGGGTTAGGCTAGGGTCAGATGAGCGCATTTTCTACGGACTGTGCGTCCGTGCAGTACGGACGTACTTACTGACTGACGACAAGGTAGTGGCCACACAGTCCGTTTTTTTCACTGACATATTTTTTGACTGCTGTAGCAGGGAAAAGAAATTACAATGAAAGAACATTCTGTCCGTCAAAAATGCTGGACGTATAAATGCAGTCAGTCTGACCTTGTTGCATCACTCACACACAAAGCTATGTGGACGTTGTGGATGTGGCGCACTCTGCACGTCCGTTCTAGCAGTATTACGTTCTTGCCTAAACTGCGTCCGTTTGCAGCGTCCGTCAGCCCCCGCACTTCTGTGCGGACGTACTTCGTGTGTGGGGCTCCATTTAACACAATTGTATGCTATCACGGACGTACTTATGTGCGGGCAACACGGACGTTAACACTGCATTCGTCTGACCAAGCCTTACTGTATGATGATACTTGCGCCCTGGCAGTCTTGCACCAAAGGCACAATATCTGGGTGCACTGACTCCTTAACCAGATGCATATCTTTTTAATATAGGAATGCAAGGTTCACCCCTGCACTCTTCCACAATAACACAGAGGGGTTACTGTATGATGATACCTGCTGGCCTGGCATTAAAGGCACAATATCTGGGTGCACTGACACCCATTACCAGATCAAAAACTTTTCAATATAGGACCACATGGTCCACCCCTGCATTCTTCCACAATACCACAGAGGGGTTACTGTATGATGATACCTGCTGGCCTGGCATTAAAGGCACAATATCTGGGTGCACTGACGGCCATTCCCAGATTCATATCTTTTCAATATAGGACCGCATGGTCCACCCCTGCACTCTTCCACAATACCACAGAGGGGTTACTGTATGATGATACCTGCTGGCCTGGCATTAAAGGCACAATATCTGGGTGCACTGACGCTCATTCCCAGATTCATATCTTTTTAATATAGGACCGCATGGTCCACCCCTGCACTCTTCCACCATACCACAGAGGGGTTACTGTATGATGATACTTGCTGCCCTGGCAGTCTTGCACCAAAGGCATTTTTGTCTTCATCAACAAAGTGGCTACACAAAGTATCCTTGCTTTTTATGCCTTTAGGACAGTAGAGCCAAACATGAACATTGGTCAAGAAAAGATTTGCCTCCTAGTGACTATATGGTAGTTGGAGGACAAAATGTTATCAATGAACCTTTTGTAACACGAGATTGCATCATACTGACACTGCTACATATAAAGCTAGGCCTGACGAAACCATTTGTAAAGGCTTTGAATAAAGATGGTCCGTGCAGTGAATGCATAGCGCATACGTTACCTGGACTTACCATGAAAATACTGAAGGCAGCAATTTTCGTTGGTCCACAGATCAGACAACTTATGAATGACCCACATTTTATGGCATCAGTGAATGAAATCGAATCATGGTTCTGGTCTACATTTGTTCTTGCTGTGGAAAACTTTCTTGGCAACAAGAAGGCAGACAACTACACACAATTAGTAGAGGATAAGCTCTTTCATTTCAATAGGCTTGACTATAACATGAGAGTTAAAGTCCATTATTTGCGCAGTCACTTAGTTCGCTTTCCACAGAACCTTGGCGACTTAAGCGAAGAGCAAGGTGAAAGATTTCACCAAGACATAGAAACAATGGCAGCCAGATACCAAGGAAGATGGGATGAACACATGATGGCTAATTTGTTGGAATCTTATGTGGAATTGTCCTGGCAGATCCCTCTCTCTGAAGTTTTACAAAAGGAGCTTCTTGTGCGTCGAATGATTGGAAAGTTTGCATCATAAACTTTTGCTTTTGGTATGAAATAAGTAGATTTTCATGAAGTACATGTAGCGCTCACTCCCGGAGGAGCCGCTGAAAATGAACCACGGGTCAGTCTCCCCGCACTAGGGAATAAATATACTCCAACACGCTGAACAGTTTTATAATTCAAAAGGTTTACTAAAAAGGTTTGCAGCTCTTAAGACACGGTATATGCAGGAAGATTTACAGTACTTTCGTAACACGATAAACGCGTAGCGGTAAAAGAAACGAAAACACGAGGGCTTCGTATTTTCGGAAAAAACCCCGACCGAGCAGAAAATTAAAAGATACGAAATTCGAGGAAAAACCGCGTAGCGGGACACAATAAAATACACAGTTCTCGTATTACGATAGACGCGCAGCGGGAACAAAAAAAGGAAAAATCGTTCAGAATGTAGCTTTTTCTTTGCCCCCTTGTATGGATTTTGAAAAAGGAAAACAGAGTCCTGCACAGGTTAAATCCCAGAACTTGAAGTGATATATAGTTATATATGTAGGGTACCCGGGTACTTTCTACTGGCCAGTGAGCTTACTTTAACGATGTCTTCGACTAGTCAGTTGGGGCCCTGTGGGTTTTAGAAGGAAACAGCAGTGTACGCTTAAATTTACACACGGCCTTGGGGGCCTCTCACCCATCCAGCGCAAGCTTGAGGTTCCGCTGACCCAGGACGTCTCTCCGCTCGATATTGACTGGGGACGCCGACCACCGGATCTGTTGTCTGGCCTTCCGTCTGTCAGCCGCAACTCAGCCAGCTTACCGCCTGCTCCCCGCTTCCATCGACCGCGGTACTCCTTACTCGAGGGGTCTTCTCTCCTCAGCACTGCACTCGCAATACAGCTGGTGATGTCTCTCTCCCGCAAGGCTGGGTGGCCCAATTGTGAGGCCCAATCCACTCTGTCTGCGCTCCGGCCTAGCTCTGGATCTCTCCTTCTGTGTGTGTCTCTGTGCATCCGCTCTCCTCAGCTCCCTGGCGCGCTCTGCCTGCTCTCCACGAGGTGCAGGATGTACAGGCTCTCCACAAACCCACCCACTTCCTGTTTCTTCGCAAAGCATGCATGGATATGTAGTTCAAGTGTCCAGGGTCTTAATTCGTGATAGTCTCCATCTTGTGGCCAAAAATGGGTACTGCCACAGTAAACTTTAACACATCGCTACACTCTCCCCCTCCTAGAACTCTTGGGTCTCTCCAAGGAGGTACAACAGTTACATTATCCTTTTACAATTTGCACACAGTTTATACAGGTTCAGCAGCATACATGCAGTGGGTTAGAAACACTTTCTCAAGCTGAGTCATGGTCTGGGCTACCTCAGCTAACATAGCAGACACTTCGGGCAATCTCTGCACAGTGGTGATGGCCTCTTCAGTGCTATGTCCAGGTGAGTCATAAGTCAGTCGCTGGGGCGGCCGAATAGAGCGTTTTTGTTCAGGCTCCCTCCGTTCCTCTTCAGGTGGAAGTACTATGGGCGTTGGCTCAATTTCTCTTTCTATCACTGGAGCAGACGTTTCTTCAGAGTATGATCCCTCCAGTGAAGGCATAGAACCGTAATCACCTGAATAAGCTTCCGGAGCTATCGGAATCCCCACAGTCTCAGGGACTTCCAACAAGAATTCAGGAGCCTCAGGCCTCAAATTACTCTCCCATCGTTCAGGAACTGAGGTAATCTCTTCAGGCTCCGGTGAACGTATCCAGTCCAGACAAAAACTTTCTTCCTCGCTGTCTCTTTCGCTCTCTTCAACAACCCGAGTCTGTTGAGACCGAGTAACAGGAGGTAAACGTGGAACAGGCAGATTCGGCGGAGGGAGTTCATTCCCAACTGGTATCCTCACAGCCTCTCTCAAAGGTAACAAATGATTTCGGTGCCAGTTCTTAGAGGCCCAGCCTTTCCATCTGGGCGGATTTGATACACTGGCAGACCCGGCAGTTGCTTGCAGACAATGTAAACCTGGGAACTCCATCTATCCGCCAGCTTGTGTCTTGCAGCAGCACCCAAGTTCTTCAACAGAACCCTATCACCGGGTTGTAGATCTTGTATCCGAACCTTCAAATCATAGTTCCTCTTGTTCCTCTGTCCCTGTTACCTGAAGTCAAACGGGCCTGTTCAAACGCAGAAGCCAGATTCTTCCGAAGTCTATCCACGTAGTTTCTATGAGAAGCTACCGACGTCTGGTCTAGAGATAACCCAAATGCCAAATCAACTGGCAGTCGAGCTTCTCTTCCGAACATAAGACGGTACGGTGAATATCCAGTTGCATCACTCTCCGTACTGTTATATGCATGCACCAGAGTAGCTATGTGACGACTCCAACTCTGCTTCTCCACATTAGACAAGGTCCCCAGCATATTTAGCAGCGTGCGATTAAACCTTTCAGGCTGAGCATCACCTTGAGGGTGGTATGGCGTAGTTCGAGTCTTTTGAATTCCCAACAACTCCAGCAATTGCCCGACCAATCTACTTTCAAAGTCTCTTCCCTGATCAGAGTGTATTCTTCTTGGCAGGCCGTAATGAACAAAGAACTTTTCCATCAGCACCTTCGCCACTGTCGGAGCGCGTTGGTCTTTTGTAGAAAAAGCTTGGGCATAACGGGTGAAATGATCAGTCACTATCAGAATGTTCCCTTGCCCACTAGCATCCGGCTCTAAGCACAGGAAGTCAATGCACACCAAATCCATGGGTCCCTGACTCTGTAGATGGCTCATTGGAGCAGCTCGGGTTGGTAGAGTTTTCCTCTGAATGCACCTCAGACAGGAATGGCAGTAACTCTCAACTTCAGCCCTCATGCAAGGCCAATAAAACCTATCTCGCACCAATTTAAAAGTTCTCTCAGCACCCAAATGTCCATGCTCATCATGTAGTGATCGCAACACACTCTCCCTGTGTTTGTGGGGAGAAATAACTGTTGAATCTCTTCGGAATTGGTCGAGGGGCCCCTTCGGTAGACCACACCATCCAACATCTTCAACCGCTCCCACTCTTTGTAGACCAATCTGGCTCCATCCGGGGAATTGGTTAGCAGAATCTCTCGCTGGTTTGCAGTCAGGGCCTTTATGGTCAATGCAATCAAAGGGTCTCTAGCTTGATCCGCTTTCAGATCCTGCTTGGAAAAGGTAGGTAGATTTTCATCCTCAATTGCGTAGGGTTACAGTAGAACTCAGGAACAGCCGCGGCCATGACTCCTATGGCCTCCGCTTCAACTCCTCCCTTGACCCGGCGCTCTGTTCCTTGACACAAAGCTTGCACCCCGTCTGGAGTTAACTGAGTCCATTCTGTAGTGTAGGGTCTTCTTGATAAAGCATCAGCATCTCGATTGTTCACCCCAGGGCGATACTTCAGGCTGAACCGAAACCCTGACAGAGCGGCCAACCACCGATGTCCCGTTGCGTCCAGTTTCGCAGTAGTAAGGATATAGGTGAGAGGATTATTATCCGTCTTGATCACGAACTCAGCTCCATACAGATAGTCTTTCAACTTGTCCACCACTGCCCACTTCAAGGCCAGGAACTCCAGTTTGTGAGTAGGATAGTTCTTCTCAGAAGGCGAAAGGCTCCGGCTCACATACGCTACAGGCCTCAGCAATCCATCATACTCCTGATATAGGACTCCTCCCAGACCTTCTCGGCTGGCATCCACATGTAGTTCATATGGCTTGTGAGGGTCCGCGTAGGCCAGAACAGGAGCTCGGGTTAGATTCTCTTTCAGCTTCATAAACGCACCTTCACATTGACTAGTCCATTCACCTTGTATGGACTCTTTAGCCTTCCTTGGTCCTGGAGCGGAGGGGTTTCGGTCAGAGACCTTACAGCCTTCTTCGGTGGTTTCTTTCTGTAGGAGTTTGTTCAGCGGCTGAGCTATCTTTGCAAATCCTCCCACAAATCTTCGATAATATGAGCAGAATCCCAAGAAAGATCTAAGTTCAGTGACGTTTCGAGGTCTAGGCCAAGAAGCTACGGCCTCCAACTTTCGAGGATCTGTCGAAACACCTTCTGCCGAGACTACGTGTCCCAGATATGTGACTGACGGTAAACAGAACTGGCATTTCTCCAGAGACAATTTCAACCCCTCTTCATGGAGCCTCTTCAAGACCTTCTCCAAACGTTGCTCATGCTCTCCAGAGTCTTCCCGAACACAATTATGTCATCCAGGTACACTAACACTTCGATTAGATTCATATCCCCGACTGTCTTCTCCATCAACCGTTGAAACGTGGCTGGAGCTCCCGTCAGACCTTGAGGCATTCTATTGAACTCAAAGAACCCCAGTGGGCAAATGAACGCAGTTTTCTCTTTGTCTTCAGGGTGCATCGGTATCTGATGATATCCGCTTCGCAGGTCTAGTACACTGAACCACTTTGCTCCAGACAAACACTGTAAGGCATCTTCAATCCTAGGAGTGGCGTATTGGTCGGGGATGGTTCTTCGGTTCAAGGTGCGATAGTCTATGCACAAGCGGACAGAACCGTTCTTCTTCCTGACCAGCACTATTGGAGATGCATATGGGCTCCTGGACTCTTGAATCACATTGGTTCTCTGCAACTCATTTAGCTGTTCTCGCAGATCATCCAAGTCTCCCAGCGGAACTCGCCTTGACCTTTCACGAAACGGCTTGTCTTCTTGCAACCGAATGCGGTGTTCCGTACTCTTAGCCAGGCCCACATCGAACTCATCTTTCGAGAATAATTCTTTCCATTTTAGAACTTGAGACTGAAGACGTTTCTTCCACTCAGGTGAAATGGGAGCGTCCTTGGGGTAGAATCTTTCATCTGGAATCTCTTTATCTTCTCCCCCTCCTGAATCGGTAGAGAGGGGTGTAAGACTCTACTTGCCCGATAGGCATTCGTGCTTTAAGGACCACTGGAGAATCTGTCACATTGCACACACTGACCGAGACTCTTCCACGTGTTCTCTTCAAGGCTTTTGTGGAGATTATTTCAGGAATTACTTCGACTCCGGTTTCACTCCCATGACTGACATCGGTTCCCAGCACCACATAAGGACCTGGTTGCGATCCGTTCAACTTGACTGAAACCCGGAAGCTCGCTACTTCTCCTGCTTGCAGAACCTTCTCTGTCCCACCCAGTCTCCACAGTCTTCCCACCTCAGCAGGTGCTTTCCGTTCTTCAACCATCCTCTGATAGACCGGTCGTAACATGGGGTGCACTCCTTGAGTTGACCCTTCTTCCACTACGATGGGGGTCAGGAGACGCCGCACTAGGTCCGTATTCGTCCCCACTATCAGAGAGCTTCTGTTTGCACCCGAGGGTCGGGGGCACACAATGGCCAAGGCGTCACAGCCTCCGGACTGTCCGATGACTTCAGATCCGATCTCCAACCTTACTTGCAGATACCCGTCATAAGGGAGTTTCTCAGTGCCGATACCCCAGATTTCCAAATCCTTCAGTTCTTGCAAGGGAATATGTTTCAAGTGTCTCTCATAGAAATCTCGGTAGATCAAAGTCACTTGGGCCCCTGAATCCAACAGGGCTTTGTGTAGACTCCCTCCACTTGAATTGGCACAATAGGAGAAGGACCTATCAGCTGATCAGGAAACTTTGTGCGGTATCCGGACGTTTAGACCCAGTTTGCTGGACCCTGGCCTTTTTCTTGGCCCGTGCAGGTTTTGGGTGTGCATTGCCTCCCCATGACGTAGACCCGGACACTAAGGGAGTGACTCTTTCCATTCTGGCAGGCTCAGCAGTTGGCTTAACTTTGGGCCCTCTTGCCCTCCTAGCCTGACTTGGTTTCTGGAGCGGGGTTCAACCTTCGGGCACCCAGGTTGCTCCTTCACTGGTGCCCTCTGGCGTTTCCCGCCGGTGGGGTAGACAACAGTCCTTCTAAAGCTTTCAACAATCTCTCACTCTATCCTTCTCAGGCTTTCGGCCCTGGCACTGTGCGCGGAAATGGCCCATTTCTCCACAACCGAAACATCTCTTCTTAGAGAGCGGAGACGTAGTTTCTTGTTGAGATTTTGTTAAAGGGTTTGGACCAGACGCCACAGCAACTTCTGTCGTCTGCATACCTGTTAGGAACTTTTGCATTTCCCCCTGCATCTCGGTCACCTTCATCAACACCCTGCACAGTTCAGCGTGCGCTTTCTGCAGTTCAGTTTGAGCTTCCTGTACCTCCTTTACAGTCTTGAACAACTCGCTTCGTTCAGAAGGGTTCGATTCTTTAGCAGCCCTTCCGGTGGATTTAAACCCGACTAACTGTTCCTGTTCGTCCAGGTCAGATCCATAGGTGTCTATCGAGTCGTTTTCAGGCTGCAAGACCGTCGTTATATCTTGCAGGTTGTGCATAAGCCCTTTCTCCCCGCCTGAAGGATTTCTCTTCCAGCAGAGCCTCCTCCTCTCGTACAACTCGGATCAGTTCCAAGTACTTCAACTCTTGATTGACTGCTCTGCTTCTCAGCTGCATCATCACCGGATCTAACGGTTGAGAGCCTCTCAGGATCTGCTTTATTCGTATCTTATCTACGTCAGCCGGTTGGGCCCTTTCTTGAGGAGTATTTGGTGCAGAATCTTATCCAAGCGCCTCATGTAATCAATCATTCTCTCACCTCTCTTCTGATAGGTGTGTTCGTACTGATATACCAGTTCCGCTGCCTTTTCTGTTCGCCCAAACACTTCTTCAAGAACGTTCAGATAATCCAAAGCAGTACAATCTTTTCTACTCAATTTTAGGTTTCTCACCGCTTCTGACGCAGGTCCCTTTAAACTCTCGGTGATCCTTTGCTTTTTCTGGGCCTCAGGGACGTCCCACTCATCCAGTGCCTGCATCGCCTGTTCCACCCATTCCTCAAAGGTTTCTTCTCCCGCCGGAGTTGGTACATTTCCTGTAAAGTTCCTTAACCGTCGATAACCGAAATTAGTGTGAGGAGGGCTTGTTTTCTGACATTTAGCCAGCAAATCTCCAATAGCCACGATAAATTCAGGCCCGATCATGGCCAACGGACTGGGCGCGGAAACACTTTCGGCTTCGCCACGTGGCGCACTTGGCTGAATCAGTTGGACTTCCACCTCAGCGGTCAGCTTCACGCTCGCGCCCCGAAAACATGCTGGAATACCTTTTCTCCATTCGAGAAGAACATGCGTGTGAGAGGTATCTGGGTTTTTCTTAATGTCCAGAATTAACCCCCGATGATCTGGTGCTAGCGTGGCCACGGCCTGGCGAATCTGATCTTCGGCCCAAGTGTCTGCGGGAATATCCATGACTACGCAACATGCTAACTGACTACTATACTCCCCACACCATTCGGCAGCAGTGTCTGGATCCATATTTAACCCTTTAGATGCGGTTTTTCCAGAGACTGAATCCCGGACGAGCCCCCACGTGTAGCGCTCACTCCCGGAGGAGCCGCTGAAAATGAACCACGGGTCAGTCTCCCCGCACTAGGGAATAAATATACTCCAACACGCTGAACAGTTTTATAATTTAAAAGGTTTACTAAAAAGTTTGCAGCTCTTAAGACACGGTATATGCAGGAAGATTTACAGTACTTTCGTAACACGATAAACGCGTAGCGGTAAAAGAAACGAAAACACGAGGGCTTCGTATTTTCGGAAAAAACCCCGACCGAGCAGAAAATTAAAAGATACGAAATTCGAGGAAAAACCGCGTAGCGGGACACAATAAAATACACAGTTCTCGTATTACGATAGACGCGCAGCGGGAACAAAAAAAGGAAAAATCGTTCAGAATGTAGCTTTTTCTTTGCCCCCTTGTATGGATTTTGAAAAAGGAAAACAGAGTCCTGCACAGGTTAAGTCCCAGAACTTGAAGTGATATATATTTATATATGTAGGGTACCCGGGTACTTTTCTACTGGCCAGTGAGCTTACTTTAACGATGTCTTCGACTAGTCAGTTGGGGCCCTGTGGGTTTTAGAAGGAAACAGCAGTGTACGCTTAAATTTACACACGGCCTTGGGGGCCTCTCACCCATCCAGCGCAAGCTTGAGGTTCCGCTGACCCAGGACGTCTCTCCGCTCGATATTGACTGGGGACGCCGACCACCGGATCTGTTGTCTGGCCTTCCGTCTGTCAGCCGCAACTCAGCCAGCTTACCGCCTGCTCCCCGCTTCATCGACCGCGGTACTCCTTACTCGAGGGGTCTTCTCTCCTCAGCACTGCACTCGCAATACAGCTGGTGATGTCTCTCTCCCGCAAGGCTGGGTGGCCCAATTGTGAGGCCCAATCCACTCTGTCTGCGCTCCGGCCTAGCTCTGGATCTCTCCTTCTGTGTGTGTCTCTGTGCATCCGCTCTCCTCAGCTCCCTGGCGCGCTCTGCCTGCTCTCCACGAGGTGCAGGATATACAGGCTCTCCACAAACCCACCCACTTCCTGTTTCTTCGCAAAGCATGCATGGATATGTAGTTCAAGTATCCAGAGTCTTAATTCGTGATAGTCTCCATCTTGTGGCCAAAAATGGGTACTGCCACAGTAAACTTTAACACATCGCTACATACACTTTTCTTTTAATTTTTAATATGTTGCCTTCATGCTTAAAAGATATTAATTTAAACACTACATTAACCCCTTAGGGACCGCTGACGTACCATGTACGTCCCTTAGACCAGCGGACGTACATAGTACGTCAGCGGCTCCTAACCTCCCTCCCGCCCGATACTTACCTCCCTTCGCTGGAATCCTCGCAGATCTGGTAGGGAGGATCCTGCCCCAGTGAATTTAGATCGGGCCGGCGAGCTTGATGACGTCACCCCGCATGCGTGGGTGACATTGTCAGGAAGGCGCCCATTGAAATCAATGTAGGGGAGAGGAGCTCATTCAGAGCCCTCTATCTCCCCCAACCATTGAAGATAGAGCTGCAAGTTACACCGCTGGAAAGGGGAGAGTCCCCTTTTCAGCGGTGGTGCAGAATTAACTATTTATATGATGCAAACTTTCCAATCATTCGACGCACAAGAAGCTCCTTTTGTAAAACTTCAGAGAGAGGGATCTGCCAGGACAATTCCACATAAGATTCCAACAAATTAGCCATCATGTGTCGGGCTCCTGCCTTCTCCCTGCACCTACCAGCATCTCCCTCCACCCCATCCCTCTCCTTCTCCTCCTTCGAGACACACTGCATCCGCCTGTTCTCTCCTCTGGCTCTCAGGGTGGCAGTCATCTACCGCCCACCGGGACCAACCTCCCAGTTCTTTGACCACTTTGCTACCTGGCTTTCTCACTTCCTGTCTTCTAATCTTCCATGCCTAATTCTCGGGACTTCAACATTCCCATTGACGATCCTTCCGCTCCTGCTGCCTCCAAACTTCTTTCACTCACGTCCTCCCTTGGACTCACACAATCCTCCCTCCTCCCTACCCACCGCGATGGTCACGTTATTGACCTGGTCTTTTCCAACCTCTGCTCCATTTCTGAGTTCAAATGTCGCCCTTTCCCCATCTCTGACCACCACCTTCTCTCTTTCAACCTATCTGGACTTCCTAAACTGCTCCCCCACCCCGCACACACCACTCGCAGAAATCTACATGCTGTGGACCCCCATCAATTCTCCAACCTACTTCACCACCTCCCTCATACCTCATCCTTCACCTGCCCTGATGCTGCCACTAATCACTACAACACTACGCTTATCTCTGCTCTAGACACTCTTGCTCCTCTTCGACTCTGCAAGGCCCCACGCCGCCAGCTTCAGCCCTGGCACACCCTCCAAACTCGCTACCTGCAAAGATGCTCCCGCACTGCAGAGCGTGCCTGGAGGAAATCCCACTCTGAAGCTGATTTTGTTCACTTCAAGTTTATTCTCCGGTCATACACCTCTGCCCTCCACTTGGCCAAACAATCCTTCTTCTCATCTCTTATATCTACGCTGTCCTCCAACCCTAAACGGCTCTGGTCCACCTTCAACACCCTCCTCCACCCACCTGCACCTCCCCCCTCAGCTGCCTCAGCGCTCAAGACCTGGCAGACTACTTCCTCAATAAAACTCTAACTATCAGAAGCAACATCCCAACACAAGATAGTTATCTGCCACCTCCACTCCCACAGGTCCCCTCGACCACCCTCTGCCGCTTCCTCCCAACCACTGAGGAGGAAGTCAATTCCTTATTGTCCTCCTCACATCTCACCACGTGCCCGCTCGACCCCATTCCCTCACATCTAATTCCTCCCCTCTCCTCCTCCCTCACCCCTGCTCTCACACACATCTTCAACCTATCTCTCTCCACTGGCTCCTTCCCATCCGCCTTCAAACACGCGCTAGTTACCCCTTTACTAAAGAAACCATCCCTAGACACCAACTCTCCATCCAACTACCGCCCTGTATCCCTGCTTCCCTTCACATCAAAGCTCTTAGAAAAACTAGTCTTCAACCGCCTCTCCCCTCTTCCTGTCCTCCAATTCCCTACTTGACCCCCTGCAATCTGGCTTCCGTCCGCTACACTCAACTGAAACTGCCCTCACCAAAGTCACCAACGACCTCCTAACTGCTAAAAAACACGGCCACTATTCTATTCTCATCCTGCTTGACCTCTCGGCTGCTTTTGACACTGTTGACCACCCCCTCCTTCTACAGACCCTCAACTCTCTGGGTCTCGGTGACACTGCACTTGCTTGGGTTGACTCCTATTTATCCAACAGGTCCTTCTGTGTGTCCTTTGCTGGTAACTCCTCCTCTTCATTGCCTCTATCTGTTGGTGTACCTCAAGGCTCTGTCCTTGTCCTCTGCTCTTTTCCATCTACACCTCCTCCCTGGGCAAAATCATCAAACAGCTTTGGCTTTAATTACCACCTCTACGCTGATGACACTCAGATCTACCTCTCTACCCCTGATCTCTCTCCCCCTGTCCTTTCAAAAGTCAGTGACTGTTTATCTGGCATCTCCTCCTGGATGGCCTCCCACCACCTAAAGATCAACATGTCAAAGACTGAGCTCCTACTTATTCCTCCCTCTAATGCCTCCCCACCTCCTGACTTCTCTATCACGGTGGAGGGTATCACCATCTCCCCATCAAACCAAGTTCGCTGTCTTGGAGTTACACTTGACTCTGCTCTTTCCTTCATCCCCCACATCAAGTCTCTTTCCTCCTCCTGCCGATACCAACTGCGTAATATTTCCAGAATTCGGCCATTTCTTACTGCTGTCACCACAAAACAACTCATACACGCCTGGTAATCTCCCGACTCGACTATTGCAATAATCTCTTATCTGGCCTCCCTCTGTCCGCCTCTCTCTCCCCCTACAATCCATCCTGAACGCCTCCGCCAGGCTAAATCACCTCACCCGCCGCTCTGTCTCTGCCGCTCCCTCTGCGAGTCCCTTCACTGGCTCCCCATCCACTGCAGAATTAAGTTCAAAATCCTTATCCTTACCTACAAAACCCTCACTAACTCAGCGCCCCACTACCTGTCCTCACTAATCACCAAATACACCCCAGCCCGCTCCCTAAGGTCAAACAGTGACCTGCGCCTAGCTTCTCCCCGCATCACCTCTTCCCATGATAGACTGCAGGATTTCTCACGCGCAGCCCCCACTCTCTGGAACGCTCTCCCTCGTGCTGTCAGACTTTCCCCTAACTCCTCTTCCTTCAAACGCTCCTGAAAACATTCCTATTTAGGGAAGCCTACCACCCAACTCACTGATGCAACCATCAATCACTCTCACCTTACAGTCCTCTCCTCCTGTTTCCAACCCCAACCCTCCTAGATTGTGAGTTCCTACGGGAATAGGGCCCTCATCTCCTCCTGTACTGTTTGTCAAATGTTGTTCAATGTATTGTAACCCTGTCTATACTGTGCTTATTGTACAGCGCTGCGGAATATGCTGGCGCTTTATAAATAAAGAATAATAATAATAATATTTCAACACCGGATCGCGATTCAGCACAAATTTGCGCCAAATCGCGATTCAAACCTGGAGCGGGCTGACATTGTGGATGTCAGCCAAGCCTCCAGGTAACTCCCCACCCACTGACATCCCCACCATATGTGTGAGGATGTCAGTGGGCCTGTTAACCCCCTAGCTGCCAAGGGGAGATAGGGGAATCCTTTGGATCCAGTTATCTCCCGAACCGTGGCAGCTAGAGGGTCATGCTGGACGTCTTTGGAAAGGCCTTTCCAATGATACCAAACATGACTAGATTCGGTGTAAAAATAAAAGGTTAAAAAAAAATTGTCTGGAGGGGTTTAGTTATATAGGATCTAGGCTGTCATCTAAAAATAATGAGCATAAAACAGTCAGAATGAGCTCAGCGCACATAGGTGAACTGGCTCAGCAATGAAGGGGTTAAAAAGAAAAACCATGTTAAAATTGGGTATTTCTATTCTCGGGACAAAATTCTGAAACTATTTAGCCGGGGTCTGTTTTGGTGGTTGTAGATTTTGGGGGTTAGATTACGAAAAAGTGTGTTTTTACCATTTTTGTCATCATATTTCATATTTTTTTATAGTATATTATAGGATATAAAGGAAATAATGGTATATTTATAAAGTCCATTTAATGGCGGGAAAAACGGTGTATAATATGTGTGGGTTGCATAAACGAGTTAGAGGAAAATTAAAATTTGACCTAAACACGAACAGCTCAGAAACGTAAAAACAGCAGCGGTCACTAAAGGACGGATTTGTGTAAAACCGCCCGGTCACTAAGGAGTTAAGATATCCTGATTTTTTTAATGGACGAGCAAGTGAAAAGTAGTATATGGCATATATTCTGTATCTCAAAATCAAGAGCCGATAGGGGAAAACTGGTGCCATTTTTGGAAACAGCAGGTAAAATATACCCAGAAACAGGTCTAACATTTGAGACACCAAAATGTGTGTTGGACAGTGTTATTTTCTCACACTTCATCACAATGCTTTATGTATGATTAAGAAACCGACGTGTTAGGAGCTCATGGTTCCTCTTTGTGCTTCATCCAGTGTAACTGTCTGCAAAAGAGACACTCACAGTCTTGCCAGATGACTCGTCGGAGACAGCTTGCGACTTGATCCAGGGGCAAGATGTGCTGCATGCTGGCAGGTAAACTGGGAAATATAGACATTAATACAGTTTTAGAGAAAACCAGAATTGCAGCAGTTTGATCTATGTATATCTATGTTCTCGCCAGAGGTCATGTCCTAATTCCTAAAAAGAGAAGCAAGGGAACTCACCAAGATTTCTGTCTTGCAATTACAATTCACCATCTTGTACTTAACAAAAACACAAAAATCTGACATCTTTATATATATATTTGAGTTTTAGCAAAAATATATTTTAATTCCTATTTTCCTATATTTATTGGGCCTTACAGCAAATGATAGGATTGAACATCTTGATGCAAGATTAGGACCAAAGGGAGCTCAGTTTCCTCTTTAAAAATAGTGGAGGAACTGAGTTCCCCGAATTCCCCCTCGACTTGACCCTTTGTTCTCAGCCTCTTCACAAAAACACACCTACTCCATCTGAGGCGGGAGTAAAGGAATACGCTATTAAAAATTAGAGTTCCCATATTTTCCTTATAATATTTGGGAAGAGGCTCCTGGCAGCCTCTGTCCAATTATTTGGGGGGGTTTCCCCCTTTTCCATTTTTTTCCCCTCACTATTTTCTCCCTCTCCCTCCTCTCCAGCTCGGTGACTTTAAAACCCGGAAGTCTCAGAGTTTCGCTACACGGCAAATTGTGTAGCCTAAGGAATGAAAATTGTGCGCCGTTAATTGGCCCACACTCTTGGCGTACGCAAGTCCTTTAGTGCTTGCAGACAACTGTGGATCGGAGCTGCACGCAAGTGTAGATCCTATCCAATGGCTTTATCCCTGACAACCACAGGCTTCACGGGCGGTCCCAGGGAGGAGACGCTTGAGAGTGTGCTGACGTCTCGACTGACCGAACTAGTGACTGACAGCTGGGAAGTTCAAACCTCCCGGCTGCCTGGTTTTGGGGGGGGGGTGGAGGAATCTCTCCACATCACCCCGCATTTTAAAGAGTTCGGGGGGGACCTGGGAAGGGAGAGGAGGGAGGGGGATGCTCCACACCCCCTGGCCACTTTAAAAAATGGTGTGGTCAAGGTGTGTAAAATATCCCTTTAAGGAGCTGATAATGGAAAAATGTGGCAGAGTCATAAACCATATCTCCTTAGAACCAGCTCTATTCTGGTGAGTCGCTAGGAAAGCGGCATGACGTGTAATAACTGGGAGATGCTAAGGGACCATGAAGAGCCCGCTGCAAGATTTGTGTACATTTGCAACCTCATTGCTAGCAGAAGGATTCTATGAATTATTTGCTCCCAGCGTCCTTATGTCGTCATTGAGAGGTGGCAGCAGATCACACCATCCTCTACACTGCCAGGCCGGTACCTCTGACTCACCCCTCCTGCGTGGGGTCTGATCCAGTCTCCATCGCTTTTGGGTCCGCTGGCGTCCCAGGTTCATCGCGGGCCAGGGCTGGCAGCGGAGCCGAGTGGTTCTCTGGCTCAGCCAGCATCTGACATCAGCGGTGGGCGTGCCAGGTCTTGGGGACTGGTGGACCGACATCAGCCGGCCAAGGGGATAAGTGCTGGAGGTTTGGACAGCTTCGGATCAATCCGGTGCTTTTTGAGTTTTTCAAATCGATTTGACAGGTTTTCGGTGGTTTTTCAAATCAATTCAACAGATTTTTGGCAGTTTTTCAAATAGATTCGACAGGTTTTCAATGGTTTTTCAAATCGATTTGGCAGGTTTTCGGCAGTTTTTCAAATCGATTCGAGAGGTTTTCGGCGTTTTTTCAAATCGATTTGGCAGGTTTTAAGCGTTTTTTTGGATGCATTTGGTGGCTTGTTCCGTGCACTTCAGGGACCCAAATCGGCGAGTCGGACTCGCCGTAGTGCAGGGAATAGGAGAATCGGTGACATTTCGGTGTTGTCTGAATAACCATGTATATTTCAAGAGTGAGTGCCAGACAATGTTTGGAATATAAAACAAGAAAACATGCATGTATGGTCATCAGTCACTGTAGAATTTACAAGTGCTGCGCCAGAAGCCGTCTTAAGATCTTCCAGTATTTGATATGTTATTCACTAGAACTCGTATTTTCCCTTTCAGTGTTCCTCAGTGTGTGGATGGAGCGGGTCAACGCAATCGGTATCCAAGTAATCCCTCCGTATCCTGCAGTCGGTCAGTCAGTCACTCTCAGTGTTACTGGGATCACTGGGAACATTCGGCAATTCGACTGGTATAAAGGAACATACCTGGATGCCAGTAACAACATCCTCGTATATATCCCGAGTGTAAAACCACCACAGATTAATGGAAACCAGTATTTATATCGGGCCAGCGGGCTTCCTGATGCCTCATTACTGATCTCAGATGTGCAGATTGTAGACCGGGGTAATTACACAGTGTTTGTACAGACATCGTCTGGAGCAGAGCAAGTCTCTGTGAACCTGCCTGTGCAATGTAAGTTAATTTTGATTTAATTTCCCCCCATCATGATCAAATAAACAAGATACACAGATATTGTATGGACATTTACTATATTATTGTCATGGTGCACATGAAATTTGAGTCCGGAATTTAGTCAATACAAAGGGACCAAGGCAGGTATAGAGGAATGAAACATATTTATTAACCCGTTAATGCTGGGGTGCGTGCTATGCCGTATTTGCAACAGGCAGGACTGAACGCCGCAGGATGGCATAGCACTCCCCGCTGGCTACTTTGGGCTGCCTCTCGCCCATAAGGGAGCGCACAGCATGCGTCATTCACTGACACAGGACGACCTGAATTCAAGCTGGCCCCCTGTCGCCAGTGACACGTGCGGCATGTCAGCTGTATAGGCAGGCCAGAGGAGGGGCTGCAGCAGCAGTCAGAGAGCCGGGGCATACTAGTACACCCCGCCGGCATTTAGACTCACCCACCAGGAACAACCTGCAATAAGCAAGGCAGACAACACCGCAGAAACAGAGCTTGAGGGCAATGACAAAGGTGCAAGGAGTGGACTAAAGGAAATAGGCTAGAAAGAGCATCACAAGGCATAGGAGGGATGGGTACACAGGGTACAAGGAGGCATGGGTACACAGGGCACAAGGAGGCATGAGTACACAGGGAACAATGAGGCATGTATATACAAGGCACAAGGAGACATGGGTACATGGGACACAAGGAAACCAAAACAACAAGACATGGAGACTCAACTAACTAACAGAAGGCCAGGTGCAGGAAAAGGGCTGATAGAAGCTTGGAGTAGCAGGGACACATTGGGACTTGGAAGTAGCCAGGGAACCTGGTGAGGATCTGGGGGATACACACTGGTCAGACATTAGATTAGCTTTGGGTTGCACCTCTGTGATGCGAAAACTCACTCAATGTAGAATCAGGGAGTCAAGGGCATGACTCCCTTCACTGAGCAGATAATCAGGCTGTCGATGCTACCTCGATGGCCTGCCGGGCTGCAGTTATGCTTTTTCAGGGTTTTTACAGGCTTGATTTTTATCAAAACAGGATTATATTTAGAATATTTTCGATTATGGCCGATTAAGTAACCACCACTAGCCAATATTTTATAAGATAAACCCAACAAAAGAAATAAATTGAGCCATAGGTCTGAACAGAGAATATCTTGTCCTATTCTAGTACGAAAACTATAGCTTCAGCCCCTTTTAGTTACTTACACCATGTCGAGCCTGGAACTTTTCATCCCAGCAATATTTCTGTAAAGGCTAAAAAAGAGACTGCCAGTAATTTATTAATTACTAATTACTTTCAGAATAGAAAGCTACAAGCAAAATTATATTTTTCAGGCCAGGTTGTGTTTAAGTGTCAAATATTTGTAATATTATATTTTTAACAGTGAATGCTTGGCAGTGAAGAGGTTAATTGTATCCTTTTTATGTGACCTATTACATCGCAGATATTCCTCAAAACACATCCTTTTCGGCTGCGTTAAATCTGAATGTCGGCTCTTGTCTCGAATTACAATGCAGTGTTGACTCTTTCCCATCAAACAAATATGGTTGGACGTTGAATGGAGAAGATTTGAAAATAAATCAGAGCACACTCCATATAGAGGAAGTCAATTTAGAGCACCAGGGCCTTTTTAAATGTGAGGTGTATAATCCAGTGACATTGGGACATGCAGAAACCATTCTGCTTGTGACGGTAAATGGTAAGTATTGGGAAACAATTCATTTCATATACTGTATCTTTCTTAGATTATCGCTGAACAATCATGGTGCTCATTTGACAGCATTGATGAGATTGTTTTTCGTGTTTTGTATCATGATTAGTAAGTAATGCACATCTTCTTGATTGCAATTTTCAGCCAGAAAACCATAGACTGCATTTTGTTACAAAATAAACAAAATTCTGTTAAAAGGGGCATAAAAAAATTCCTTTTAATTCCTCAATATGTATGTATAATGAGGATCCACTGGTCCTTCTTATAATACCGGACTGGCGGCTAGGCATCCCAGAGATTGCTGAAGTGCCATCTGAGTTTGAGGCGGTAAATAAATATTACACTTGGAGCTGCTTACCGCTAGTTTGGGCTAAATTAATCCCATGAAAATATTCCCTCAATAGTTGCAGGCTTTTAAGGGTCACTCCATGCACCCTGACCACTTTAGCTTAGCAAAGTGGTCTGACTACATCGAGCACCCCCCTCTCCGCGACACATCTAGCCCCGCTTTGCTAGTAGTGCTGTGCGAAGTGAAAGGCCGTCAGAGCTGTCACTCTGGAAATGGACAGCCAAATTTGTACACACCTGCATTTTGGACAGTCAAATTCAGCCACACCTGAATTTTGGGCCCCACCAAATTAGGCTACATCCGAATTTGGGACGGTCAAACTCGGACACGCCATGGCAACGAGAGCAAAAGCCTCCACGGACTTCTGCATTTGGAAGCTCTGCAGTGCAAGAGGAGGGAGACTGATGGAGAAACGTTCATTTAAGGGGTATAAAGGGGGGGTGTTATTTTGTTATAGTTTGTTTAGTTTAATATATACACATGGTACATTAACTTATGCATTGTATATACTGGTACAAACAAAACATATTGGGCTCTATTCCATGGCTCGTGCAAAAAGAGGACGTAAGTAAAAAAAATCTGCGCAAGCAGAATATACTGACCCGTTCCTTTTTAACATACTTGGAATAGGCGCTTTGTTAGTGCCTGGCCTTGGAAGGAAGCACAGTGGCAGCTTGATACAAGTAGCAGCCCTGGCCACTAAAGATATCAGTTCCTGGAGGTCATAGGACTCCACGGAGCTCTGCGGGTCTTAACCGCAAGCTCTGCATCAGATAGCACGCACGGGATCTTGAAGGAGCGTGGAAACTGTGAACTATTTGTACCCAGTCTCACTCTGCTCCTGGCGAGAGGAAGTGACGGATCACGCCACTCTTTGCAACATGGGTAAGGGATTTTTTGTTTTGTTTACTATAGTATCATTTTTAGAGCTTTTTAAGTGATAATGCAAATACAAAATCGCTTAACAATAGGTTTTAGGAATCAGTATCTCTCAGAGAAATACCTGCTCCAGATGACAAGAACGAGCTACCATGGAATAGTTTGTTCTTATACAAAGCATAGGAGACGTTAGTTTACAGTGGTGAAGCACTACACTCATGGCAGGAGAGGAATAGTGATTCCCACCATGTAGATAACTCATGGAGACATTATGTATAGCATACGGGACCATGGTCTATTGAAATTGGCATGATTATGTAATGGATTTAGTGAATGAAAGTGACATGTTTGATTGAGATAGGACATGTAAAGTCAGATCCAGAAATATTGGAACATCGACACAATTCTAACATCTTTGGCTCTATACACCACCACAATGGAGTTGGAATGAAACAAACTTAATGTGCTTTAACTGCAGACTGTCAGCTTTAATTTGAGGGTATGAACATCCAACTCAGGTGAACGGTGTAGGATTTACAGCAGTTTGCAGATGTGCCTCCCACGTGTTAAGGGATCAAAGATAATGGGACAATTGGCTTCTCAGCTGTTCCGTGGCCAGGTGTGTGATATTCCCTCATTACCCCAATTACAATGTACAGATAAAAGGCCCAGAGTTCATTTCAAGTGTGCTATTTGCATTTGGAATCTGTTGCTGTCAACTCTCAAGATAAGATCCAAAGAGCTGTCACTATCTGTGAAGCAAGCCATCATTAGGCTGAAGAAACTAAACAAACCCATCAGAGAGATAGCAAGAACATTAGGCATGGCCAAAACAACTGTTTGGAATATTCTCAAAAAGAAGGAACGCACCGGTGAGCTCAGCAACATCAAAAGACCCGGGAAAACAACTGTGGTGGATGACCAAAGAATTCTTTCCCTGGTGAAGAAAACACCCTTCACAACAGTTGGCCAGATCAAGAACACTCTCCAGGAGGTAGGTGTATGTGTGTCAAAGTCAACAATCAAGAGAAGACTTCACCAGAGTGAATACAGAGGGTTCACCACAAGATGTAAACCATTGGTGAGCCTCAAAAACAGGAAGGCCAGATTAGAGTTTGCCAAACAACACATACCAAGCCTTCACAGTTCTGGAACAGGATCCTATGGACAGATGAGACCAAGATCAATTTGTACCAGAGTGATGGGAAGAGAAGAGTATGGAGAAGGAAAAGAACTGCTCATGTTCCTAAGCATACCACCTCATCAGTGAAGCATGGTGGTGGTAGTGTCATGGCGTGGGCATGTATGGCTGCCAATGGAACTGGTTCTCTTGAATTTATTGATGACGTGACTGCTGACAAAAGCAGCAGGATGAATTCTGAAGTGTTTCGGGCAATATTATCTGCTCACATTCAGCCAAATGCTGCAGAACTCATTGGACGGCGCTTCACAGTGCAGATGGACAATGACCCAAAGCATACTGCAAAAGCAACCAAAGAGTTTTTGAAGGGACAGAAGTTGAATGTTATGCAATGGCCAAGTCAATCACCAGACCTGAATCCCATTGAGCATGCATTTCACTTGCTGAAGACAAAACTGAAGGGAAAATGCCCCAAGAACAAGCAGGAACTGAAGACAGTTGCAGTAGAGGCCTGGCAGAGCATCACCAGGAATGAAACCCAGCGTCTGGTGATGTCTATGCGTTCCAGACTTCAGGCTGTGTTTGACTGCAAAGGATTTGCAACCAAGTATTAAGAAGGGAACGTTTGATTTATGATTATTATTCTGTCCCATTACCTTTGATCCCTTAACAAGTGGGAGGCACAGCAGTTTGCAGTTTGCCTCCCACTTTGCCTCCCACTTGTTAAGTCCTACACCGTTCACCTGAGTTGGATGTACATACCCTCAAATTAAAGCTGACTGTCTGCAGTTAAAGCACATTGTGTTTGTTTCATTCCAACTCCATTGTGGTGGTGTATAGAGCCAAAGATGTTAGAATTGTGTCGATGTCCCAATATTTCTAGACCTGACTGTAATTGTTGAACTAGAATGATCCATTAAGGATGAATTCTAGCATCCAGTATTTTGTTTAAATCATATATCCTTACATTTGTAATATGATCTTACAGATCCCTTTGAATTCACTGGTGCAATAACAGCTGGAATCATCTGTGTGACCTTCCTTGGAGCAACACTCATCATCAGTGCGACTTTCTTACTGTATAAGAAAAGGACCGTTCATGGAAAAGGAAAGAAAACAGCTAAGAAGAGTAACAACACGAGAGTAGATACATAGACAGCATAGTCTAAGTAGCAATGCATCTCAGAACTGAAAACTCTTAGTTTGGGGAAAATGTGAATAAATCTGTATTTGTCTGTTTTGATTAGGTTTGCTGATGTTGAAATTGCAGTAAATGTTCTGAATTTCAATGCAATGCCTTTTAAATGCTCTGAAAGATTGCTTCTGGACTAGCTACAACACCAACAAACACAGGTTCTTTGTGAATAACCACTATAGTGTTCCTCGTGAATATTTTGTTAGCCAGGCTATTCAAACTTAAATTGTATGTATTATTTAGTATAAGTCCCAATCAAAAATCCTGGAAAATTATGTTAGAGCTATGGTTACAGTTACTTATACGGTTGTGTTACTGTTAGGCTTACTTTTTCTGTTTGTGTTAGGCTAGGGTCAGACGAAAGCAGTTTTAACGTGCGTTTAGACGCACAAAATCACGGCCGTGCTAGCAGCAAATGACGTCCAATGCCGGGGAACACACGAAGTACGGCCGCACGAAAGTTCGTCCGCGCAACGCAAGTGGCAAATGAACCCATTTTTTCTAGAACGTCAAACCGCTAGTACGGATGTACAGAGTGCGCTGCGTCCGCTAGAGGCGTGTGTGCGTGATTGGGAGACGTCAGACGCTGCTAATGTCCGGCCAACATAACGTCCAGACACAAAAAGTGTTTTATTGATGATCCGTACAAAATCACGGACCAAAAGGCGCATCGTATGACCGCTATCGCGTATTCCGTGAAAAAATGCGTCCATTCGTTCGAACGCACTTTTTCACAGACAACGCAAAAAATGCGTTAGTCTGACCCTAGCCTAAGGGTTAGGATTACAGCTACGGTTACTGTAATGTAGGGAAACTTTATAGAGTTAATACCTCTGCCTTAGTAAAGAGTTAATACCTCTGCCTTAGAGAAAGTGCTGTCAGGAAGGCTTTAAGAAAGAATATAGGTGCTTGTTCCTGCAGTACATCACATACAGATAAAACATATTTGAGATAAGAACTACTTTATTGTCTACAAGGTATGGACATATACACACACACGCACACGCTCCTATGAAACTTAAAGGAAACTGAAAAATTATGGAGGATATCCAATATAGAAGCCCTCCTAGTAAGGTTAAAAAATTGCACTTTATTAGAAATGTATCAAGTATGTATATGTTACGGTTAAAGTCTGAAATGTGGTTAATTTTTAAGGATTACGTGGGTAATGCTTGAGGCGACATATGACCACCTGCCACGCATCCCGTTGGCGCAACAGTTTGCGTAGGTCCTCCTCCTCACCTGCCTCTACCCCCACTATATGTCCTGCCATGTCATTGACTCCAACCTCCACTGACAGGGATGATGCTACAGTAATGGATGTACCAGGTCCTTCCTCACAATGTGACAGCATCCCATCAGCTGAAGATTTACGTAGTCAGATTACGTTGCCCCAGCTGCTGCAGCGTAAGAAAAAATACAGTCCCAACCATCCCCAAGCACAGCGTCTAAATGTCAGCTTAGCAAAATTACTCACAATACAGCAGCTGCCTTTCCAGCTGGTGGAATCTGCTTCCTTCCGTGAATTTGCTGAATGTGCTGTACCACAGTGGCAGGTTCCAAAATGCCATTTCTTTTCACGGAAGGCCATTGCACTATACCAGCACGTGGAAGAAAATGTTATGGAGTTATTGGGAAAGGCAGTCAGCAGCAAGGTGCACGTGACTTTAGACACGTGGTCCAGCAAGCACTGACAGGGCCGATCCATTTCCTTTACGGCACCCTGGGTAACTCTGATTGCAGCTGGGAGGGATCCAAGATGGGGCTCTGTGCTGGAGCTTGATCATCCACCACGCCTCCAGAAAGCTGCTTGTATGAGGTCTGTCTGCTCCACCACCACCTCTCCCTCCTCCTCCTTCTCTGTCTCTGGTAAAGTGGCAGTTAAACCGACGTGTGACAGGGGCTATGCAATGGATCAAGCAAAAAGATGTCATACTGTGCTTGAGCTGGTTTGTTTAGGGGACAGGAGCCACACCGGGCCAGAAATTCTGTCAGCTCTGCAGGGGCAGGTGCAGAGATGGTTAACACCACGCCAGCTTCAGTTGGGAATGGTCGTCTGTGATAATGGCAGCAACCTTCTCTCCGCCCTACGCCTGGGTAAGTTGACGCATGTACCATACCTAGCATACGTCCTAAATCTGGTGGTACAGTGTTTCCTAACCAGGTACCCAGGGCTGGCAGAGCTTCTCAGCCAGGCCAGAAAAGTCTGCAGCCACTTCAAACGGTCATCCCCAGCAAGTGTTCGCCTGGCAGAAATTCAAAGAGAATTCCACCTTCCCACAAACTGTCTGATCTGTGACATGCCCACCAGGTAGAACTCGACATTAGCAATGCTGCAGCATCTGCACAAGCAGCAGAGGGCCATCAATGAGTACCAGTGTGAGTATGGCACAAGGACAGGTTCAGGTCAACTTGTTTTTTTTTCCCCCGCAGTGGCTGATGATCAAGGATGCATCCACTGTACTGTCGCAATTTGAGGAGGCAATGAGGATGGTGAGCAGGGACAGTGCGTGCATCAGTGACACAATTCCTTTAGTGTTCCTGCTGGAGCACACTCTGCGGGGAATTATAGATGTGGCACTAGAGGCAGAGCAGCAGGAGGAAGAGGAGGCCTTCCCTAGCTCTCAAGGCCCCAGTCTTTACGCAGACAGCATTCCTGCGGGTCCTCAGATCAGACAGGAGGAGGATGAGGAGGTGGAGGAATATTTAAGTAGTGGGGGCATTGAAGGTGGGGATTCCTCAAGGGAGGGTTTTGTGTGCCCAAAAACCCAAAGACTAGTACGTGGCTGGGAGGAGGAAGTGCACGATGGGGTCATCCTCCTCATTGACTCAGAATCTAATGCCACCTCCAACCTACGCTGCATGGGCTCCCTTATCCTGCAAAGCCTGGTAAAGGACCCCAGGATTCGTGCTATCAAGGAGAGGGATCATTACCGGTTGGCAAGCCTTCTTGATCCACGATACAACGGTAATGTTGCAGAGCTCATCCTGCCCTCACAGAGGGAGGGCAGGATGAAAAAACTTGAGGACGCTCTAAAGCGACACTTGTGTAACACCTTTCCAGGCACTGGCAGGTTACCAAGTGATGACACAGGTGCTTCTGAGGCTGCGGATGATCAGAGGAAGAGCGGTGAAGGCCAGGGCTGCTTGACTGATGCCTTGACACCCAGGGACGTCAAATGTAGAAACCCATTGCCAGCATCTTCACCGTATGGTGCAGGACTACCTAGGGGCAAGGGCAGACCTGGATACCTTTCCAGCAGATAATCCACTGATTTACTGGGTGTTGAGATTGGATCACTGGCCAGAATTTAGCCAATATGCTATGGAGCTACTAGGTTGCCCTTCATCCAGCGTGCTTTCTGAAAGGACGTTCAGTGCCACTGGAGGTTTTGTCACAGACAAAAGATTGCGTCTGTCCACCGGCTCTGTAGGCCGGCTGACATTTATAAAAATGAATCAGTCCTGGATCAGCAGCTATCAATCCCCTGATGCTGACATAACTGAATCGATCGGGGATCTCTTCTGCATTCACAAAACCTCCACCACAATACCACAGAGAGGTTACTTACGGTGTGAAGGCACTTGCTGCCACCAAACGCACAATATTTGGGTGCACTGACGCCTTTTACAGATTCATATCATTTTAATATTGGACTGCATGGTCCAACCCTGCAGTCTTCCACAATACCACAGAGGGGTTACTTACGGTGTGAAGGCACTTGCTGCCACCAAAGGCACAATATTTGGGTGCACTGACGCCTGTACCGAATTCATATCATTTTAATATAGGACCACATGGTCTAAGTCTGCACTCTTCCACAATACCACAAAAGGGTTATGGTGTGAAGGCACTTGCTGCCACCAAAGGCACAATATTTGGGTGCACTGACGCCTGTACCGAATTCATATCATTTTAATATAGGACCGCATAGTCCAACCATGCACTCTTCCACAATACCACAAAAGGGTTATGATGTGAAGGCACTTGCTGCCACCAAAAGCACAATATTTGGGTGCACAGACGCCTGTACTAGATTCATATCATTTTAATATTGGACCGCAGGGTCCAACCCTGCACTCTTCCACAATACCACGAGAGGGTTACGGTGTGAAGGCACTTGCTGCCACCAAAGGCACAATATTTGGGTATACTGACGCCTTTACCAGATTCATATATTTTTAATATAGGACCGCATGGTCCAACCCTGCACTCTTCCACAATACCACAGAGGGGTTACGGTGTGACGGCACTGTTGCCGACACTAAAGGCCCAATTTTAAAGCACCTATTGTTACTTTCATCCAAAGCCTGCATAAGTTTCACCATAATTTAGCCAAAAAAATCACTAAACTTGTACTGTGTGTCCTAAAATGTCTCTTCATACAGGCTGCCGCCCCAAGCAGTTGTTTATGAATAGATTAAAGGAAAACCGTTTACTGTCATTTGAAATGTCTTTTTTTTGTTTTTAAATGTTTCTATACATCCTACAAATCCGCCACTTCACGGGCAGTTTATGGGGACCAACTAGGCACGATATTTGAAGGAATTTTTTGTTTTTATTTTTAACCCTTATTTCATGGAAACTCACTGTTCCTTTAAAAAAAATTTTTTTTAAACTTTTTGTGCTTGTTTCCTGTCCCCCAGGGCACTACCCGGACCCCCATACACCTTTTATGGCAAATATCTTGCATATATGCCCTCTTGGAGGGCACTCTAAAAATCGAACTTTTGAGTCCCATTGACTTGCATTGAGTTTGGTTCGAGTTCGAACTCGAACGTTTGAAATTGTTCGAGTTCGAATGTGAATTGAACAAGGGGGTGCTCGGCTCATCACTATTGGCAACCACTGGCTTAACTACTTAAGTGAAATAGGGCCCTCTCCCCGAGCAAATGCACATTGTTATATTCTTTGGAAATCCTTGTACAGCAGTCTATGCAAAAATTGCTGTTTTGTCCCACTTTAACCAACTATTCGTAAAATAATAAATACCATTTTTATGTAAAGAATATGGCAGTGAACAGGGTTAAGGCTGGGGTCAGACGAGCGCAGTGTTAACGTCCGTGTTGCCCGCACATAAGTACGTCTGTGATAGCATACAATTGTGTTAAATGGAGCCCCACACACGAAGTACGTCCGCACAGAAGTGCGGGGGCTGACGGACGCTACAAACGGACGCAGGTTAGGCAAGAATGTAATACTGCTAGAACGGACGTGCGGAGTGCGCCACGTCCACAACGTCCGCATAGCTTTGTGTGTGAGTGATGGAGCGTGGTCAGACGGACTGCATTTATACGTCCAGCATTTTTGACGGACAGAATGTTCTTTCATTGTAATTTATTTTCCCTGCTACATCAGTCAAAAAATACGTCAGTGAAAAAAACAGACTGTGTGGCCACTACCTTGTCGTCAGTCAGAAAGTACGTCCGTACTGCACAGATGCACAGTCCGTACAAAATGCGCTCGTCTGACCCTAGCCTAAGAGGGTGTGTGCGATTCACAATAATTTACTGAAAAACTGGTTTCACACGGAGATTGTAGCTTATGACAGATCCAAGTGACACAACAGATCAGTGTATGATAAAGAAGAGACTGAGTGCAGATAGTGTCCCTTTAAGACTCTGTATCAATTAAAAGAGTTTATTTTTGCACTTAACGAATTGGGAAGAAGTCGCTGACAGTTGGACAAATATTTTTTACTTTTTGTGTGATTTTACTAAGATTTTCTCCCTTGGCACACGTAGCTCCTCTTCTTCGGCTCAAGGACTCGCAAACCCAGAAGTCCCTGAAGATTTTCTGCACAATCTGCGCTCCTAAGCTACTTGCAAAGCGTAGGAACCGCAATTTACACAGCGCTATGGAACTTCTGCAGCGCCTGTGCAGAACGATGGATTGGAGCCGAGCGTGCATGCGCAGATGCGATCCACGGCTGCCTCTCAGACTGATTGCCACTGCAAATCGGGCTCATAGGGTGACATCGGCATGCTGTCAGCGTGTAAACGACTGATCTTGTGATCTCCACAGGTAGGACATTATCACCCATTATTCAGACACCCACATCTCATCTGATCGCCTGCATACTTTTGCTGGTAGGACATTATCACCCATTATTCAGACACCCACATCTCATCTGATCGCCTGCATACTTTTGCTGGTAGGACATTATCACCCATTATTCAGACACCCACATCTCATCTGATCGCCTGCATACTTTTGCTGGTAGGACATTATCACCCATTATTCAGACACCCACATCTCATCTGATCGCCTGCATACTTTTGCTGGTAGGACATTATCACCCATTATTCAGACACCCACATCTCATCTGATCGCCTGCATACTTTTGCTGACCAG